>CM076570.1:247246485-247546485 GCA_034641835.2 Pinus albicaulis
TCTCCATAAATCTTTTCATTTGTTCATCATCTTCGAATACCTGCCAATGCTTTATATTATCTGGAATGGATGGTCTGTACCGTACCTCCACTTCATATCTTAGAAGCGGGTTCTGAGGAGGACGAAAGGTACTGGCAGCTACAGCGAGAGAGTCTGCTATTCTGTTTTGCTCCCGGGGCATGAACTGTATGTTAAACGCTGAGAAAAAATTCTCTATCATGTCCCATACTTCATTTCTATATGCTTTGAGCCGGGGATGCTTAGTTTGACATTCATTTTTGATCTGCCTTACCACCAGCTCAGAGTCTCCAAACAATTTTAGACACTGGATGCCCATATCCTTGGCTGTCTGCAGACCCAATAATAGGGATTCATATTCGGCTGCATTGTTTGTAGCCTCATATTCCAATTTAAAAGACAACGGCACCCATTTCCCTGTAGGGGAAATTAATAATACCCCAGCTCCATTACCTTCCCTTGAATTAGCTCCATCAAAATGCAAAGTCCAAATTTCTGATTCCTGATCTTCTTTAGGCTGCTCAGCCTGAATTTGACCGAAAAGGGGTTCATGAGCATAACTTTGATTTTCTTCTAACATAAAACATGAAAAGTCTCCCTCTTTGTTATAAACTGGGGAATTATCTGAGCAGTCGGCCTTAGTTACCATCTTAACAAATCGAGTTTCTCTGTACAACCTCCTTTCTTGACCTCCAAAGACTGGGACAGTAGCATATGTTAAATCCAATTTAATTGATCCCCCAATCTTGGTACCCCAAGACCTTGACAGCAGCATGCCAAAGCGAGCTGGGATATCAGCAACCACAATGTCCATAACCACACTTTTTGCTGGGATTTGAGCCAAATTGACCACTAAATCTTTAATCATTCCCAAGCATTTCACTCTTTTAGAATCAAATGAATATAAATCTTTGTAAGGTCTTGTAATTTGCAGTCCTAGTTGCTCCATGACAGACAAAGGCATAAGATTATGGGAGGCCCCATAATCTAACATACAATTATGTAACAGCAGGTCATGAATGACTAGGGATACATAAAAAGGAGGAGTGGAAGGGTCTATCTCCTCGACATGTGGGCCAAAGACTACCATGGGTCTTTCTTCTTGAAGATTTAAACTATCAGGTGTAATTGGTAGTTCAGGAGGAAGAATGAAAGAGGTAACTTGAGACTGATATGCAGGCTGTTTTAATAATTCAGTCAGAGGGACAGGAATCTTAATCTTCTCAAGTTCTTTTTGCAAATTGAAAGCAGATGTGGGCTTTTCTATCACTACTTCTTTGGACTCCTTATTCTCAATTGAAAACTTGATTTCTTTCGACACTGGCTCAGCATTAGGAGGACCGACTAGTTTAGAAGAGGAGGGAATCTGATCATTAGACTGCAAGGGGGTATTCAGAAGGTTCTTACCTTTTTCTATGCACCCCTTTGATGCTGATTCCTTCTAAGCAGATGCTTCTTTCTGAGGTGGTTCTTCTTCTTCTTGCTCCTGAGTTCTGGTCCTCTTCCTTGAGGATCTGAGATCATATTTGACGTTGAATTGGGCTTCCATGAAATCAGCAAATTGCTTGCAGTAATGGTCAATCTCTGCTTCTTCGTCTCCTTCTTGCAGGGGACACTGCATATCATCGTTATTCGAAAAGGCCAGATTTGAATCTTCTAATCCACAAGCTGTATCTCCAGTGGGGTCATCTGCTGGCCCTTCCAGGTACAAGGGATGAGGTACCTGATCTTGTTGTTCCTTTGCTTCCCTTGGCAATATTTGCAATGGAGGATTTCTGTACTGAGGATTATACCCTCTGTTTGGAGCATTATAATAGTTCTTGGGAGCTGCATTCTTAGCTTCCAGTTCTAGCTTAACCATCTTCTTTATCATCTTGCTTATCTCATCCATTTTATCTGAATCCTTTTCTTGATTAGAGGTAGAAACCTCTTCTTTTCCTTTTCTTCTAGTTTCCTGTTCTATTTTTCCTTTTAACTTCCCAGTGGCAGCAAAATTTTCCTCCAACTCTAGAGCATCTGTCTGAGCATCATCCAGGGTAACAGGCATTCTTTCACGCAGAGAGAAGCCGAAATCAGAATCAAAGGCTGCTATAAAAACAATTTTGGCAGCAGCTTGTTGAGGTTTCATATCAGCGGGAAGGTTCAGATATAATTTATTAAACCTTTTGATAAATTCTGCCACCCCCTCGTTATGTTTCTTTTTTAGTGTATTGAACTCAACGAGGCACTGCCCTTGGTCTTTCTTTTCTCCCCACTTCCTGAGGAAAGCATTCTCCATTTGGTCCCAGGTGGTGATTGATTGGTTTGCCAATGTCTTGAACCATTTTCTGGCTTCACCTTCCAAGGATTGCACGAATAACCTCAGAACCACATCCAGATGTTCAACATTTAAGTTCTCTGCGAAAGAGCAGAAGGTCTCGAGGTGCTTCTGAGCATCAACTTCATTCTCACCATTGAATCTTGGCAAAATCTTCAAGTAATCCTACGGCATATCATTTAACACCTGGGGCAAGGCCAGAGGAGCATATTTATTTAATAGAAAAGCAGGAACATTGGCCATTGGGGGAGGCGGGGGTTGCACAACAATTTGAGATAGAGATGAAGGGAGAGGAATGGGAGGAAGTGGAGTGTGAATAACAATGGGAATATATTGCACAGAAGCCTGAGGTGTAGATGGGAATAACTCACGGTTAGCAACAACTACTTCTGTGACCTCTTTAATTTCTTCAGCCTCGAACGCAGGATGAGATTCTCCTTCAATCCAGGTAATTCCTCTACGTGAAGTTTCTAAGTAAAACTCGGGTTTTTCTGTTCTAACTTCTTGAGAAGAAGAGGGCGGGTGATCTTCAACGGAATATTCAGGATTTTCGGAACGAACTGACTTCTTCTCTTTCCAAGCTCTTCTATGAATGATCTTTTCCGGGTTAGACACGGGTGTTTTCGGCTGGGAGGTATCCGACCTCAAATGGGGCTTCCGGGAAGCCAGGACTTCCAATAAGATTTATCAATCAAAGACCAGTGGAGTCGCCAAGGTGAGAAATCTGCAACTCTTCACCTCTCTGTGCTCACCTGATTAGAGAGTGAAAATAAGATGTCGAACCCAGGGAAACATATATTCTTGAATTCGTGTCCCCGGCAACGACGCCAGAAAGATGTTGTGGATGATTTTGTCACCCCCCTAGAGACAGCCTAGAGTTGCCATAGACCAGTGCCTAGGACATATTAATATAGCAAGGAGCCCTTTATAGTTTGGGTTGTCAGTCCAAGGAGCTCACTTACTATCTCTTGTTCTAAACAAGGAAATTAGTTTTGAATGGGACCAATCTCTCTCAGAAGCTAGTACAAAGACAAGAACAATGTAGGAACATCATGTAAAACTCAAAGATGAAAGTTACTCCAAGAAGTGAAGACCGCTGCATCGTAAAGAGGGTCGATTCAAATATATTCGTTTAAATCAGAAGGATTGTGAAGGGAGTAAAAGAGGAAACATAAGAAGATATCACGACATGAGACCCCTATACCCAGATATGAAATATTACTACCGCAATCATATATATATACACCACTTAATAATCCTTATATGACAGCATGCTTAAAAAGCACCCACCAAGCAATCAATATAGCAGTAGCAGCAAAGAAATAAGATGGAACAAGATATCATGACTAGGCCTATTTAAAGCGCTTGACTAATTCCATAAAGGGCACCACTTAAGATGAATCCTTACTGCAAACTAGTGATCCACTCGCATTCTAGAACATGATACAAGAAGATAATTTGCATGAAAAGAGATAATGTATTAACACATAATAAAAGTTACATACTGCGAGATACCAAAGACCAGAATCCTCAATACAGTTATAACCCCTCCTCACTGAGATCTTTGCATTGCTCAAAGTCACATGTATATATTAAGGCATGTACATGTGTCTTTCGCTGCATGTTTCTTCTGACATAGAAACTTAACCTCATAATGTATTCTTCTTTGGTCTTTATAGATAGGATGAGAATTTATGGGAGGAAGCTGAAACACAATTAATGACTCAATTGAAAAATCAAGTGAAAGCATTCTATACCAGCTTACCACAGAATACTGAATCGTATTCTAAATGAACTTGACTGGGATGAAACTCCGTTCATGAAATAAATGTTGGGAGGTAAAAATCTCCTTATATACAAGATAGAAAAGACACAAATATATGTACTGAGGATGTTCCATGCACGAGGGAAGATCTCACTATCAAGATATCAAGGGATTTGGAATAATCGTATTTCAAGATCGTACTCGGCCCTCGGGGCTTTGGACGGAGTCCCGGATCTTTATCAGCGCGGATTTATCCGGAGTTCCAGAATCCGTATCTATGTTTTCACGGCGGCTACCTTCCACCTACCCTGCTTTTCTTTCCTTAATTTTGCCGTAGGATTTGTCCTTGGCATGTTCCGTATCTTTGCAAAGTTATAAGTAAGTAAAGCGTTTTAAATTGTTGTTTTAAAACCAAAACTCATAAAACATTAGAGAAAAACTTCGATTTCGGTGACTGTGAGTGTGATAATACAATGTGCCATGGAATCGGTAACAAGGCATTTGCTAGGCGGGATGATGGAGAAGGTGGTGACAGAAACGCAGAGAAGAGAGTAAGGGAAATGGCACAATAATGGAGTGACAATGAATGAACGGGTTAAAGGTTCATAAAATATGACACGTCACCGGAAAATGTGGATGGTGGAGGAGAAACAAGGCGTACACTGATGCATTAAGATGACACGGCCGCAAGAGGTGGGACCCGAATCGGAGATCGCAGTCGGAAAATGGAGCGGGGAGACCGGGGTGATACATTTTTGAAGTTCCGATCGCGATTGAGGGCAGGACTGCGATTGACTCAGGGCCGTTCGATCTCAAAACAAGATCGACGGCTACACTTGCATCGGAGGGTAACGAAGAGGTGGGCCTTGAAATACCGACGATCCGATGTGCGCGGGCCCTCCATATAAGTTGATTGCCGCGTCGTTGATTTGAGCTAGATCGGATGGCCAGCATTGCGTCCGATCGTTATGACGATAGGCCCCCTTCTTGTTTTGAATTATGGTTTTCGGACTCGGGTCATATGGAAGCCGAAGCGGGAGGGCGTCAAACTCTTTAAGGACTCGGCCCGATTATTTAAATTTGGGTTTTGAAATATTGTAAGGGAGATTTTCGGGCGGAGGTAGTAATATCTAGCAGGAGTCATGAGATTCTAGGCCACGGCAGAGGTTAAGAATGGATATGAATGAGACAACGGGGCAAAATTCACAGGCAGAGGAGAATATGTACAACACATTCTAACTTTAAAAAACAAAACAAAACAAAAATGAATTTCTTAAAATATAATCTTGCTCCTTTTTCCATTATTATTATTAATTTAATTAAAAATAAATATATTTTACTTTATAAAATTTTATTAAATTTGATGATGATGATGATTAATATTCGCTAAGCACTAAATGCGGCTTTACTTGACCAAGAAAGGGAAAATAATCTAATGATTTCTTCAAAATCTTAGTTTCTATGATCAAAGAGAAGGGAAATAAGCACTCCAAGATCACTGACAGCTGGGATGGCTTAATAGTTCAAGAACATTGGAAGTGTAAAGAATAGTAATCTGAGTTGATGGTAAGAGTTTGGCAGCCTAAAAGGAAGTGATTTTCATCTTCTACCTACTTAGTATCCCAAATTTGATAGACTACTGCTCAAAGGGGTCTTGGGAATATACCACGTTCGGTCTTCAATTAAGCTCAAGGATAATTAGTTCTAATCCTAGCGATGTCTATTTTTTTTTTTTTCTTCTTAGCCTGTCTGCTGAAAGTAGATAATTCTGATTATCATAGGTGGGGCTTGATAAACTTCCTTATAGTATTTTAGCCTTTACCCCTCCATCTCATGATCCTCTCAACAACTGTCTTAAATTTATGTTGTAGTATTTTTACATTATCTTTGCTTCCTATTCCGAGGCTCCTCATATATATATATATATATATATATATATATATATATATATAAAACACTTTTCTCCATAGAAAAAAGAAAATAAAAAATAAGTTTTTTTTTTTTTTTTTAAATATTAAAATTATTATGTAATATTTAAAAATATTAATAATAAAATATTTCCATTATTTTTATCAAAATAGGAGATAAAAAAATCTCGCTGTCGCAGTGATAAATAGGGATTTGCATCACTTCAGATCCTCTTCTGAACCGCTGCCATTTGTTGTTCTGTGTCCTGCAAGTTAAGTTGATCTTGAGTGATATTGACCTTTTCTCTTAGTTGAATGGGACATGATAACTCCAGGTCCCTCACCTCAATGGTCTACTCTTTGGTCTAGTTGAACAAGAAACTTCTCTTTGGTATTTTGTAGTATAGTCTACTATATAAGGACCATACTTTTTTCCTCTCACATCCGACTCTAAAATCGCTCTTCAATCAATATATTTGGATCGAAATATCTAATTCTACCACCAATAGATCTTTCTTGCAATTCGTTATTTCGCTCTCGATAAACTATACAATCCTATAATACAAGAACAACCTCGATAAGAATTTCCTTTCAATTCTTTAGAAAATGCATTCAATCTAGAACATTATAATATCCTTCTAACGGGAGACTTTAATGCTAGAACTATTACTAACCGTTGACGGCATTGAGAAACAACTCTAACCTCAACTGTGGCTTCGATGAAGATAGTAACTTAGCTGAACAACCAAGGAGTGAAAAATCCAAACATATTCTAGAACTTATTCCCGCATCGAGCTCCCCTCAAAATTTTAGTTCCTTAGACCCAATTATTTGCAATGGTATTAACAAGTGGCACCTCTCCGGTCGTATGACATGTTTCCATGTGCTGGGTAGCAGTGTTCTGATCATTAAAGGAAATTTCAGCCAAAAAAGTGCCTATGAAATTTTCACATAATTTCCATGTTTCAATATGTAAACCAATCAAAACTTTAAAATTTAAAAGAGGTATAAAAAATTATTTTGAGGAAAAGAAAAGAAAAACTACTTTTTTTTTAATTATATTTTTGTTTATCTCCTTATAGTTTACTCACCCCCGCCGGCATACACTTGTTTGAAGCATAATTAATTAATATCCAACGATTATTTATTTATGCATACTTTTGATATGATCATTGTATTTATATATATTAAAAAAGTGTTCTTACATACCTTTTTTAATATATCCTATAATTTTTCGGGAGCGGGTCGTACCGAAAGTATGTATGAATGTATATCGTTGATGTGAATTAATCTGATCGAATGAGTATATACACTTTAAATTTATAAATATTATATGAGATACTAGTAAAATACAATTTCCAAAAAGTAGTTTTTTCTTTCCCACATCTTAATCTATTGACCGGATGCACACATTCCGTATATGATCTATGATAGAAACGATTAAAGTCTGTTAGGGCCAGTACTATTGGAAAACATCGAGAGGTGAATCCATATTTTTCAATTGTTAATTTTATGTTATTCATTTAATATTTAGAACACAAAATGAAACATGGAATGAACAATGATAGGCTCCCAAACTCCTGATGAAGACTCCAATCTTCCGTAACCCAACTTATTGTACAAGCACCGAGTTGAATTTTTCAAAGCTCCAACCTTGTTAATTTTAGGCAATTAAAATCCCCATGGCTCCAACTCATTCCATAGTTTCGACTTGGTTTCTTTGTGATTCCCAATCCTCTAGGCTCCAACCATATTTCCAGTGTACCAAACTGTCTCTATGATAGGCCTCCAACCCTGGGCCCAACTTAACTTCATCATCAAATATGTTTATTATTCTTCACTTTGATCCCAAAGTCTTCTTCAATGAGTCCATCACACTTAGTCTCCAGCTATCATTGAATAATAAACCCTTTTCCATGCCATCACTACCTTTTCATTGTACCCACCAGCTCAAGTTACCTCATGAGGACATCAGCCATGCATTTCCATATATTCACTTTATTTCCAAGATCACTGTTCTTCAAAAATATTCTTCAACTTTTCAATGTCACTCCACAAAGTCTTCTTCTTTAGTCTTTTATCTTCAATAATGCTCCACAAGAATTCTAATTTTTCAAAAGGATCTTCAATTTTCTAGAGTGTATTTTAATGAAATCTTCACCGTTCAATTTTTTGTAATTCTTCACTATACTTTGTGTTCTTGTCTTTGTTAGTTATTGACTGTTCTGTATTTCTGCTTGACTTCACCGCATTGACTTCATAATGTGCATTTGTCTTTATTACCTAATTTCATTTGATCCATTTAATGTTGAATGTTTGCATATATAGTCAAAATCCTAGCATCTTACCATAGTCCAAGGAGAGATAATACAATATCCAAGCCTTTGCATGTACTGCATTTGAGGTGATGTTGTACCAGGGTTGAAGGTGTATTTTGAACCACTCATGAAATAATTCAAATATTGTTTAAGCATAGCCTTTAATATGAGTACTTAATGAGTAGGATTTATATACTTCTATGTGGGTTCTAGACTTCATTTACTGCATCAAAGATATATCACCATTTTTACTATCCAAGCCATAATCTGTGTTAAGTTCTATGACACTATTCACAGTGCTTGTAGCAAATGTCTCAGGTGACCGATTGAAGCACTATAATGGAAAGAGACCACACAAAGATGAAATTCTTAACCATCCACACCGAAGTCCCAACCTGGTCCTAGTCCAAACCCCTCAACCTTGGTTGTCCTAATTTAATAGCACTATGCCCAAAATATTATGATGGTTCTTTGGTTTGAGACCTCCACAAAAAAAAGCCTAGATAGTTTTCTATGATCCAAGATTAAAATAATTCCGAGGTGAGGACTGCCCAAATGCTTAGGCCTTATATCTCTTAGGACTATTTTACTATTATGTTGTGTTTTTAAATCCTAAAATAGAATTAACCCATCCAATATACTTATCCTTGACATCTCAGAGACTATTCCCTTTTCTCTTAATTGCCCAAATTCCTTAATAAATGAACAATCCTAACCCTTTTTATATGAAATTGCCAGAGACCAACACAAAAAATGCCTTTCTAGGGGTAGGTCGTATTTAAAGGCAAGGTGTAGGTCGGCTCACTACAAAATATAATTTCTGACTTAAAATTCAATATCTCACAAACTACTAGAAGTTTCAGACAAATAAGGCTAATTGGAAGAGGAAAAATCCTCTTTAAGATGGTCTAGGTGCCATGTTGAAAGATTGCCCTTAAGTTATTTGAAAAATTATTTTTCTTTTAGGACTGCCCTGGGAATTTTATGCATAAAATTTTTGGGACAACATGAGGAATGTTTGAGACGGTGTGAAGTCAAGTGGAAAATTTTAAGGATGGAATTTTATATTAAAGTTTAGAAACTCGTTAATCTTTACTAGTCCCTAATATGCAAATTGTATTTTTTTGGCGTATATTTTGTGGCAATATTTATATTTCCAATGATTATATTAAGAGTACATAATACTAGCTGTATTTTTAATACAAAATAATGGTGTACTATAAAAATTTGGTTTAATCATTTTTACAAAAAAAAATGAAATTGAAGGAATATTTTTTTTTTAAAAGATGGGAAATTAGCCCACCTCGCGAATATTAGCCCCCTAAAATTTTCTCGGCATTGTGCCTTAATCTTTGGCTTCTTCATTGTTATCAATGTCATCATAGGATCATAGAGTCATTATGTAGAGTGTATCATTCATGTAGCATCATGTATCAACCAAGTAATTATACACTTTAAAAATAGATATGTCATAATGCAACCTTCATTAATCTGTCAAAAGCCCAAAGCGCCCTTCAATCATGTCAAGATGTATTATTTTCAAGTGTATGACTTTCATCAATTATAGTCCTCCACTTAAAAAATAACATGGCACCTAAGGTCTATATCATCAATTAAGGCACATGATTTGCACTAGAAACACAGAGTTAGTTCAAGGACTTGCCTTGCAAGACTTTCACAACAGGCTTTCTGACATCTTCGTGGCTTGACATATTCATTGACACATATTTATCAACCAAGACATGACATCACTATCCGGAACCAAACATTTGTTGTCTTCAACCTTATCATCACATTCTGGGCATCTCAAGAATATTTTCATCTCACCATGACCTCCATGACATCAATGACAACCTTGATTAACAACCTCTTGTCACTTATGGCAATATTCTTGCACTTTAACATTATCTCCCTTTGACATCAATGGAAAAAGGTGCTAAAGTACCTCTTTATCATCGAGTCAGTTTCTCTTTATCATATTTTCTTCGTCAATACTAGTTCTTCATAAGTACAATGCTCCCGGTGTCATGGTGCCTTTCTTTCCGGAAATGTGTTCCATGATAGATGTGTTTACATTTCTCCATGGATGAACCAACTCCTCATGATGTATATTATTCTAGCTCCTTTAGACAAGAAATATTGTTGGGTTCTGTGATCAAGTGGAAGACATCTTCAACAATGGCCCATTATATGAGTAAGGGATTATGTTCTTCAAATAAGTTGCTCCCAGAGATGATCTATTGAAAGATGATTGTCCATGTGTGATTCATCAAGGATTTCATGGGGCCCTTTCACAACATAGCTCGCAAATGACTCCACAAGCTCCCCTTAACTCAGGAGCATGTATCTCCTTTTATTAAAGTCTCATCATCAACACTTCGAATATCAAGGATGTTTTCATCAAATCAACAACATGTGTTGTTGGTTGGTTATTACCAGACTTTGACCAATTTGCTTCCTTTCCATACTTGTGTAACTTTATTCGTTGGTTTGTTTGTCATGGTTTCAGCTTGTTTAGGACCTAATTCTGCTACAATCTCGAACCATATGTCCAATTTTATGAAAATTTAAGCATTCCATCTTGCTCATAATGAGCAGATGCATGATTTCTTCTTGAAAAATTTGCTTCTAGAATATCGATTTGGGGACTATTATATTTATATTTGTGATATGCCCTACAATTATTTGCCATATGCCCAAAGTTTGTACATAACAACCAAAGTATATACTTTGGTATCAGATGAATATTTTCGATGTACTCCGTGAATATTTTTGCCTTGGGGATTGTTTGATGATATTCACTGCTCTTTATATTCTTGACATCATTTGCAAGTCTCCTTGAGTAGATTTCTTCCATTGCTGTCTTGAATCTTCCTACCTTTGCCGGAATAGGTTATCGGGTATTTTCCAGTTTCTCACATCCTTGTTTTTTGAAACATTATAATTATTGCTTGAGGATTCACCGCATAGCCAAGTCTCCTCGATTTATCAAGGGAGACCTTTACGCACTTAGCATGTCATCTAGGGTTTGAGAGCTTTTCAAGTTCTTATTCAGCAATTCAAACTCCTTTTTAAGAAGGAAAATTTCTCCTTTCAACTTTTCACAATATTCATCTTTCATAACTACTTTCTTCTTCATTTCTTCCATCAATATTGTTGCTTCGTGTGCTTTGATTTTAAGGGAGATGATATTTGAAGACTTCATTCTCTTTTGCTAGACCGTTTCTCCATTTATTTCTTTATTCTTGTAGCTTCACTGCTTCAACCTTGAGGGGGCTCTTCTTAACAACATCAAACTCGCATAGCATTTGCATAAGATTCTTCTTCTTTCTCCCCATTTATTTAGGAAAGCTCAATGGAATGCGCTAGTTCCATATGCTACCAAAAGACTCAAAACTTCTAAACCATGCTTTACTTCTCCTTAGCTAGTTTTTTCTTTGTAGTGTCTAACTTCATTTGACACATCGACTATCTATATCATAAATTTCCAAAAATCATTCACTCTAGTTATATGTTGTTGTGCGTTGATTTGTGAAAAATTATCAAACAATGGGATGTCCTTTTGGTAATTTTGGTGTTAAGTGTCATGTACTTGAGGTAAGACCAAGGAGCATATTTGGTCGCTATGGCTTGGATTTTGCTAAACCGGGAGGTGGCCGTAGGGGTAGTGGAAGGGATAGTGTTGGTTACAACAATGGATGTACTTTAAGAGCCTGGTGAAAGGGGATGAAAAACAAGTAGTATGGCTAGTGCTTATGGTGGTGGTAGTTGTACGGGACCGAGTGAATGATGGATATGGTTGGGCTTTGTGGGCTCATGGGTAGCTCGTGATGAATGGATCTCGTTGATGAACTAGCGGTGGATCGTGGATATGATGAATATATGATCCTATGGTGCAGTGGGCAACCTGGGGTATTATAGGCTCTTGAGGTGAACTAACAATGAGAATCAGAACGAAGTGGCAGCATACAAAGTAGAACTTCGATGGCCGGAAAAATCATATGTATGGGCTAAAACCTGGAGGTTTGAATTGAGACAAAAAATTGGCTAAATTAATGGGGCCTTCTTCAATGTCTTTAATTTTTGTGATACTTTCACCTTCTTTACTAGACTTTGACTTTCGCTTTGTCTCGATTTAGTAGGAACAGAACAATTTTGTGTTTTTCACTCACAGAAGTAAAAACAAAGATCTAAAACAATTTCCTTAAACCGTATTCGCATTTGGTTCTAAATAGCATTTTTCAAACTTCAAGTCAAATTTAATATCCGTATGTTTACTAATTCTTCGGGTAAAGAATCAACTCTTTTCGTGGGTATTTCGCCTTCTCGAACTAACAATTTGTTTTTTCTTTTTCCCATTCAGTCCGGATCATCTACTATATCTCGAGGATTGGGATCGTGCTGGATCTAGTGTAATAGACTTTCTTGGGAGCCGAATGTTTATTGGTAAATACCCACAACCTTTAAACTTAATCTTAAAGTAGAAAAGGTATATTTTAAAAATCTTCCTCCAAGATTAAAATTAAAACTCGGAGAGTGGTTAGTTCCCCAAAGAGTGGTCGCCGCATGTTATCACCTAGTAATTTTGTGTTGTGGGGATGAGGATTTTTGTAGTTAAGAAAACCAGGGGTAACCAAGAACCTCTTTTAGAATTCAGGATCTAGCCTTCATGAGTTCCGGAAAGGGATCTCTCCTAAATATTTAACTTTGTTTTGTAATTTGATTTTAGGCTAGCTATGAGTGGACAGTGGCACTTGTTTTGAAATTGTGGTGGGAATAAAAGGTGTTTCAAGGTAAACCACAGAGGGATCTACCAGACCATTGGGCTATGGAGTCAACTTTCTAGGCAAGCAGAGCTAGGAAATAAGACTTAAAAATGCAAATATACTAAGGGCAGGGTAGATGACCTTCAAAGGGTTTTGAATAGGCTTTTTGGATGGAATGGGTGAAATCTGAACAAAATGGCAATTAAGAATCCTTAAGTTACAAAAATAAAGATTGAAGGAGGGGATCAAACAGGGACTTAGAGAATTTAAGAGTTCTATAGTCTGGTTATCAAGCAGAAAACATAATAATGAAGAACTAGTAAAAAACAAGGAGCTTTTTATCACTAATCCTGTTTAAATTCTCCCAATTAATCATTAAAGACAGAAAAACATTAAAATGAATGTATGGAAACTTTTGATAGATAACACAATGAAAACGGGAAAATACTAGACTTATCTGGTCAGCACAAGAATCCTTAGTTATGATGTCTTTAATCTCAATTCCAGTCTGATGCTTTACTGATTAACTCACACAAACTTCAATAAATCCAGCAAAATGACTATAGTAGTCTTGATAAATTTTATTCCACACTGAATACTTCGAAAGATGAAGTATTTATACAAATAAATTGCTTACAAAATATCTCAAAGTTTGAGAGAATATCTCAAGAAAAAATAGGAACTATTACATAAGAAGAGGGACAGCAGCAAAACAGTTTGCAAGCTGGCCTCTTTTACAAGAAAAAATAGAACTGTTTATCCTAATCAAACTGATTTTTTGATTAGCTGGAAGCGTTGCTGGCAATTGGGACATTATCTAATGAAATATGACTTGTAGAATACTCCTCCTTTTCACCTTCTGTTCTGATACTCTTCATCTCTGCTTTTCATTTTTTCACTGCTGTAATTGAAAAATAACCAGCAGTAACATTCTTTTTTATTGATACTCTTTGACATCTGATACACTTTGACCACTGATTTTTCATCTAGATATACTTTTACTGCAAATTTTTCATAGTAAATCAGTGAATTCTTGCCATTGCTCTGCGCTAGGAATTTTCATGCTCTTTAGCTTCCTGTAACTTTCATCAGCTTCTGTATATTTTGCAAAATTGGGCTTGACCACAAAAATATGTTTGATTTCATTTTTCAAAAAGAACAAGTTTTCAAAATATTCCAAAATGACTTTACCAGTAGGAGACCCTTGAGGTAAAGCTTTGTTGACCTGCTCTTTGGCATATGCCCTGATTTTGTTGTCATAATATTTTTGTGGCATTAAATTCTCATTCAATGCATGAATATCTAGTAAACCTGCTTGTGACAGTACTATGTATTTGGCCTCAAATCTGGTGATAGCCAAGTTCATATCTTTGCACCTATCCTCCATATTATTCATCATGTTTCTTTTATTCAGGACCTTTTTGATTTGGAGTATACTTTCAGTTCTGTCCTGAATTTTAAGCTCCTCAAGTTCTTCTCTATGTTTACTATTCAAAAATGTGATAAGCCTTAAGGCTTGAGCAGGCTTATCAGTCAGTTCTTCTTTGGTCTTCTGTATTTATATCTGTGCTCCTTTAAGTAATTCTTTTTGTTCATAAATTATCTAGATTGAGGGCCATTGTGAATGTATGCCCTGAATGATGTTATTCCATAGATAATTCTTAATGTAGGATACCTGCTCAGTGAGATTTACCTGCTGTTGAAGAATTTTAACTTGTTCCTGTAATCTATTAGCCCTCTGTTCATGTCCTTTTGAAGTGATTAAGGCATCTCTGTTGGATGTTTCCAAATTTCTGATGGTGCCTTTTAAACTGATTATCTCTTTATCTTTTATGGACATATCATCCATAGCTTTAACTATGGTCGTTGTTTCCCTTGTTGGATCTACCTATGATGTTGATGAAGAAGTGGCAGAGATATATTTAGAAGTAATTGACATTGCAGTTTCCAATACTCCTTTCGGTGCCAAATGTTCTGTCAATGTTGAGGGAATAGCTGTACTTACAGTTGGAATAACTGTAGGAATGGAAAATTGGTGAGTTTTCTTCAAATTTTCAATTTCTTGCATAAGAGCTTCTATCTGAGTTTCCATATTTTTTATTTGGGTTGTCATATTCAAAACAAGTTGCATATTTTCTTCTTTCTCTGTCTTTTCCTGAACAACTTCTTTTGTTTGAGGGTGCTCACTCTGTGGTAATTTGAGCTGCTTTCTTAAGGCTGTAATATCATCATTCTTCTGTCTTATTAACTTCTTAGCAGCTTCAGTATTAGAAGGATTTTCTCCAGACTCAATTACCAAATCTTCTAAGGATTTTATTCTCAAATCCTTGGCATGTAAAGATGATTTATCCAACTTCATTTGAGTTTGCAAGTTGGATACAGTCTTTTGGAGCATAGTGGCACTCATTGTTTTGCTTACTACTTTTGAATATAACATTTTTGATGTACTCCTGTGAAATTCTATCTGATCTAGCTCATGAATAGTATCAACATTTACTGTAAATTCTGTCTTTTTGTAATCTAAAGCTGATTTTGGATGTGCTACCACTGGTTGGAGAAAAGACATGATCATTTGGTTGGTTGAGTAATTAAATGCAGTTACTAATCTGTCCTTATCTCTTGGTTTTTCCTTGAGAAGTTTAGAATAAACTTCATTTTTTATTTCTTCATTTTTCTCTCTGATTAGCTTGAACCTCTTCTAAATATCAGAATCAATTTCTTCAGTTTTTTTAGAAGAAGAAGAGGGAGCTTCTGTATCCATTTCCATTTCAACCATCTCTTTACCTTTACCCTATACTTGTACCTGTTCATTTTGAATTTCTCTAAGAGTTTCATTAACAATGATGGTGGCTTCATCATCTGTCTGCTGCTCATTAGTGTCATCCACATCTATGATTCCTTCTGTTTCTAATGTAGTCATTTTGGCCTTTTTGTTGTATATTGTTTTAAATTTATTTTCAATGATTGTTTCGGCCAAATATCCTTCTTCTTTCCTTGATCTTTTATTTGATACTTCTGTTGGCTGTTTAACTGTAACCACTTGTGTACTGTTCAAATTGTCTGTTTTCTTATCCCGATCATCATCAATTAAGGTATTGGCCACCCATTCCAACTAATTGGCGTATTTTTCAATAAGTGGCTTAGATTCATGGAGAAATGGGGGCAATTTGCTTTTAATTCTGAGATTGCTTATAATACCCCGAGGGTCATAGCTCCAATAAAAACTTTCCTGAAACTTGAATACTGATAGCTTGTTGGATACTTCCTTTAAGGCATCTCTGTTGTTTACAATGAAAGAGCCAATTTGATTTTTCAATTTAAATTGTGCCTTCTTTTTGGATGCTATAAAATTTATTGCATCTGCATTCAAAATTTGTCTTATATATTCTAGAGCAAAGATCCTGGTGGTCAGAAACTTTGGAAATTTATATGGGGCCAAGATTGCACCATATATTCTAATCTCAATGTGATTTTTGTATAAGTACCAATCGCCTACTTTACAGTTCTCAGACAATTGTAAAATTCTTTCTATATCTTCATTTATTCTTGGTGGTTCTGCTTTATCCAACAAACTCATAGCGGGTTTGATAAATAGGTCATTGAAATCACTATAACTGTACTCACTGCTATTCTTTCTCAGAAGAGAGGTCCAAAATATTACTGACAGTGGTTTTCCTTCCATATCCATATTCTGTAGTGCAAATGGAAAATTATCTGCTTGAAAGAACAAGAAGATATGTAACAAATATGAAGTATATCTGAATACTCCTTCATCAGGCAATTTTATCAACTGATAATGAATATTGTCAGCAATAAATTTGGCAAAGTCAAAAATCAACTTTGGCTGTTGTCTAGGTGAAAAAGTGGAGAGGAAGCCTAAGATAGAAGCATCTATGAATTCATCATTAACATAACCCAAAATAAATGACAGCATGGAAATGACCTGTCTGGAGCCTTCTGGAAAATCAAAGGTATCATAAGGAGGATTCACCTTAGGAAGATCGACATGATTGGGCATGAAGTTATGGAGAATTTGGAACTTCCTAGGGAAATCTAGGTCTAAATACGTAAGGTTAAGTGTTGATTGACGACATTGTTTCTTTTAGATTATGTTAAGCAGAACATCATTGAATGATTTAGCGATTGCAAAAATGGAACACTATCTTTAATAATCACTTGCCTTTGATAAAATACCATCACATTGTTATTGTATATAAAATCACAGGCGGGGATGGGTAATGAGATTTTTATTTGGAAAATTAAGATCACAAGGTATGTCATTGAGCACATACTTGGTGTCTTGGCTAATTATGTACTTCTAGAAGATCAAATTCAAGGGTGGCATCATCAATTCTGTAATCTAAGTCAATCAAAGGATTAATTTCTTCTGTGGTGACAGGAGGCTGTAGAGTTCTAACTACTTCAGTAGAATCAATAGTTAAACAGGAGTAGGTTTATCAATTCTGGGAGGTTTTGGTTTTGGAATCTTGCTGGAAGCAGGCTTATGAGATTTAGGACCTCTAGTTTTGGGGATTACTTGTTTCTTGGTCATTTTAAATGAACAGAGAAAGATTAAACAATTTTCTAAGTTCTTTTTTGGATACATGGGAAAATTGAAGAGTTTTTCTGGAAATTTGAGACTCTAGGTAGTGTTTTAAAGTGACAAAATAGGTTTATTGTATGCAGAAGGTCTTCTAGATTAAATTTAGTAGTGAAAATGATCTTGGAATTGATAAAAACCTGCTAAAATGGAAAATGTGGATTCGGGGGAAATTTTGATAGGGTTTCCCCTGTATTTTGAAGGTTTCTAAACTTCCCAGATGGATAATTCAACTAATTTTTAGGCAATGGCAATTCAATAGATGAATTCTCTTTTGAAAATGAAGTATTTTGAAGGTCGAATAGTGAAAAATACTTGTAAATGGTATAATTTGCGGTTGATGAAGTTTACAGTTGCGTCACAGTCTTCAATTTAGGTGAATTTGGCTATCAGAGGTGATGGGGGATTTCAGGAATGATTTTCAAAGTAAAATGGTCGTCCAAATGGCAAATTGTTTCAGAAATGGATTTGAAAATGGTAAAGGGAGGCTTTGCAAAGGTTCTCAAAGGTTTTACTGGAAAACAGGTGAAATGCGATGGAAAATGGTTAAGTTTTAATGCATTAAACCTTAGTCTAATCACCTTTCAATTACAATTATTGCAGGAATGGCGGGAGCGGTTTGTGTGCTTGAAGGAGAATCCAGAAATGGTTTTTGCATTGTGTTTGAGCAGTAAATGGTTTTTTCCTTTTGGAATGCGATCGAATGAAAGGAGGACACGTAGCAGGCGGCGGTTTATCAAAACAAATTTTTCGCAAAACATTTTGGGAACTTCATTCGATCACTTTAAAAATGCAAAAAGGAATTTGCATTATCTGATCTGGCGGAGTAGAGCGAATGGTCGAGATTTGATGTGAATTTGTGGGGTAAATGCAGTGGGGTAGGGGCTTTGATCAGTACCGTTGATTTGATAAGGGGAAATCAACGGTTTAAATTTAATCCGATGGGAAATGGTGGAGATAGGAAAGGATTTATCGGATTTGTTTCTGACCGTCACATTAAAATGAGAAGGATGATCTGATGGTTAGGATGGAGTCCGATGGTGCTGAGGGATTTGTGAAGATTAATATATAAAACAGACTTTATACATAAATCAAATGAATGGACGGGGTATCAAAGGATTTTTTAACCAATGTTAATATTTTGGTATGGGATATGTATCGGGGAATTTGTAAAGGGTTATAATTTTAACCTTAGGTTAAGGGAGTCGGGTAAGGGAAAATAAACAAAGGGATGGGTTTTATTATGAAGTTTAGTTTAAACGAAACTTTGGGTGTTATTTTTTGTTTAAACACATATAAAAACATGTTTAATCTTTTTTCATGTATTTTTATTATACATTTAATTAAATTAGAATGATTTAACAACCATAGGGGGCGGGATATTTATATAAGGTTATTTTTAGCCAAAGGGGACCTATAATGTGGGTTTTTATTTAAACATGTGGGGATAAATAACTTTGGCTAAAGTTATATTAATGGTTTTTTGGGGCTATTTAATAAAAGGGAATTATATAATATAGGAAAAGGTTATTCTATAAGGAGTTATTATGTAAGTTAAAGTTAATATGACAAGGGGACAAGGTATACTCAAAATACATTAACATAACCAAGAAAAGTGAAGTTTAAAGGCAAACTTGCATCATAATGACTTCATCACCTCAACTTATGATAAAATGTAATTTTTGAGGGTTTTATGCTTTTATGTGATAAGGGAAATTAATCAAATGGGAATTAAAGTATTTTTAAGTAAAAATTTACTTAGGATTGTTCAGGGAGATGAATGCATGAATGGAATGATTATGTGATTTTAAGGATTAATATAGACATTTAACATTTTCAACTAATCAGCCATAGAGCCTTAGGTCCGGTCCCAACAAAAGTCAAGGAAATGCCTTGAGCCTTTCTGAATGATAGCTTAGAATGCTTAATGGCTATGGGGAGAGGAAGTTAGTTATTTGCAGCCCTGGTGAATAATATTTACATTGATGCTTCACACCTTCTTCTACCTACCCAAATTAACTGCTAACATTTTTTCTTCCATTTTGATTAGGTGCATTTGTGCTAGCAACCTTTACAACATTTATTCTTTTTGAAATTAGTAAACTATCTACTTCTACACTTATTTCAACCAAGAATCCAGATTAAACTGTTGGATTCTTTTATTCTCTACCTAAATATGGAATTTGTCATGGTTAAACTATATGACAATTCATTATTCTCTATCTACAACATTTGAAATTGAAAAATGACGAGTCAAGAATAAATTGTTCAACTCGTCACAGATTATGGCATTTATTGACACTCTGCCATAATCAACTACAAAAGGTAAAATTAGTGGCATTTATACTTGCACACTTTCATGTTTTATTCATTTATTTCTGTTTGGGGTGTATTATTTTTTCTAAGTCCTTTGATTGTTCTTTTAGGACTTTTTACCCCTTTTTTTTTTTTTTACAAAATATGTGAATACAACTTACAGAAGGAAAAGTATGTACAGATTTACAAGATTACCAATAGTCAAATCAAAATTATGAATCCTATATTTATAGGTTACTAACATCGGCTTCACTTGGGGATGACATTTCTTGGTGAAATGTCAAGAGCTTTGAGATCAGTAGCCTTATCCATTGAACTTGGAGATCCTGTAATTGTCTTCTATTTTTTGCAACAAATCATATTTATGACATCTTATACTGCAAATCTTAGGACCTTCTCTTCGGGATTCAAACTTGTTGATAAAATCTCCAATACAATCTACAAACTGACTATGAATATTTAAAATGATAAAGTAAATGAATCTAACTGTTGAGTGACTCTGTAGAATAGTAGTGTTTCAGCATCCTACCATTCACTAGTCCTTCTTGAAGTTCAGTTCCATCCAAATTCCTGATGAAAAAGGAATTATTACCTCTGTAACCATATATCACATAGGGTCCTTGCCATAGAAAGTCAAACTTTCCATGTTTTCCTTTATCCTCTCTTCGTGAATCCCATCTCAAAACTTGATCTCCTATGAAAAAATCATCTTCTTTAACCCTTTTATCAAAAATATTTTTGATTTTGTCATGTAAAACTTGTGATTTTTCATAAACTTTTTCCCTAGTTTGTTGGAGATGTATGGTTTCATTGATTCTTCGTTGAATATCATTTGTTTCGACCTGTGATTCCTGGATAATATTCATGACTGGAACACCCAAGGAAGAAGGGAAAACTGCATCTGTTCCATAAAAAATCTGATAAGGTGAAGTTCCAATAGACTTTTTTGTGGTAAGTCTATCAGCCCATAGGGCATAGACCAACTTTTTGTTCCATGTATTTTTGTTGTCTTGGAGTAATTTTTTGATGATATTGATTAAGCTTTTGTTTGATGATTCGGCTAAACCATTACCTTGGGGATAATATGTTGTGGAATGACCTAAGGTAATATGGTCTTTATGACAGAAAGAAATCATTTTCTTGGACTTGAATGCTGTTGCATTGTCAGTAATAATCTTATGTGGGCATCCAAATCTTGATAAAATATTACTTTCTATAAATGAGATTATAACTAAATTAGTGGCCTGCCCAGTAGGAATGTCTTCTATCCATTTGGTAAAGTAATATTTAGCAGTTAAAATCCTTTTATGTTGGCCTGAAGATGGAGGATGGATTTCACCAATGAAGTCTAACCCCCATAGTTGAAATGGTTTTTCAGTTGATATAGGCTTAAGAGGTAAAGGCAATAGTTTCTTTTTCCCTTCAAAAATTTGGCATTTGTGGCAAGAGGTGACAATTTTTTTAACATCAGAGAATAAAGTTGGCCAGTAAAAACCCACTCTTAGTATTTTTTCAGCTGTACTCTTCTAGTATAGGTGGCCTTTACATTCACCTACATGAAATTCCTCAAGAATTTTGTCAGCCTTAGACTTTAATAAACAATTTAGTAAAATCCCAGTATTTTCTTTCCAGTAAAGTGCATTGTTTAAGATACAAAACCTCATTTCTTTCTGTTTGATGAATCTTGCTTTGGTTTTAGTTAGCCCAGGAGGAGCTTGTAAATGTGTTAGTACAAAGATAATATCAGAGTACCATGGTGAGTCTAGATAGGCCTCACTAATCAATGGAGTCGCCATCTCCTCCTGGTCATCTATTTGTGCAATGAAATTAATATCTAAAGCATTGCAATTTGATTCAGCCATCAATCTGGCTAAACCTTGTCCTTTAATGAGCTTAGTTGGTTTGATTTCCAGATCGTACTCAAGGATAGTGGCTATCCACTTTCCTCTCCTACTATCAGGTCCATCTTGTGTCAGAATATCTTTAATTACTGCATTAGGGACATATGCAATGATGTGTGAATGAAGTATATACACTCTGAAATCCTTAATGGCTTTAACTAGGGCCAAAGCCTGTTTTTCCATTATATTGTATTTCAGGGGTGCATCTCTGAGGGCTTTACTAAAAAATGCAATTGGCTGTTCAAAACCTTGATTGTTTTTCTGCAGAAGAACTGCAGCTATGGTGTGTTCAGATGCAAAGGAAAAAATTATGAAATATTTTGTATAATCTGGGTTGATGAGGACTGGTGCTTTTGTTAAGGCCTGTTTTATGGATTCGAAAGATTGTTTGGCCTTTATTGTCCATTTTATTGCAGAGTCCTTTTTAAGCATATTGTTAAGATCTTTCATGATTTCAGCCAGATTAGAGATAAATCTTCTTAAAAAATTGATTTTACCCAAGAATGCTTGAAGTTCTTTTATGTTCCTTGGTGGTTGAATGTTTAAAATGGCTTCAATTCTTGCAGGGTCTATTCTAATGCCTTCTTTGGAGATTATGTGACCTAACAGTTTTCCTTCTTCTAGTCCGAAAAGAGTCTTTTTAGGATTAAGGGATATACCATATTTTCTACATTTGATAAAAACTTGTCTCAAGTGATCTAAGTGTTCATCATTTGTTTTTGAAAAGATAGTAATATCATCAAGATAAATAACTAAAAAATCATGGATCTCCTTAGCAAAGGCAATATCCATTGCCCTCTGAAAAGTAGCTCCCGCATTTTTCAATCCAAAAGGCATTTTCACGTACATGAACGTGCCCCAAGGAGTGGTAAATGAAGTTTTAGCTTGGTCATATTTATGAACTAGAATTTGATTGTAACCAGAGAAAACATCTAGTAAAGAAATTCTTGAAGAACCTGCCACCCTCTGCAAAATGTGATCCATTTTAGGCAAGGGGTAATTGTCTTTCAAGGAAGGTTTATTAAGATTTCTAAAGTCTATGCATAGTCGAATTTCTCCTGTTTTCTTTCTGGTGGGCACTAAATTAGATACCCAGTCAGAATATCTGACTGGTGCAATTATTTGTGCATCAAACATTCTTTTAACTTCTTTTTCGATTAAAGGTAACAAATTGGATTAATCCTTCTGAGTTTTTGTTGAAAAGGTTTTTGATTTTCTTTCAAAAGAATTTTAAGTTGAATTATGTCTTTGTTGTAAGTTTTCAGATCTTCATAACTCCATGCAAAGACATCCTAATATTCTTTCAAAAGTTCTATATATTTAACCTTTTCTTCTGATGATAAGGATTTTGATAGTTTGATCATTTTTGGTTTTTCATCTATCCCTAAGTTATACTCTTCTATATCAGACTTGAATGGTTCCATTTTTGGCTTTTTGGGCACATCATTGGAATCAAATAAGTCTTCTAGGGGAGTTAAACCTCTGGGTAAAATGTTATGTTTTAAATCAATCAAATCTAGTTCATCTTCCATCATTTCCTCTATATCTACTTTTTCCAATTCATCTATGTCACTCTGAGTAAATATAGTAGGTCTATCAAAATTATGTACATCTAAATTATCTAAATCATCTATTTGACAAGAATTTGAATCTATGTTACAAGGTGAATCTATATTACAATCGTTATCGATTTGGCAATGTTGAAACTCTCGCTCATTATTCAAAAAGTGATAGATTTGTTCATCTTCTAAGAAAATTTGCCAGTATTTTACATTGTCTGGGACAATAGGTCTGTGTTTGATTTCAGCAGTGTATTTTTGTAATGGTGAAAATGGAAATTTGCAAGTGCTAGCAAAGGTTGCTAAGCAATGAGCTTGTATGTTCTGTTTTCTAGGGATGATAGCAAACTTGCTTTCTAACAAATCTTCAACCAAATCACGTGTTGTGTCCCTGTACCTGGCTAGTCTGGGATTGTGAACAGAGTATTCTGCGTTTATTTGTTTGATAACTAATTCAGAATCTCCCATGACCATTATTCTTTTCCCTCCCAATTTTCTAATAATTTGCAGACCTATGATTAAAGCCTCATATTCAGCAATGTTATTGGTGCATTTGAAATTCAATCTAAAGGCATGTCCTTCAGAATGGCTTGTTTCAATATTGGTAATCCATACACCAGCTCTAGCTCCTGATTTATTTACAGATCCATCAAAATCTAAATGCCATAAAGCCTCATGACCAATGTAATCATCCATTATTTTAAGCTTTTTATCAGTGAGTTCAGTTTGATTGTCATTATGATCAGAGTTATTGAGAATAAAGGAATCAAGATCAGTAGGAGTTGAATAGATTGGATAATTGGTGGGTTTGTCAACAATACTGATCATGAACTTCATTAAGGTTTCTCTGTAAAGCTTTTTGGGCTGTCCAAATACCGAGATAGTGGCATAACTCATGTCAAGTTGTAGAGATCCCTACAACTTTGCTCCCCATGAGCGAGAAAGAAGCATTCCATACTTTGGCGGGATATCAACTACCACAACATCCATGATCATGATTTTACCAGGATATTGGACTAGGTTTACACACAGATCTTTAATCAACCCTATGCATTGAACTTTGGATGAATCAAATGAAAACAGGTCTTTATATGGTCGGGTTATGTCTAGATTCAGGGTTTCCATTATTGCTCTGGGAATTAGGTTATGGGAAGCTCTAGTATCTAGCATAGCATTGTGTAATATCTGATCATGTACATTAAGACTTAAATAAAATGGAGGTACTGACCCATCTGAATGCTTACCATCTACATTGGGACCAAAGATTAATTCAGGCCTATCCTCACTCATATTAATTGTGTCCTCATTTTCATTTACATTCAATGCTTCAGAAATAATAGATCTATACAAGTCATTTTTAGCCAATTCAACTAAGGGAACAACTATATTTAACTTGGATATTTTAGATTACATGTTAAATGTTGACTGAGATTTGATGGCTTGAATTATTTCATCTTTTGGAACTGTGGTTTGTGATTATTTTTCTTGTGTTTCAACAGTTTTACCTTTGGTTTGAGCTTTTCTTTTGTCTTCTGTTTGAGTTTCTTGGTTTCTGCTATCTTTAATTGTTTTTTCAGGAATATTTTGAGTATTAGCATATGTTTTATCAGTTTTGGGACTCTCAACAGAAGATTTAGGATTTGGTGATTTTGGATCAACTAGATTCTTTTTTGGCTCATTAAGTGTTGCTGAATTAGTGGTTTTTGTAGCATTAGCCTTTTGGGCATATTTAGAGGATTGAGCCATCTCATCAGTAATATCTACAATCTTTAAGCTTTGCTGTTTTTTAGGAGTGGGTAGATTCGAACTTTGTTTATTTTCTCTAGGAAGAATCTGCAAAAATTTTGTTTTAAGAGCCTCAGTCTTCTTTTTGTTTTGGTTTTGTTGAGTTGGAGCATTGTTCTTTATGGTAGGCTCATTGGTTTTCTTGCTCCTAAGGTTATATTGGCTGTGGATTTCATTGATTTCAAAATCATAGCCTTGTTTATAATCGAAGGATTCACCAGATTCAACTGTGAACTGTTGTAGTTCAAAGAGTTCTTGGTCCTCCTGAGTGAGGAAAATTGTATTGTTTTCATCTATCCCCATAACTATGTTGATGTCTTCCTCCTCCTCAACATTGTTTTGTGAAATCTCTGCAAAGTTTTCTTGGAATGGGGTTCGTATGTTCTGATCTGGGGAAGGTTCTTTACCTTTCTCAGGATTGTTGTTTTTCCTGTAGTTGGGATTCCTGATCTGGGATTGATTCTCCCATTGTGGTTTCCTTTCGATGTGATCTAGTCTCTCAACTAATTTTTCTAATGTTTTGGTAATAAAATCAAATTTACCATCTAAGTGTGAAGCTTCTTCTTTAATTGTAACCCTCCTCTCATTTCTCATTCTGGCTTTCTTGGCAAGGATGTTGATTTCTACACCTATAGCATTTTGTTGCATTTTTTCTAAGGTATCTGCATCTCTTTCTCTAAGTTGGCAAGTCATGTCTACATCAAAACAATCAGGGAATTTGAGTAGCACGAAATACGGAGTGGGTTTAAGGTCTGTAGGAATATCATTATAAACATTGTTGTATCTGGTACAAAAATCTTGGACAAACTCATTGGGGGCTCTCTTAACAGCATCAAAATCAGAAAGTATTTGCATAGGATTCTTCTTCTTTTCCCATTTATATAGGAAAGCTCTATGGAATGTAGCTAGGTCTGCTATGCTACCAGCACCTAAACTTCTAAACCATGTTTTTACTTCTCCAGTTAAGCTTTGTGCAAACAACCTCATTTGGACATCAGATTCATCTATCTCATAAATTTCCTAAAAATCATTCATTTTAGTGATATGTTGTTGTGTAGTGATTTGTGAAAAATTATCAAACAATGGGATGTCTTTTTGGTAGTTTTGGGGCATGTCATTTAAATTTTGAGGTAAGACCAAGGAAGCATATCTGGCCACCATGGCTTGTATTTTTTCTAAACTGGGAGGTACAGTAGTAGTAGTGCTGATTACAATAGCAGATGTACTTGAAGAGCTTGGTAAAGAGGATGAAAAAGAAGTAGTATGGGTAGTGCTAATGGCAGTGGTAGTTGTAATGGATCGAGTGAATGCTGGATATATTACTTTAGGCTACAAGGGTAGCTCAGGGATGAATGGATCTGTTGATCAACTAGCGGTGGATTGTGGATATGATGAATATATGATCCTATGGTGCAGAGGCAACTCAGGGCTTATAGGCTCTTGAGGTGAACTGACAGTAGAATTTGTAAATGAAGTGGCAGCATACAGAGTAGAGTCTGATGCTGGAAAGACTGTGGTGTATAGTTGGGAAACTGGACATTTGAATTGAGACAAAAAATTGGCTAACTTAATAGCTTCTTCAATGTCTTTAATTTTTGTAACATTTACCCTTTTTACTGGACTTTGAATTTCAATTTTGTCTGATTTAGTAGGAACAGAAATAATTTTGTGTTTTTCACTCACATAAGAAGTAAAAAAAGGATCTAAAACAATTTTCTTTAAATCAGATTCAGATTTGGTTCTAAATAGTGTTTTTTCAAACTTCAAATCAAATTCAATGTCTGATAAGCTTACTAATTATTTGGGTAAAGAATCAGCTCTTTTCAGGGGTATTTCAGTTTCTGAACTAACAATTTGTTTTTTCTTTTTTCCTATCTTGTCCAGATTGTCTACTATATCTGGAGGATTAGGATCAGGGTTGGATCTAGTGTAATAGACTTTCTTGGGAGCCAAAATGTTTTTTGGGTAAATACCCACAACCTTTAAACTTAATCTTAAAGTAGAAAAGATATATTTAAAATTCTTCCTACAAGATTAAACTTAAAACTGGAGAGTGGTTAGTTCCCCAGTATTGTCGCCAGTATGTTATCACCCTAGTAATTCTCAAGTTTTGGGATGAGGATTTTTGTAGTTAAGAAAACCAGGGGTAACCAAGAACCTCTTTTAGAATTCAGGATCTAGCCTTCCTAAGTTCCGGAGAGGGATCTCTCCTAAAGATTTAACTTTGTTTTGTAATTGGATTTTAGGCTGTGGACAATGGGGTTTGTTTTGATATTTTGGTGGGAATAAAAAGTGTTTCAAGGTAAAACACATATTGATCTATGAGACCATTGGGCTATGGAGTCAACTTTCTAGGCAAACAGAGCTAGGAAATAAGACTTAAAGATGCAAATGTACTAAGGGCAGGGTAGATGACCTTCAAAGGCTTTTGAATAGGATTTTTTGATGGAATGGGCGAAATCTGAACAAAAGGGCAATTAAGAATCCTTAAGTTACAGAAATGAAGATTGAAGGAGGGGATCAAACAGGGACTAAGAGCATTTAAGAATTCTATAGTCCGATTATCAAGCAGAAAACATAATCATGAACAACTAGTAAAAAACAGGGAGCTTTTTATCACTAATCCTGTTTAAACTCTCATATTTAATCATTAAAGACAGAAAAACATTAAAATGAATGTATGGAAACTTTTGAAAGATAACACAATGAAAACAGGAAAATACTAGACTTATCTGGTCAGCACAAGAATCCTGAGTTATGATGTCTTTAATCTCAATTCCAGTCTGATGCTTTACTGATTGACACACACAAACTTCAATATATATAGCAAAATGACTATAGTAGTCTTGATAAATTTTATTCCACACTGAATACTTCGAAAGATGAAGTATTTATACAAATAAATTGTTTACAAAATATCTCAAAGTTTGAGATAATAGTTCAAGAAAAACTAGGAAATAGTGCATAAGAAGAGGGACAACAACAAAACAATTTGCAAGTTGTCCTCTTTTACAAGAAAAAATAGAACTGCTTATCCTATTCGAACTGATTTTATGACACTGGAAGCGTTACGGTAATTGGGACATTATCTAATGAAAGATGACTTGTAGAATACTCCTCCTTTTCACCTTCTCGTTTCCGATACTCTTCATCTCTCGATTTTCATTGTTTCATTGTCAGAATTGAAAATTAACCAAATAAAGTATAACATTATTTTTTACCGATATTCTTTGAAATTTGATACCCTTTGACCCTAATACACTTTGACCACTGATTTTTCATCTTGATATACTTTTACTGCAAAATTTTCATAGTAAATCAGTGAATTCTTGCCATTGCTCTGTGCTGCGAATTTTCATGCTCTTTAGCTTCCTGTAACTTTCCTCAGCTTCTGTATATTTTGCAAAATTGGGCTTAACCACAAAAATATGCTTGATCTCGTTTTGCAAAAAGAACAAGTTTTCGAAATATTCCAAAATGACTTTACCAGTAGGAGACCCTTGAGGTAAAGCTTTGTTGACCTGCTCTTTGGCATATGTCCTGATTTTGTTGTCATAATCTTTTTGTGGCATTAACTTCTCATTCAATGCATGAATATCTGGTAAACCTTCTTGTGACAGTACTGTGTATTTGGCCTCAAATCTGGTGATAGCCAAGTTCATATCTTTGCACCTGTCCTCCAAATTATTCATCATGTTTCTTTTATTCGGGACCTTTTTGATTTGGAGTATACTTTCAGTTCTGTCCTAAATTTTAAGCTCCTCAAGTTCTTCTCTGTGTTTACTATTCAAAAATGTGATAAGCCTCAAGGCTTCAGCAGGCTTATCAGCCAGTTCTTCTTTGGTCTTATGTATTTCTATCTGTGCTCCTTTAAGTAATTCTTTTTGTTCATAAATTATCTGGATTGAGGGCCATTGCGAATGTATGCCCTGAATGATGTTATTCCACAGATAATTCTTAATGTAGGATACCTACTCAGTGAGATTTATCTGCTATTGAAGAATCTTAACCTGTTCATGTAATCTGTTAGCCCTATGTTCATGTCCTTTTGAAGTGATTAAGGCATCTCTGTTGGATGTTTCCAGATTTCTAATGGTGCCTTTTAAACTGATTATCTCTTTATCTTTTATGGACATATCTTCCATAGCTTTAACTATGGTAGATGTTTTCCTTGTTGGATCTACCTGTGATGTTGATGAAGAAGCGGCAGAGATGTCTTTAGAAGTAATTGACACTACAGTTGCCAATACTCCTTTCGGTGCCAAATGTTCTGCGAATGTTAAGGGAATAGCTGTACTTACAGTTGGAATAATTGTAGGAATGGAAACTTGCTGAGTTTTCTTCAAATTTTCAATTTCTTGCATAAGAGCTTCTATCTGAGTTTCCATATTTTTTATCTATGCTGTCATTTTCAAAACAAGTTGCATGTTTTCCTCTTTTTTTGTCTTTTCCTGAAGAACTTCTTTTGTTTGAGGGTGCTCACTCTGTGGTAATTTGAGCTGCTTTCTTAAGGCTGTAATATCATCATTTTTCTGTCTTATTAACTTCTTAGCAGCTTCAGTATTAGAAGTATCTGCTCCAGACTCAATTACCAAATCTTCTAAGGATTTTATTCTCAAATCCTTGGCATGTAAAGAAGCTTTATCCAACTTCATTTGAGTTTGCAAGTTGGATATAGTGTTTTGGAGCATAGTGGCACTCATTTTTTTGCTTACTACTTTTGAATATACCATTTTTTATGCACTTCTGTGAAATTATATCTGATCCAACTCATGAATAGTATTAGCATTTAATGAAAATTCTATCTTTTTGTAGTCTGAAGCTAATTTTGGATGTGCTACCACTGGTTGGAGAAAAGAAATGATCATTTGGTTGGTTGAGTAATCAAATGCAGTTACTAACCTGTCCTTATCTCCTAGCTTTTCTTTGAGAAGTTTTGAATAAAATTTATTTTTTATTTCTTCACTTTTCTCTCTGATTAGCTTGAACCTCTTCTGAATATCGAAATCAGTTTCTTCAGTTTTTTTAGAAGAAGAAGAGGGACCCTCTGTATCCACTTCCATTTCAAACAACTCTTTACCTTTGCCCTATGCTTGTACCTGTTCACTTTGAATCTCTCTAAGTGTCTCATTCACAATGATGGTGGCTTCATCATCTGTCTGCTGCTGATTAGTGTCATCCACATATATGATTCCTTCTGTTTCTAATGTAGTAATTTTGGCCTTTTTGTTGTATACTGATTTGAACTTGTTTTCAATGATTGTTTCAGCCAAATATCCTTCTTCTTTCCTTGATCTTTTATTTGATACTTTTGCTAGCTGGTCAACTGTAACCACTTGTGTACTGTTCAAATTGTCTGCCTGCTTATTCTGATCATCATCCATTAAGGTATTGGCCACCCATTCCAACTGATTGGCATATTTTTCAATTATTGGCATTGATTCATGGAGAAATGGAGGCAATTTTCTTTTAATTCTGAGATTTTTTATAATACCCTGAGGGTCATATTTCCAATAAAAACCTTCTTGAAACTTGAATACTGATAGCTTGCTGGATACTTCCTTTAAGGCATCTCTGCTGTTTACAATGAAAGAGCCAATTTGACTTCTTAATTTAAATTGTGCCTTCTTTTTAGATGCTATGAAATTTACTGCATCAGCGTTCAAAATCTGCCTTATGTACTCTAGAGCAAAGATCTTGGTGGTCAAAAACTTTGGCAATTTGTATGGGGCCAAGATTGCACCATATATTCTGATCTCAGTGTGATTTTTGTATAAAAACCAATCACCCACATTACATTTTTTAGACGACTATAAAATCCTTTTGATATCTTCATTTATTCTTGGTGGTTCTGCTTTATCCAACAAACTGATAGTAGGTCTGATAAATAGATCATTGAAATCACTATAGCTATATTCACTGTTATTCTTTTTCAGAAGAGAGGTCCAAAATATTACTAACAGTGGTTTTCCTTCCATATCCATATTCTGTACTACAAAGGGAAAATTATCTGCTTGAAAGAACAAGAAGAGATGTAATAGATATGAAGTATATCTGAACACTCCTTCATCAATCAATTTTATCAGCTGATAATGAATATTGTCAGCAAGAAATTTGGCAAAGTCAAAAATCAAGTCTGGTTGCTGTCCAGGAGACAAAGTGGAGAGGAAGCCTAAGATAGAGGCATCTGTGAACTCATCATTAACATAACCCAAAACAAATGAAAGCATGGAAATGACCTGTCTAGAGCCTTCTGGAAAATAAAAGGTATCATAAGGAGGATTTACCTTAGGAAGATCGACATGATTGGGCATGAAGTTCTGGAGAATTTGGAACTTCCTAGGGAGATCTAGGTCTAAATACATCCGGTTCAAGTCTTCAATTGAGAATGACACTGTTTTTGGATTATGGCTTAACTGGAGCATGTCATTGATTGATTTAGCAGTTATAAAAAATAAGACTTCACTATCTTTATTGACCATGCACCTTTGATCAGGAATACAATGCATTTGACACAACCTAATGAAATCCTGAGCAGGATGGGTAATGGGAACCACATACTTGGGCAAATCGGACTCCCATACTGGTATGTCATTGGCTTCTTTCTTTTCAAATTTCTCTTGACACCAATTATGCACTTCTAGAAGATCAAATTCAAGGGTGGCATCTATAATTATGTAATCTAAGTCAATCAAAGGATTGCTTTCCTCAGTGGTGACAGGAGGCTGTAATGGTCTGACCACTTCAGTAGAATCAGCAGTTAAAACAGGAGTAGGTTTATCAATTCTAGGAGGTTTGGGATTTGGAAAGCTTGCTCGGGAGGCAAGATTCGAGGTTTAGACCTCCACTTTTGGATATTACCTACTTTTTTAGTTTATTTTTGAAGAAATCGAACAAGATTAAACTATTTGTTCAAATTTTCCTTTTTATGGAAGCAGTATAACACCAAGGTATTTGGGGAAAAACTTTAACTGGACAAGGGTTTATGCGTAAAAGAAGATTTGTATAGAAGAAGGTTAGAAAGGGTTCAAAAGGTTTCTTCAGCAATTCTACAGTATTTGTCCGTAGGAATATTTCGCATGGTTAAAATCCTTAATTGGGAAGCGACAATTTTAGAAAATTTTGATGGTTTCCGTTTCTTCAAAGTTTAAGTACCGATGAGTACTTTTTGCTTTTTAATTCCACCGATTCGATTTTATTTTTAAAAAATATGAAATTGGCACAAGTCGTGAATTATCGATAAATACCTTTGAATAGGATATTTGTGGTCGAATTCAGATATGGTGTGGTAACAAATTTCTGAACCTGTTCAATTGGTTTGATATCAAACACCGGGAGCTAAAGCTGTCACCGTTCGAGGAATGACTTTAGGATGGAAATTGGATACTCGTGAGGATAGGGCACAAATATATGAAATGACAGAAAATAATCCGACAATAAAACCTTAGTTTTTTATGGTATCATATGAGTATTAATCACAGTCAAAGTTGACATAGCGGAGCGGTTTTTTATTTGAAAGGAAAACTGCAAGAATGGTTTTCGTACTGATTTCAGAGCCAGTATGGTTTTAAGCTTCGAGCAATGCGATCCAATATAATCTCGTACACGTAGCAAAGCAGATTTCGAAAACAAATTTTTTCGCGAAAATTTTTTGGGAACTTTGGTCGATCACTCTCAAAAATGCGAAATAACCGCATCGCCGCATCCGACGGAGTGGAGGGAATGGTTGGGATTTGATGCAAAGTTATGGCAAATGTAGTGGGGCCAGTACTATAATCAGACCGTTGATTCGATTTAGGAAGATCGACGGCGCAACTTGATCCGACAGAAATGAAAGGTAAATAATTTATCTTAATCTTGTTTTTAATCACAGATTAGACACGGAGATTGTTCGGCTAACAATCAATGACAAAGAGGCAGGTCGTAGGATTGTTCATCGCGCTCACGGAGAACCGCTGACCAATGGACAGGAGATCACATGGCCCACATAAAAATCAACAAGTATGATAATTTTTAACTAACAGAGCTTATAAATGGGCATTCATCGTAAAGCAGAAAAGGCCAAGGTTTTAACCTTGGTTAAATGGTAATCTTAATGTATCATTTATTATGTGATATATTTTTAAAAATGTTCATTTAAATTAAATTTCGTAATTTTTTTTGTTTTGTTTTAAACATATGAAATACAATGGTCGTTTTTTATATATTTTTATTATAGGCAGTTTCAAACCTGTCAAAGGTCTGAATTATAGAGAGGGAATATTTTTAAGGGTATTTTTGTGCTGGGAAGGGGCAACTTGGGGGTTTTCATTTATGTGCTTAATATCTTTTAACATATGCGCTACATATTAAATGGGTTTTGGGATATTAACAAAAGGGAATTATACGATGAGACGAGATAATTAAGCTAATATTAACAAACATCTTAAAAGTTAACATGACGATGTAAGTATGAACACTTCAAAACACACCATAATACACCAATAAAAGCAGAAGATTGTGCTACAAAACTTAATGAATATGAATGACTACTCTACTTAGGACAAATGTTATTTGAGGGTTTTTATACTTCATGAAATGTGGGGAATTAATCAAATAGGGATTTAGAGTATCATTAAGTAAAGGAGGGTCTTTACCTATGATTTTTCATGAAATGAATGCTAGAACGGAAATGATGTGATTTTAGATTATTGATAAAAATCAATATTTTCAACTAATCAGCTACAGAGGCCTTAGGTCCTGTCCCCATTGTCAAGGAAATGTCTTGAGCTCTTCTTGATCACAGTTTAGAATTATAATTATTATGAAGTGGGTTAGTTATTTGCAGTTTCGGTGAACACTCATAAACAGATGCTTCACTTTCTTCTACCCACCAATTTTTAACTTCCATAAATATTTTTTCTTCCATTTTTATTAGCATTTAAAGCTAGCAACCTTTACAACATTTATTCTTTCCAAAAACAACAAAACTATCTAATTCTACACTTATTTCCATCCATGAATCCGCATTAAATCGTTGGATTCACTTATTCTTCATTTGACCAATGAATTGCCACATTTAAATGTAAGTAGACAATTCTTTATTCTCTATCTAAACCAGTTTAATTGAAACATGACAAGTCAAGATTAAACTGTTTAACTTCATCATGGATTATGGCATTTATCGACACCGCCATAATCAATCGCAAAAGGTAAAAGTAGTGGCATTTAGACTTGCACACTCTCATGTTTTATCTATACTTTTTCTTTGGGGTGTTATTATTTTTCTTGCCATTTGATCTTTTGTTTTAAGACTTTTTTACCCTTTTTGATATATATATATATATATATATTTAAATATACCAACTTATGTATGAAAAGTGTGCACATATTTACAAGATTACCACCGCCCGAAGTCAAAATTATGAATCCTATATTTACAGGTCACTAACAGACCTAATTCCCATTCTTGAAGGAACCTCTAGTCCCACCTTTAGTGGATTCCCATCTCTTGAGATATGTATCTGAAACTTCCTTCCTCTTGGCCTATAAACAACCACAGACAGAGGCTTAGGAGAGGTTGTTGAAGTAATTTATGCCAGCCAAATTAGTTGGAAAGCTTATCATCTAGGAAAGTTTTGTAGACTTATGAGGAGCTTCACCTCATCAAGTGAAAGGTTTTGAGACTCTTATATATTTCTAAATTAATACAATTGAGCTCTTTTTTTCCCACTACAGCATTGTTTTATGTATTTGATAAATGGTTTATGTTATTTCTATTTTATCATTGAAATGACAGCACTATTAATCTCCTGACTTTATTAGTTTTAGTTATTGAATCATTTATGTTGTATACATTTTTGATCTCTTTTGAGCCCTATGTGTGTGTTTGTTTCAAATGGTCAGAAGAGGCCGCATTGATGCATAGCAATGATATTCATCGAAGTGCGCCCATAAGGAATGGCCCATTTCCTTCTCCTTTTCTAGTTTTATGATTCAAGAAAAGATAGACTCTGTGAAGACAGTTTGATCATCTACGTTTTACCAGGTTTGTTCGAAATATAGGGAGATTTCTTTCTTGTTTGTAAGAGGGATTACCAACATAACAAATTATGACTCCACTAGAAACGTCTTATTCCCTTCTTCCCTTTCCTTGGTTTTCATTTTCGATCCTTTTTAGATAGCCTCAAATTCTAGTCTTGACACAGAAAAGTAATATTTTATATTTTGTTATTTGTTTGGGTTTCAATTTTATTTTTTTTTATTTAGTTTTCCTTCCAGACAAGCCATGTTCAACAACAAGAGTGTAGATCTATGTTGGTTTGAGAAATAGAGCGCACAGCACATCGAACTTAATTGTTCACCCACAACAAACTCGGGAATTTTTGGAAAATAGATTTTCCTCTCATCAAAGTCCTGAATTTTGGTTTTTTAAAGTTTTTTTACACTTTTTAACTCGCCAATATTTTGAGTTTCGTTGTAGTTTCGGTATAAGTTCTCTTGAGAATTACTCATTTTTGCTAAAATATGGTAGGGTTTTGTATAATGGTGCTTATGTATTTATCAAAAAAGAGATCGGTTCTGTTAGAGTGTTGTTCTATCTCTTTTTTTTTGGAAACACACCATGTTTATGATTACTGTGCTTATTTTATGAACATGTTTTATTTTGATGAAAGTAGGGGCTCAAGGTTTAGTGTTTTTGTGATATTTTTTCCTTTTTGAATTTCAAAACAAAATCATTTATTTTCGTATTGGTCCTATACTCCATATCATACACTATAGACATCATTGATTTTAGTGATATCTATTATATAACAAATTCATTTTGAACTTTTGATTTATTTCTCCATGCATTTTGAAAAATTATGAGTACTTTTAAAAGGACATTTGCATGGTTATTTGACTTTTTTTTTTTCTCTAAATAAGATTGATCAACAGTCAATGGTGTAAAGCCACAACTTGACCTAGAGGTCAAACCATCGCTCGGGGACAAGGCATCTGTCAGAAAAACATATTTAAAGACCCGCTCTTTGATAGGGAAACTAATCCTGTCCAGAGAAGCAGCCTAAAAACTCCCCAGGGTTCACATAATAACTGGCCTCCGAAATTGCAGACAAACATGGATTCAAAATGAACAAGCGGCCAAAATTCCACATAATCACTATCGTTAAACAAGCCCCCATTGAATGGGGCACCATGAAGAAAAGATCATCCATCCGTATAACCTTCTATGATGCGACACCAACCTCAAACTGCCATTCCTCGGCAAGTGCATCTTCGTATTTAGAGGGTCCCCGATCAGGCCGGCGCCATCACCACCTCGTGAACGCAGAGTCGGATCATCCGAAGGTTGCAACGACGTGCCACCTATCCCTATCCGAGAGACCAAATCGTGAAGAGTCCGTAATGAGGCCTCGCGGATAAGCATCGGACTGGCCGTCTTCCGGAAGATGACAGTGAAGAGAACCGAAATTTGTGACGATTCATAGCGCTATCGAATGGGCGCACGGAAGAAGGTGGAGGCACAGCAGGTCATGACGGGGGAGCGGAGAGTTCAGGCGGTTTTCGCCACCGGTGGCGTACGGTAGTGGTCAAACGAAAAGAACCGTTGAGCGGTGAAGGCTGGCCAAACGAATGACCAGACGTCATGCCAGAGCCCCAGCGCTCGCGCTCCTCATCCGTGGTGCAACCGCGTGGCGGAGGCGCTACGGCACGAGTAGCACCGTGGACAAGAAAGCATACCAATGCGAGCAGGGAGCTGTGTTAAGTCCCCGAGCAAAGTGCTTTAAAGATTCAAATTCGCGTGTTGACTTCGCCAAAGGACCGAGCAGGCACCGAGAAAGCTTCCCCTCCGGCATACAAGGGATAAATCGCAATGTAGCAGGAACTCGGCGAAAGACACAACAGAAACTGAATTGAGGTTCAAGCATTCAAGAACAAGCAAAGAATCGATTTCGACTGAAAACTCAACGCCATTCCGCCCATTATCCCCACTCAAAATACTGACAAGCTCCCACCACAATAGCTTCATTGAAGAAGAACACACCCGCACGCCGGGCGCGGTGGCGCATGTAATCCGCAGTGGAACACATGGTATGAGAACCGTACACCTCATCAACTATGCCTTTGAACTCGCAAGGCGTAAAATGGCGCATCCGTCGAACAAAGGCGAGATATCTTTTCGTACCGCTGTGTGTCGATTCCACCCTTTGGCCGCGCCCTCGTCCCATCACTGAACCCAAGTCCCACACCCGCATCCCCCGGGAGGGTTGCATCCTTTTGGATGAGTAGTTTGCATTCTCGTTTTTTATCATGATTTTGAATTATGTTCGTACTCATCATGAGAAGAGTGTGTCCTCGTTGTTTACCCTACATTGGCGTTAGCTGCTCACTGTTACCTTCTCGCAACGTTAGTGGGAAATGATGTCCCTACTGGAGGGAGCTATTGTTCAATTGCAATCCAACTGCCTAGTCTCCAACTGCTGGAATTTTGCTCGCATGTGTCCCATCGAGGAGTTGATCGCTGGTGATTGGATGAGGAGGAGACCGCTTCAATCTCCGCAGGTTGGAAGCCATGACGCCCCAGGACAGAGAACATCCCCTCGCGCAGGCCCTCTGGGCTCGCTCAGGTTGTCAGGTCTCAATCCGATGTTTCCAAAGAAAATTAGAAGTGCCTTGCTCCTCCGATCTCCTCGAAAATGCCTCCGAATTCCAGCAGCCCTCCGGATTTCCCTTTGAAGCTCCGTCAAAATTGGAGTTTGAAGGTGAACTTGGAGGGGGGTCCAAGAGATATTTCCAAATGTTATGGCCTTCGAAGGTTCAAGATGGTGCGCACCTTGTGGAAGTTGCATGTTCCAATTCTCCCGCATGGCTTTCTCTATTTTAAAGATGTGGGTGCGTCTTCTCGATGCCAAGATTGGTAGCCGTGCTGTCTCTTTGAGACGAAGAAAGAGGTTGTCCCAAATGTGGACATCTGCAAAGGAGTATTTTGATTTTTGAATATGTGCTTGTTTTTCTTTTCCCGTATATTCAAAGGGAGTAGATCCGGGAATCAATCTCCACAATCGGTTTAGGAATTCACTTTTGTAAGGGTTCGGTGCCAATTTCTCAATGGAGTCGATTATATCATCGTACACTCGTAATTCTTTTGACAACGAAGATGGCCTTCTCCCAAATATGGTTGGCAAGCGGAAAGAGTTTAGAGGTGTTGGAGAGTTTCTCCTAGAATTGAAATTTGGGACACATGGAGGGCTCATGAAAGGTTCTTTTTCAAATATTATCCTGGGTCATGATTTTTGTGTGCCCCAAAAGCCAGAAAGAGATTTTGGGCTGTGTACCATTTACCGTATTCTGCTCCGTATGGGTCCAGGCATTGATCGCTGGTGTCAAGTTTGTAAGCCTCTTTGGTGAAGGAGCTTTTGGGAGTATCTCATCGAAGGATGTCTCTCTCGCAGACCGATAAATGTTCTAGAGCTATGCTCTCATGATCTCTCATCCCGCTCTTTCTCGCGGTCCCAACCGGCCCCGTCAATCGTCTCATCGTTCATAACCCCCGTTCGTTTCAAGAGTCCATCGCTGTTGACCGTCGCTGTTGCTCCTCCCATTTCGACTACGGGTGGACCGTAGCGTCGCAGCCTTGAATTGGGTGCCAGCATCCATTCAGAATTCTGCAATATTGCCATTCTTATTTTCAAAAATGTGTTGTTGAATGAGCGCACAATGTCCGGAAGCGTTCCAAAATGAGTGATCCTTTTTCAAAGGGGGAGTGAGTCCGATTAGTTATTCCGCAGGCCCCGTGATTGGCGACGGGCGCCCACGACGGCCATCGTCGGTCAAGGTGAGCTACTGCGCCATTTTTACCCTTTGTCATTTATGTTGTCAGCCGAGGGTTCCCCACCGGCGTTCTCCTTTTTCTTTTTTGGTCGGCATGTCGTCACTATCGTGAATCCGCAGTCTATTCGCGATTTCGTGCTCGCTGCACCCCAAAGAAAATTGTGTTGCGCAGCTTTTTTTTTGTGACCCATTTGGGCGCTGCCATGGAGAAAAGACAGAGAGGCACGCCCCAAAGGCGACTGATTAGCACCACCCATCGGGAAGGTGTTCGAGTTCTATGAGGTCCACAAGGTGAGTCGAGAGTCAATTTTCTTCAGAGCCCAAGCCACGAGGTGTGCTTGATGGTAGAGTCTAACAATGGAGCACCTGGTATTTGGAGGGTAAAGAGGTAATGGGGAAACCCAAAATGCGGCTATATGGCTGAGTTATTGTGGGGGTGTGGGAAAGAAAAGATTCCGCGATTTGGCCGAGTTTATATCCTCGAGAACAAGAGAACTGTATCGGGTATGGACGGAAAAGGAGGCTTCTGGAACAGCGTGCCCAACAGGATGTTGTCATCACAAAATTGTCGATGAGCATATGTGAGTTGGGGAACCGAGAGACCTTTTGAGATGATGAGAAGAGGCATGTTTGATGGGGACACCAACCCCTTCTCCGGCCATTAGAATGAACAGGAAAAGGGAAAGAGGACTTTGATGCATTGACTCTCCGGGAGACATAAAGGTCGGGAGGGCGGGCTTATATGATTAGAATAAATGTATAGAGACGTTTAATCACCAACCCACATCGAGAGAGAAGCCAAAGGTCGTTAGCATTTTTAACATAGATCCACCAGCTTGTCAAAATATTTTGAGAGATCAATCTTGGAGAAGCATACCCGCTCTCGCTGAGTGCTTTGGAGAGTGATGATTTCCATGAGTGAGCATGATGTCATTCAACATTTGTCATCCTTCAACGTATCCGTATTGTTCTCGCTAGATGAGCATGGCAGCAGCTGCTTCAACCGGTTTGCGCTGACTCTCTTGAGATCACCTCTTTACATATGACGTTGCAAAGAGCGACAGGACCAAACTTATCCGGCGCATCGGTGTTCTCTCCTTCGGGAGAATATGAAATTTGAGTTCAAAGGAGGGCGTAGCCGCTGAAGAGTGAGTGATTCCTCCACTACTTGCCGTACCTCATCTTTGATGAGCTCTCGCAAAGAGGAAAACGTCATGGTAAAGCTGCCCCGGTTCAAAGAGCTTTGGCCTCCTAGCCGGTGGCAGCCGCATCCACCCTCCGTAGGCGGGACAGTGTCAAAGAAGCAATTGATTATGTTCTTTAGTGATGAGTTTCGCACATTTTGAGTGATCTTCCCCCCCTCTGTGCCTATCAACTGGGTTCCATATGACCTCATGAAAGTGACTGACAACTCCTTGTCAACTTCCTCATGACTTTCCACCCGTTGCTCCCTTCGCTTTTGTATGAAGGAGACAAACAGTATCTTTCTCCCCATCGTAGACCCATGGAAGAATTTGGTGTTCTGCTCGCTCTCTTTCAACCATCTAATTCTGATTTTTTCTTCAGAATTTCTTCCCCCGTTTTCCTTTCTCCAATTGATTGTGAATGTGCTTTTTCTTTTTCTGCTGTTCCTTCCGGTAGCCTTCTACTATTATCTCGTTGTCAGAGTTCTTCACTTTCTTTTTTTTGTAACCGTCGAGTTCAAGATGTTTTCGAAAGTCTCTTGCTTCCGTGCTTTGATTTGGGATTTGAGGAAATTGAGTTTGGCTGCAAATCGACACATTTTTGAGCCCCTTCCGGCGGCAGTGGCATAGTTTGTGTGGATCTAATGAAGTCGTCGAAAGCGGGATGAGGAAGCCAAAAAGATTCGGGCGGGAAAGGCGTCTGTGGAGTCGCTGTGTCTTCGGCGATTGGAGGGCGATCGTCCAATGGTTCTAGCCTACCAATGGAAGAATAGAGGCATTATGTCACCCGAGATGCACTCATTGTCTCGAAATGAGGAATATGTCCATCGACGAAATTATTTCACTTCCGGTACCCTCTGGTGTGTATGCTATTGCGCAACTGAAAATCGATTAACAACATTGTTTTCAACAAAGTTCTCCTTTGAAGTGGTTATTCTCCGTTCCGCCTTGCCCGGCCCCCATTTTCTTCAGCTTCGTAATCATGTTGAAGTTCTCCACCCATCTGCAGTATATAGATTCATTGAGGTTGAGCACTTCGATCGTGCTGGTCAAGAGCAATTTCCATACTCGCTCTCAGAAGTGACATTGGTGAGATGTCCATGGACGTTGGTGCCGATGATATGAAAGGTAGCCTGGGAGTGATGTGATGAAGCATGAAAATCGAGAGCGTGATGGCTTGGCGTGTTCCGAAAGTTATTTCCGCACCTTCTAAGGGCCCCAAGCATCCACCTAAACCCCATAGATGTAACCGGCCGGCGTTTAGAGACATTTCGCTCAAGAGCACATTATTACATTTTGTTTCCTCGCATGGAAGAAGATCTAGGGCTACTCCTACTTTATCATGTTTTTACTGTCTTGTGTTTCCGGGTCATGAGCTTTCTTGAATTGCATGAAGTGAGTCGATGATCCGCATTAGTGGCGGGCGATACGCTGTCAACTTCGTACATCCCTCGATTCCACCAGGATTTTCCCTATTGGAGTGTTCTTGAAGACCGGCTCTTCTTCCATATTTTTTGGAGTCCTCGAGAACAAGTTGCCATCCCATCGTACCTCCGCTCAATTTCGCTTGTTGTTGTTTGTTTTGGCAGATGATGATGTCCTCTAGGGTATTGAGTCGATGCTCTTGAATCTTGTCGTAGTCTTTATTTACGTTTTTGTTCTAGTTCAAGATGTCAAGAATTTCCCGCATCAATGCTTTCGTCCCTTCTTCACGTTGGCCCCACTACCACCGGGTTGGTTTGTTCATTGTCTAACCAGGGACACATTCAACATCCATGCCATTGGGTTTCCAACTGGATCCTTTCGAGACACCTTGTGAATCTCGCAGTTATCAACCGGGGAGAGGGAACGGGGAGTGGGACCCATCTAGGGGGCTTGCAGAGATGATCAAAGGAGGTGAATGGAAAAGAGCAACAGAGAAGGGTCCCTTCTGTTGTTTTAGGAAAGCACCTCAAACTATTACTAGTACATGGTCAAGAGGCATTGTTCGAGGGGTTTTTTCCCCGAGGGGGTTTTTGTGTATCCTTCTTTATAGTTTATTCTGTGAAACCATCTTGTTTGTTGGTCAAGGGTTAGAGGTTTGGGGTTTATACCAGAGGAAGTCCCTAAAAAATATGACCATGAGCATGATACCTACGATGGGCCTAATGGGTGAACATGTTCAAAATCTAAGGGTTGAATCCACCAGAATCATCATGGCATAGACCTCATCGAATCCCAAGGGCTCGTTTAGGCGCACAGCAACACAGACACGGGCACAGAGGTGTATCCACGCTCGTTTCTTCACTATTTCCATTTAACTCTCCTCACCCCTTTGCCAATGTCTTTCTGTGCTGATTCTTCATCCCAATATTCCAAAGAGGGAGCTAGCACATCCATCTAATCGTTTCACCCAAATCTTCCTGTTAGGGTTAAATTATCCCCACCCACCCTTAGACACACCACTGAAAGGAAGAACAAGGCCTTCATCCATGACCTCGTTCCGATCTTCGATGCAAATGGCAATCGCAAGAAAACTCCCTTTGGCCCCGTACCGTGTTACATGCCCCTTAGGTTTCCATTTGGTCGAGATCCACTGCAATAGCTTTTTCCCCCGTCGGCCAAGATTCAATAAATTTACCAATGAGGGCATGGTCTCATGTACTAGATTTTTCTCAGCTTTCTTGATTCTCAGACTCTAAGTTCTGCTTGGGCCGTTCAATCGCTATAGGCTTGCATGTCGCTGTGCCACCGGGCGTTTCCTTTTTCCTCGGGCCTCGTCCCTTCCGGAGCTTCACTACGCTTGTCCGACCGACCGTAAGGAGTGTTTGTCGTTTCGTACTGGGATATCTCGTGAGACCGAGTTTATTTTTTTTGGACCAAACGGCCCGTCGTGTTCCGCGCTGTCGATCATTCTCGATGGTGGGGGCGTCCCGAGGCTCCCCAGGGCCGCCGCCCTTGGGGAGCGAACTACACCAAATGCGGGAAACCGCTTGCGAGCTGCGCTTGGGCTACGGGAAAACAAGGCGGAGGGCACTCGCATCGCGATGCCGAGGTTGGAACTCGGTCGAGAGCCATCGCGCCATCACAAGAAATGCGTGTGATAGTCTTTTGTTATCTCTCTTGGACAAGCAACACATACCAATTAGTCAAGAGAGAAACTAATTTTTTTATTATTTGACTTGTGGAGGAATTGAAATTTTGATTTAATTTTTTCATTTGAATTTTTCAAAAGTGAAAATCGGAATTTTAGAAAATAATGCTAGTTTGAGTTTTTTAATTTTATTTTAAAATTAAAAGGACTCTTACTTCCATAATTAGAAAATTCATTGAATGAAAATATACAATTTCACATTCATTGCATTCCTAGGTTTTTTGAGTCAAACATAATACTGTCAGCTTTGCATCCATTACCTGGCTGAGTGGTAACAACAACTTAATAATGTATGAAAATTAATTAGAAATTTTACATTTTCGGCTCTTTCCACCTACATAGATCAATTTGTAGTGGACGAACAAAGTAAAAGTTGTTTCCAAATTTATAAGAACAGTAGAATCTTGTGGTAGTATAAATCCATGTATTGCAATTTCTCTAGGAAGCCTTACAAGGGGAGTAAAAACCTGATTCACATCGTACCCATGAGTGCTCGACCCTACTCACTGGTTTCAAGAGAGTTGTTTTCTTTGTATTAAAAGGTACTCCGGGATCACCAGTAAAACCGTGATATTTTCATGCTGATGAAATTTTAAGGGGATTGAGCTTTGTTACTTTTCCTCGATGTACGTCTAACTTGCAAACTGCTCCTCAAAGTTGAATTGTCAGAAGTGGTGACCTTAGAGACCATAATCCTGTGGCTATTACCTGCTGCACCCGTGAGGGTAAGTCTCTATTGTACTACATATTGACTTAGACCCACTTGGACCTTTTTAAAGTGCAATATCTACCGAGATGACACAAGTGGAGTTACCCTCACCCGATCATGTTCATTAAGAAGGTTTTTTGCTGCAACTTGCCCCACCCACTCTATTTATATATACTTTTCACCTTGATTTCTATGACGTTGACTTCATCACCAACTAGTGATTTCAAGCTACAGTGTTGCTCGTGTGGTTTGACCTCTTAGATTTGTTAGTGTGTGTTATTTTATTTTTACTTTTTAGATGCCTTAGTGGTGATTTTTTAATATTTTTTGGATTCTAATTAAAATTCATCGTGGTTTACCATCGAGACATTCAGAACTATGGTAACCCCTAAGTATACCCGAGACAATTGAAAATTAAATCGAAAGGTAAAAAATCAACAAGATCTCGGATCTCGTATCAACCCGAAACATCTAGCGTTGTAGAACTTGGGACTGAAGTGAATCAACCTCATGATTAGAATAGACTTTAGTTCAATCGACTAGTAGTTACCAAAGTCGTTAAATAAGAATATGATACTAGAGAAGTTTCATATACATCTAACTCAACCACAAATTTACAAATCCCAGTTTCATTTCCCAACTCGAGTCTCCTTCGATGATAGCCTCAACTCCTCGCTCCACATTCACCCAAAGTAAAACTTATTATTATTTATAGTTTCATCTATGGTTCCATTAGTATCGAAGATACGGCTAAAGAGGAGGAGGAAGAACCTACATTCTTACTTTTTAACAATTAAAAACAGCTCTACCGGTGAATAAACAATTTCTTTGTTAATTTTCCTTTTTTCTCCTTTTCAACCATATCCTTATTTAATGCTCTAAAATTTTTAGGTTTAAGGTATTCCATGTTACCAAGCACTCCTTGCCACTTCATGACCTGATTTGATACGTCGAAGAATTATTTGGAAGTATTTGTGCCAACACATCTATGTTTTCAAGTTTCAAAATCATTAGTATATGGTGGTTTGCCGTCCTCATCGATACTCACTACCGGAATTTTCTGAGCTTCTCCTTCATCTCAAACTTTTACTATGTCAATTATGTATCTACCTACTTCCCAAGGTTTACGATCAAATCAAAGATATTAATATGGTTTATGGTGGTAATCCTTGGTTAACCCAATAGGTGTTATTATCCCACTGGGTAAACTACTCACTGGAGAAAAATTTTTGGATCATATCCTATGGTTAGATAAAATTTTTTACCGGAACCTATCAAAAATATGGTCAAATACCTTAAGCTAGTTTAGGTCAACCTCCGTCAGAATCTTCAACCCTTATTAGGTGCTCCTTATCGAGGGATGAATAACATTTGAACCCTTCATTTTTTTTCACAACCTTGCAAGTTGTTTTCCGAGAAATGCAACTTACCAAACTATTCATCCTACTAGATAATCTATTTAGTAAATATGTTGACAGATCCATTAGGACCGTTGGGATTAACAGTATTTTTTTAGTTTTAAGTCATGCGCACTAAGCAATGCGCAGTCAAGGGTTTTGGGGCGAAGCCAAATCCCCTTCATGAATTGTACGGTTGTATGGTAACTAGGAGTCTTAAACTATTGTACCTTGAGGACCTTAGTATAAGCGCAGGATAAGGCAAGTAAAAAGTTCAGATTGAGATTTAGGCAAGTTTAGCCTTAAATTAACGATGTGAGTCAAGGATAGATTCTAGGTAAGTCTATGTTAATTTTTTTGTGTCTAAAAGGCTCCCCCGGTGGCTATGTGTTCGGAGACCTTAGTCCGACTGTGTAGACCCCGCTAGCTATGTGTGGGGTAGATCTCAAGAAGTATATGCTTGCGGGTTAAAGGTTTCGAGAACATTTGACGAACAAAGATCTGTTTTTGGGTAACCCCAGTACCAAATGCATTTGCAATATTTTTCTGGTGACTCCATTTTGGTTACATTTATATTACCTCGTGATCGATCAATCGCGTACATGCTGCATCGTCGACATGAATGTTAATCGTACGGATCTATTGTCAGTATGACTAAATATAAATTTATTAAGGGAATTGTGGATTCACAATCTAAGTGCGCGCGCACAAGGTTATCTCCGTGCAAGCGACCTAGGGTTTGTGGTTAGGTTTTTGTGCAAAAGACATACCGTTAACAACTAGATATGAGGCCACCCACTTCATTTAATCTTCTCGAAGGTTTGTAAACCTAGTTCCAACACCCTCCTGCTATTGCTTCGAGTGAGACTTTAACTTGCGGTGAACATTTTAAAGGGCCAAGAGTAAGAGGGTTTTTCCGGGTTACACACCAACACTAAACCGTTCAAGACCCTCAAGCCAAAAATGGTTCCGTCTTCCTAGATCGGATCATTTTGAGAGAGATTAGGTGATGAAACCATAAAAAACTAAACTAGAAGACCCATTGAGCAAAATAGCACAAGAATTCACCATCAAAGAAAAAGAAGTAAGAAGTTTCTACCGAATATTGGAAACAGAAGCATACTTCACAAAAGTTCACGAAATTTTTCTTCATGGACTTTTGCCTACAACTACAGGAGTGGTTACTACAATAACAGTTTCAAATCAAATGAAGGACGATAAAATAACTTAATGGTCACCGCAGTTGATCCAATTCAAGTTAGAAAAGGCTGATAACATTATTACTCCGACCCAGAGACCATTAGGGTTAACAAAGATTTCGGGTGAATTTGTGACAAAGTTTGGGTTAGATTAGTTTGTGTCAAATCAAGGCAGTTAACAATTTTCAAAGGACCCGAGAGGTAGGTTCATACACTTTGACTTTGTCGATTAAGATGTTATTGTGCGAATAGTGGTTTGCGGTCACATCAAGTGAATGTCCTCAAATAAGTACATACAAGTACCTACGCACACTAGAAATTACTCTGTGTTAACCAAAAAGAGGTGACAGATCGGTATACGGCCTTTTGAGAAATCTGCTCAACGCAATTCGCAGAGTGTGAAGCCACACACGCAAGAGGTAATCCCTTCGCTGACCCACAACCCAACTCGGCGTTAGTGGACAGGTCATCTCCACCCACCTCCGCCACCACTCTCGGGGGAGCTAAAACATGGCTAATACGTGCATATGAAGCTACCTGCACCTCAAGTATGCATGAGATGAAGACATGGATAGGGTCTCGGTTTGCTGCAAATGTGATAGACTTCAAGTAAAAATGTCATTATCAATGTTGTCAAGGGCACAGAACGAAGTTGTAGCATTTGAGGTTAGGACACCGGGATTGGTTTATGGGATATCTGATGCTGAACACCGATTTCGCCATCAAGGAGATCATAGTCATTTGAAGCAACAATTCATAAAACCAAAGTCCTACTTGCAATGCATAACAGAGATGAAAGAACACGATAAGAGCCAAATGAATTGCTTAGGAGGAAAATCATGATTGAAGCATCATCGCGGATGGAGGATTTTTCTATGATGATAATAAACACAAAGAGTGGTTTATTTCCATGTTTCCCACATTTTATCAGCCCCATGAATCAAATAATATTGGATTTCCAGAATGAACTTTGAAGTTGCCATGAAACCGGAAGTCGCCACTTTTGCACTGATGACCAATTTAGAACTCTACAAATTCAAAGTCAATTAGAAGCAAACGAACCGGAAATTCGTAACCGTACGCGTATTGTGGGGAAGGAGGCTTGCACAGGTGTGGTCTACACGCTATAAAGGTTCCACCGAAGGACAAATACCGCTTCTTTATCCCTCCGAAGATTACAGGGCGTGAGGACCAAACCATTGTGGTCGGTGCGGTTACAGACCCAGCGCGTACTCTTAAAATGGTGTGTCGAATGTTGGTTAGCTGTTGATACACAAACATGTGCCCCTAATTAGGAATTTAGGTTCCAAATATGAAGCAGCAATGATGTGGGAAGTTTTGTTTCTTTGCACACAAGCAATGAGTACCATTGCCTCATATTCTATTTAATTATGGAAAATTCCAACCTCTATAGAGTGAAAGTTGACCCATTCCTCACCAAGATCCTTACGTGTGATGGATCTCCAACCGTAGTGGAAGAGGAGGAGGGGAGGCGGAGGTGCAGGTCGTAAGAGACAGCTACTATGCTACAACTATGGATATGTTGGGCACTATGCGGCATGATTTTCCGAACCTTGTGCGCGCCTTGGCAGTATTGTAGACAATTTGATCATGTCATTGAATATTTTTCTATTTTGTATGCTAAAAATGTAGGTGAAGAACTCACAGCATACCTATGTAGAACACACAAATAGTTAGAGATGAGTCGAGAGAAGAGGGTACAAGTGTAAACATAGTTACACGGGAGTGAAAGCACGACCGGATAAAATGAGGGAAGTTACATGTTAACAAGGAGCCTTCGTATTAAAGGCTTTGCAAAAGGAAGGATTCAACTGGGTGCCAGAAAGGTTAGAGACGTTCATAGAAGCTAGAAAGTATTTTGTTGTTACGAAAAGAACGTACACATAAGTCAACTGCACAAATACTTAACATGAATTCAAACCCTTCTTGCAAGCATGCACTGTTATTATAAAATTCGTACAAAATAGACAACCCTTAGGTTCTATAGATAACTACGCAGAACAATTTCTAGCCACACTACCACTTCTAAACAAGATCTAAAAGAATAAGAATAGAATCAAATGATATGGGTAATACCACAGACTGGGAATATGAGATGACCGTTATTTCGGACTTGGGATCTCATGTGAATGTTCTACATAAGAAAATTGGTAGCATTATGGGTGAACCAAAGTTGAATGGTTCAACATTTGTTTCACATGCCAATAAAATGTAAGATTATTCCTTTGGGAAGACCCTGCTGTGTTATGGCAGACATCACTGGAGCCAAGGCACGTGAAAAATTTGAATAATAAAAATTGTTGATGACATAAACTCACCTTTGGTATTAGGGCTAGACTAATATCGACATGGGGGTATCATCAATTCTGAAGCATAGTGGAGTATGTCTTTGAGAATAATGGTACTGTTTGTAGTACCATGGGATCCTACAGAAGGAGAGACGTATACAGAACTGGAAGCAGACAGAAGACGATGTAGACCGTACTCCACAAATTAACCGCACGAGATGATACTGGATCAACACAATTGTTGATGGGATGTTGAATTGGGAAAAGGATAGCCCATGTTTCTTCCGATTCATATGAGGAAATGAAAACGTACAATCGCTCGTACGATGTCTCTACTGGTGTTGCCTCGAGTCACCAAGAATTTAGGATGCATATCCCCGCAGGTAAGATAACTTCCTTATTTTGATGGTTCGGGTAACGTTTGTTCGCTCTTGGAAAAATTGAAAAGTTGGTATCCCCGAAGAACGAAGGTTGTGGGCTCTCGATATTTCCATGCACGCAACTTCAACACTGCCAGGATATACAAAGGGAATTTTGAGGATTGGAAATACGGCATCAAAATTATATGGTTGGTTTTTGAGCAGCCCGAAAGACCACCTCACCCGAGATTTTTAGAGGCCGTAGCATCCACGCAAACACTCGCATACATTGATGGAGGTTTGGGATACAGGCTCAGGCTGAATGTAGTTCACACAGCCATCCACATGCTGGGACCAATCCCTACTATGTGGTATTTACAAAAATTGTGGCAAGGGACTCAATTGGGTTACAATGAGTGGCAAAACTTTTCTTAACCCTAGCAGCGCTGGATCAAAGGGTCTAAATGAAGCTTTGTAGGATATAGATATAATTTTTTTTAGTGATTCTAATCTCGATAGAATTTGTTGCGCGCATGGGAGGCACAGAGCGTGTATATTTCCAACCACCAAATCACGCGTAGAAGACAACGACATGAGGATCCTGAAAGAAATGTCAACATCTCTGTCCTCGAGGGAGAGCGCAAGGCTGAAAGTCTCTTCTTAGCATTTATGGATGTGACCAAGTCTTTAAAATGGTACCAAAGTAACATTTAGATGAGGAACATCCTAAGCAGCCAAAATGAGAGATTATTGGGATGATGACATACAAGAAAGGATGGAGTCACACAGAAGACGCAGCTCTATCACCCATGTTTTTTGGATTGTGCTGAATTGTAGGACTTGGGGTTAAGAAAATCACTCTAAAACCATAGAACCTCTACTAAACAAGGACTCATACCCGTTAAATCCAAATTATAAGTAGAAAGCATAAATAATTTGAGAAAATTGTTTCTACCAAAATCATTTATAAGCATTTGCCTAACCGATTGTGCTCAATGGTTGTTCGTTATGCACACATTTATGATAAATAAGATTTGTGTGGGATCAGCAACCTGAATGATGCATGCGAGACATCCTTCCTGCCCCATTTTTCAGATGATATTGGACAGGCGGGGAGTGGCAGCAAGAGGCCCAGCTCTTTCAAAGGATGTCTTTTAAGGGTATCGCTAGACAGCGATCACGTTGAACATCCAAGGGTAGAATACCTTGGTGAAGCTGTATCGGGGATCCTTCCAACACATGCCTGCGTTTTTTGGATTAAAGAATGCGGCCGTTGCGTATTCTGCGATTTAGGTTTGTATTCTTAAGCGATTTTACAAGTTTTCGGAACATAATTTGATGATTGGACCGTGTCGAACTGCTAAAGAAGCATGTGTCCCACCGCGTACGGACAAGCACATCACAGAAGCACTCTAATCTCTTAACTTGTAAGCGCATGTTGTGTTCTTTGAATTCGTGTTGGCCGTTATTGTTTTTCTGCAAGGTTGATGGTACATCTAACCAAGATTAAATTATTATCAATTTGTAGGTTCCCCAACATAAAACAATTGCGCTCTATTTTGGGACACCGTGAACACTATGAAAATTCATTCATAGTTATGGTTTTATCAATACACCTAAGTGGGAAAAATTGTTGGAGAAAGATGTGTCCTTTTATGGGATGAGAAATTCGTAATAGCTGCTGTTCGGTTGAAAACACATATCATCACACCTATTTTAATATTCTCAAAGATTTTCTCAAGATCTTCCATGTGTACACAGATGCATCCAAGACCACTGAGCGTCTTAGCAGCCTGGTGAGAAGGAGATATTGATCAGCAACGTTGTTTTGCAAGTAGGAACATCTCTCTGAAGGGCAAAGCACAACTATTCGACCACAGAGAAGGAAGGATTGCTGTCCACGCCTCCAAAACATAGCCATTATTCTGCTAGGAGGGCACTTCAAGATGTTCACCCATCACTCTGCTTTAAAGCACCGGGCTTAAAAGCCCAGCAAGAAGTGGGAACATTTTTGCAGATGGTTGTTGTTATCGTTAAATAACACCGAACCGCTGTTAAGCTCATTAGATTGAATGCGACCAATCACCACCACATTGAGAATGGGGAAGAACCCACTATTCGGATACGTGATTAACGATGTACAGTTTTCGCGGCCAGGTTGGTCGTAAGAACACCGAGATATCATTCACTTTCTAATCGTAGAGTGCTCATTAATATTTATATAACAGCATATTAATGTTTCATGCGCAGTGACTTTAAATTTATTGTTGGCTGTCCTGACAAGTCGGGGAGCGAATGGCGACAATAAAGGCATGTTCATCACACACATCTTGTGAATTCTGCGAGATGATGGTGAGTGTCACTGGCACAGAAAGGCTACAAGTAAGGTGTTGTGTGTTGGATTGTATCATACTGCAAGGATAATAGACATAATGTTGCCTAATGGTCGAACAACAGAGCAGCCATAGCTGTGTGGTTGTCAGAGAGAGACACACATTTATGCCTTATGACCTTGCAGTTGATAAGTTGTTCATGGATTTTATGACCTATTATCTCTTTGAAAGGACTAACAACGCGTTACATATCACCGTAATAGACTATGCAACGAGATGCTAGCAAGAGGCTGCAGAGATTACATTGCGTACATTGTTGCTCACTTTATTTTTAAAAATATCATCACTAGATTTGGGTGCTCAAAGATATCGATGAGTGACTGTGGCACGCACTTCTATAATGAAACTGAAGCTCGACAAAGGAATTCCGTACACAACACCGAAGAGTACCCCCTATCACCTCGTGAAAATGGTAGTAGAAGTCAACAAAATCCCAGAAAACGTTTACAAACATATGCAATACGTACCGGAATGATTCGACGTGCTAAAAACTATTTTCTTGCGGGGCTTATCGTACTGTTATGCAAGAAATTGACCAGTAAAACAACTTTTAGGTTGGTTTATGACAAGAAGCTATCGTGCCAATGAACATATCATTCCAATCTTTGCGCATCGCGACACCAACTAACATGTCAAACTCAACATCATGGAGAACTTCTCTCGTAATTCGGTTGCATTAGAGAAGGATCGATTACACAACTTTCATCAACAAGTTCAAGGCACGCCAGAAAGCTCTCAAAAGGATAGGCACATTAGACACATACACCACAAGAAGACCCAGTTGAACAAGGATAACCGCTTTTCGACTACCCGAAAAGTTCAAGTAAAAACATTGTCAGCGAAGCCAAGGAGATCAATGGAGGGTATGGCGTGCTCAGTTTAAATGCCATAGTGAGGCCTCTGCAAGTGTCAACGTAGTTTATCGAAGCTAATATCACGGGTGACCATGTGCCTACCAAATGAATAAAGGTTAGGGAAAGAAATCCACTTGCCTGCGTGCACCGTACGTAGGGTCTACGCTATAGGGAAAGCACATGAGCACAGTAGGTCGCGGGCAAAGAAGAGACACTAGTTGTGCCAGAACAATAACCGTGAAAATTTGATTTCTAAAAGTGATGGAGCATTTTTTTCGGTAATTAATGAGGAGATCTTATAATCTTTTCCGTTTACGTGGATATGTTGTTATCAATGAAGCTCACTATTTTCACCACATTTTACAAAGTATGATGCGGGTCACATATGTTCCTTTTGTTCGGCGTGAATTTGTTACTTTGAATTATCAGTGTGTAGCTATAACAATGTGATACCTTCAGGACCGACGTAAGTAATCCCTGCCTACCTTCTGCCTAGAATGACGGCCACCAAATTGCCATTGAGAGTGCGCTTGAGGAGGCACACCCATGCCGCTATTGTGACTACCTAGCGCCAGCTCCAAGAAGCAGCACGAGTGTCATCCTATGAAGTGGAAGAAGCAGGCCGACCGCCAAGCGCGGTTAGCATCAAGGGTCGATGTTTAAGCCAGCACTCCTTTGTTGCATTACATCCCCATCACTAAAAATGACAGTCTTTCATCGGCGACCACCGGTGTGCTACCATGAGCGCGACCAAGGAGGTTGCGTCGTTGGAGCCCACCCCACACCCAATGGCGTAGGTTTTCCATACCTTTCAACAAGCACCAAGTGATCGGACATGGTGTGAACACCGGCAGATGCCCTGATCTCAATGCAATCACATTGGAGGGGAGATGTTTGGAACATCCCTGCAAGGAAAGTTGATGAAACATGACTAGCAATGAAAGGATATCTTCAGATCCTGCACACAAATTTTATTCTAATGTGGCCACATGGAACAACAATGTATATCACGTTCAGTGTTACGTAACGTCGATTTCACCATGATGATTTCTACCGGACGGCACTTGTCACCGTATGTTTGAGGCAGCGAGCCACTGCACTAGTGCACCATAAAGCCCCTGATCAAAAACACACTTTATCGATGCTATGTCGATTCACTCGGACGACCGTTCATCAAAGAAAGCACCAATTTATGGTTTATTATGAAAAATCCATGAGAAAATTTAACAGCAACAAGAAAGGAAGGAATGGCATGGTGGAGATGTGATTCCATGGTTTCTGGTGGCATTGATGACCCACGGGCACCCAAAATCCTTTAAAATAGGCTGCAAAATGATACGCAACTGAAAGTAAGGTGGTCTGTGTATGTCATCGCACCCAAGGAGGAAAAGCAGAATGGTGTAAGCTTTAATGCACGCCCAATTCTTCCTGAGCTCCTAGAGAATGTGTGTGAGGTGTAAGAGGAAGGAAAGAAGTTTTACTACTCATGGCTGCTCCTTCTCACCGCCTGTTACAAACACCAAGAGTATGCAAAGAAGCCATGTAACGTGGAGCCCTGGAGTCTTTGAAGGGGCAATACCACGCCAACCCGTGGGACCTTGTTGCACCGTAGTGACTTCCAGGAATGCATGACCTTTGTTCTATCTCAGGACACTTTTCCGTCGTTATCCACTCGTGGCCCCGGTTGTCCTCGGTGCTCAATATACAAAACAGGGGGTGCTTACTGTAGACTTCAGTGTTGATGCACAAAGTGCGTATCCGTGCGCACATGATAGGGCATGTGCTGTTCATCCTACATAGTGACAGGTCAAGATTGACCGTGCTAATACGACTTGTCCAAAAGCATGAAAATCGGCTCCGGGTTCTTACCCCAAACTCACTGCCAACTCACAATGTCCAACAAGGAACGAGATGTCGCTACGAAAAGAAGGAGACAGACGGCTAGAAAGAAAAGAGAAAGAAGTAAAAAGAGAGAAGCGAGGCCCAGAAAACACAAACTGATCTGTTAAAGGGATGCTGCAGATAAAATTAGATCCAGTCCCCCAGGCCCGCCTGCTGCTGAGTCCTTGGAAAGGCAAGAGGAAAAAAGGGCCTGTGGAGAGAGGCACACTATTGACATCACCACGGGGATGACCAGAAAATATATGACCTATGTCTTCCCAGGGATTAATGACGATACCAGACAAGAGCAAGCCTCTGGAGGGAGCATGCAAGGACAGCTGCAGGCACTACAACTCAACATCGAAGGTGCAATTAGGGAGTATTCAAAGCAGCTACATCAAGCAGAACAGTGCATGCATGATCTCACAGACAGTATATTCAACTTCTTCTCATTCACTTGATTGCAGTTATTTTAACTACGTATCAAACACACGTGCACATGTGCAGACGTGCCCATAGTTGATCACTAATTATCTATGCTATCAGAGTGGTAACTTGCATATTTAGACCATCATCAAGGACGGTTGCAAGAAGGGGAGGCGTGCATGAACTGGTAACCCACCGAGGTAAAAGTGATTGTAGTGAATAGAAGACCCCGTGTGCATACATGCTTAGTATGTAAAGTGTGGCCTGGAAACGTGCGAAGTTGGAAAATTGATCGATCGCCGCAGTGGCGACTCGAGGCTCATCCCCATCGCTGGCACCGTATTAAAAGACAAGGTTGAAGGTTCATAGCTACCTTAAAGGCCTCTCGCTCAAGTCCAAGTGTAGTTGGCCGACTTTTAACACAAAGCTGCGGGAGTTACAGAAAACTCGACCAAAGACTCCACCTAAGGGTGAGAGCAACAGATTCTTGGTCAAGAGGCATCAAACGTATTGCAACAATGGTCACCAAGGGCAATCGAACTCCTAGATGTTTGCGGGATTTTGGACTTAAGTACGTACCTGATCCACCATAAGTGGCAATCTCATGAACTGGCGGCAAAAGAGTTAAAAGACATTCGATGAGCTTCAGAGGTACCACCACACCATTCTTCAGAATGGCAGCGTTAGAAAGTAGCAAGCAATGGCGTAAGCGAATATTTATAGCAACAAGCACATTATATCACCCACATGAATTTCAGTCGATGAAGCAAATGAAGATATCGCATGACCCAGATGTTGTTGTAAATAACCTTGTTTTACATACCAGCATTAACCTTGTAGCAGCATATTATCACCTCAAGGAGTTGGTGGACATGGCTTAGTGTTGTTGATAAAAGTGCGATATCTCTGTGCCTCTAACGCTACCATTGAGGAGTCAAGACAAGATGAATATCTTAGCACCTTTGTGACCTTGACGAGTCACAAGATTGTTTTGGGTTCATCGGAGCAAGGTCCCTTTGGACCGCATTTTTATTTAAATAATAGTATTTTTGTATTTTTGCCACAGTATCACAGAACACATTCGAAGGGGTTTGGGGATGGTCAAAGCCTCTTCACAATGCTGCTGTGGCTGGTTTAAAAGGGTAAATTTGTGAGTTCATCATGTTTGAGGACCTTAGCATGAGCGATGCCAAGGTACAAGCAGAAGTTCAGACCCAGGTACGATAAGGTTTGATGGAAATCAATGTGTGTATGTTATTTATAGACATTCCAAGCTCAGTTAAGTTGTGTTTTTGTGTCTAAAAGGCTCCTATTGGTTGTGTGCATGGAGACCTTAGTCTAGCTTTGTGTGTACCCCACTAGTTGTGTGTGTAGATCCTAAAGCAGGTGGTTTTTGGGGGTCAGAAAGGGTTTCTAGAACATATGATGAATAAAGATATGTTCTCGTAACCCTTGGAGTACTAAATGCATTTGTAATCCTGGTTATGTGATCCATTTTTCATGATTTATATTAATCCGTGATTGGACTTACTGCATACCTATTTATTGTTGATAAGGAATGTTAATTGCATGGATCTATTGTTGTAACAATTCAACATCACTTTATTAATGGGAAATGCGGATCTGCTTTACCTGCAAAGTGCAAGGTTATCTTGCAAAGTTGGACCTAGGGTTTTTGGTTAGGGTTTCGGTGCAAGATGCATCGTTACTGCTAGATCTCGAGGCTACCCACTTTGTTTAATTCTCTTAGGTGTGAAATTGGTTCCAACACCCCCCCCCCCCCCACATTGCTTTGGGTGAGACTTTGGCCTTCACAAGTAAAGGCCATCGCCGAAAGGGCCGTAGTAAGAGGGTTTTTTTGCTACGAATAACTCGAACTTGGACTGTGGACCCTCAAGCCAAAAAAATACCTATCCTAGGTATTCCAATACAAGTTCCGTAGATTTTCTTCTGTGATTCCCCACATCTATTCAAGTGAATCTCAGCGACATTTTCAAGAACCAATTCGACAACTTGTCTTTTACTAGACTGCAAACTATTTTCCAATCCAATGGTAACAATTTTTTGTTCACAACAATCACTCTGCTCCAGCCAAAACCCCATCCCGGAGTATTCAAACTACTCTCCAATCACCTTCGTTACCATGCAACAACCACCAGAAATCCCTCAAGCATCTTTCTATCAAAGTTTCATCCTACTGGCTCAGTCTATAATTTCAAATTCCCCTCGGTGGGGAAAATTGGGTATGTGTTCATGTAAACACCGTACTGCGCGAATATTTCCACACTTTTCGTAGCCAATTCTTCAAGGTCAACCTTTACACAAGGCTAACCTTTTTCGAAGTAAATTATTTCAAGGGTAGTTATTCCAAATCCAAATATTTCTAAGAGAAATATTACTTGGGGAAATGGGTCAAATTCTTTCCGTAGTCAAATCATACCCTAGTCATAATTATCAAATTTCGTCTCTCAACCCTATTTTTGGTATGGCTTCACCCTCGTTACCCCGGAGGAATGCAACCCAACCGCATACGTTATCCTAGGATATCCTTGATATCCTCTATCAGCTTAACCTCAAGGTTACTTTTCAATATTCGAAATATGATCCCAACCGATAGTTACCAAATATTGCAAATTTAGATTTCCACAGGATTTGTCTCTACCAACAAATGATCCTACTTATTATTACTTCATTTGGCTAGCTTCCATTGTTTCTAATGACATTCCAAAGTTTGATGGAAAATTAGAGAGGGACTCATCAAACGACAAGCCATGACATATTATTCTAGCGTATTGAATCTATCAACAATGATTCCATTATATTATGCATTTTCCAACAAATTTAACCGTTCAACAACAAAATGGTTGATTGAGTTGCTCCTGAGCCTCTTTTCATAACTTCAATGCATTAGCTACTACATTCTTGACACATTTTTAGTTACCAATACGATATGATATTGGTACTTAACTTTTGACCGTCGAAATAATCTTCTTCTACTTACATCTCCGATCATATACATGAATGGAGACGTAGACTTCGTCTAGTTAAAGTTTTTATTCTGGGATTAGATTTTGGTCGAATGGTTCACAAAAGCATCGTTTCCATTCAATATCGAATACGGTAAATTCGAAGGGATGTGTTGTAACCAAAGAGAAGGTAATTTCTCATACCCGCATTCAGACCTCGTTTACAAATAGTTTAGCACATTTTTGTGACAAAATCTTGATTTTCTCGCCCAGGGTCAAACAACCTTAACTCCCATAGATCTTATGTCGTTGATGGTGTGATTGGTTCTATTAGCCATCAATTCAAGAGCAAAGAGTATGGTTCCAAAACTACTCAAATTTTGGCTTTACCAAATTCACTCAACGAAAATCCTTCTCTAGAGGTTACTTCGAGATTAATGTCATAGATTCCTCTACTCACAAGAATAAATAGCTGGAGGTAAAAATAAAGTAAAAGGTAAACCAAAAAATTGCCTCCAAAAGAGAAATCAGAAACAAAAAAAATGCAGAACCAAATCGACGAAAAGAAAAATCTCGTTATCCTTGTTCAATTTGTGATGAAGATCATAATTCTAGTTCCTCATCGCACCGAGGTTACTAATTTCGTTAAAGGTTCACCTCCACCCCTTATGTTTGGAAAAGATCCATTTCCTTCTCAAGATAGTAAGATGGTTTCATGCAACCCTTCTTCTTCCGCACCGCGGGATATCATGATGACAAACTTAACAAGTTATGGTAACCACGAGATCTAAATATTGGCGTACGTAAGGGTCTCGCTGCGTATGGAAACGATGCTAGTTTAATTAGAAAATGGTTACCAATCAAATAGGTAATCGAATCGGTACCTACTTTTTTGAAGTAACAAAAAAACACCCGATTTTGAAATGTGTGACCCAGAATCATCTTTTTGGAGCATATTTTTGATACTTTAAAATTTTTTATTTTGTAAGTATGAACATTTGCTTTAAAATATTAGTGATTTTCATGCTAATTTTGAAAAGTATTGCGCAACATCAACCATATTTTTGTTTCGAGGGTGATTTTCATGTTGGTAATAAAACATAAAATTAAAATTAAAAAACATGATAAAAAAAATCAAACAGCGAAAAATAATAAAAAAACAAATAAAAATGTAAAACAAAACAAAATTAACTTGTAAAAAAAAAAAAAAAAAAAAATCAAAATAAACAAAATAAGGGGAAAATTCAAAAACACATCATTTCAAGAAAAATAAATAAAAATCAACTAAAAAATAAAAATATCAAAAAAAAATATATTTTAGATATTAAAAAAAAACCACATAATTTAAAAAAAAATGAGAAAAAAATTAAATAGAAAATTTAAAAATAAGAAAAAATAAAATAAAATACAAAATAATAAATAATTATATTTTAAAAAATTAAAATTAAAATACAAAATAAAAATAATTTAAATTTAAAAATTTAAATTAAAAGAAAAATTAAAAGACATTAAAAGAAATTTAAAAAATAATTAAAAATTAAATTTAAAATTAAAAAATAAATGAAAAATTAAAAAAAAAAAACAATTAAAATAAAAAAATAGAAATAAAAATAAAAATATGAATATTAAAAAACAAAAGTGAAAAATATTAAATAATAAAACAAAAAATGAAAAAAAAAATTTTATTTTTTTAAATGAAAAAAACCATTTTTTTAAAAATAAATAACCTAAAAATATTAATTTAGAAAGAAATTTAAAATTTAAAATAAACTAATTCTAAAATATCAAATTAAAATTTAAAAAAATAAATTAATTATTAGAAAAAAATAAAATTAAAAAAATGTATTAAATTTAATAAATTAAGGCAAATATATATATTAAATTTTAAAAATGATAAAAATTTAACAAATTAATTTTTTAAAATCAATTTAATTTTTAAAAATTAATAAACGACGAAATGGGGGGTCACTCGCTTCTATGCAAGGTGGGGATCACAGTATAACGTCCTCGCCACCAATGGCCGGCCCCTCTCGCCACTCCGGGCAAGAGGTCGATTCGCCCAAGTGGTGGCGCAGGTTTGTTGTCACGCGGGAGGCCGTACACAATCTCCCGCCCGCCATTCCCACCGCCCGGCACTCCAATGCATAAATTTAGTTTTTTTTTAAATTAAGTTTTTTTAATTAATTTTAAAAATTAAAAAAAATATTTATTTATTTATTTGAATTTAATATGTATTTTTTTCTAATTTTGTTTTTTTTTAATTAAGCTTTCTTTACAATTAAACAAAATTTAATATTTAAAATTTAAAATTTAATATTTTCTATTCAAACTGAATTTTTACATTTTAATTTTTTTTAATTAATTTGTTTTTTTAAGCTTCTTAAATTTAATATTTAAAATTAATTGTTTTTTCTCCCCTTTTAATTTTTAATTAAATTTAATTTTAATTAATTTATTTATTAAAATTTAATATATCTATTTATTTATTTTTTATCTTAATATTTAATTTTTTTTTTTAATTTAATGAAATTTAATACATATTTTTTTAATTTAATTTTTATATTTAAAATTTATTTGTTTTTTCATATTTTTTTTATTTAATATTTTCACTTTTATTTTTTTCATTTTTCATTTTTAATTAATTTTTAATTTTTTGAATTTTAATTTAAATAATGTTTTTTATTTTTAATCATTTTTTAAAATTTTTTTTTAATTTATTTAAATGGAATATATTTATTTAAATTTTATTTTTTTTCTTTTAAAATTTTTTATTTTTTATTTTTATTTTTATTTTGATTTAATAACAATTTTCCTTTTTATTTTAAATTTATTTTATTTTTTTAAATTTATTTGTTTTTTTTTAAATTTATTTTTTTCTTTTCTTTTTCCAATTTTTAATATATTTTTAAAGTTTAATTTTAATTTTTTCTTTTTCTTTTCTCCTGGCTGCTTTTTTTTGCTTTTTAATATTTAAAATTTTATGTTTTGAATAAAGATAATGCATTTTTTTTTCAATTATTTTTTTTTTTTTTTTTTTTAAATATAATTTTGTTATTCTAAAATTTTTGTTTCAACACTTTTCATTTTCGTAGTGTTTTTAGCACAAAAAAATTGGCTTTACTTCCATTTTTTAAAAATATTGAAAATTTACCCCAAAAAAAGGGTTTTCCAAAAATACAACTTTTCGTTTTCTAGTTGTTTTTCCTGACTTTTTTATGCCTTTTTTTTGTTGTTGTTCTCGTTTTGAGGTAATAGTTCCCAATTGATCAGTAAACTATGTTTCAGTCAATCTTCCACATCAATTCCTCCTCTCCAACTACTACAACATTGAAAAACCCAATTCTGTGACATGGTAATTCGACCACCCCCTAAAGGTGTTTCTTCAAAAGTCAATTTTTAATCTCACGCAAGAATCAAGCCAAAAATTACAACATTGTTAAAGATATGGCAATGTCACCTTCAACAATATTGGCACTTCATGTTGTTGTTATAAAAGATGAGGTTGAAAAACTACTTAGAGAAAGTTTCATTTATCTTTGCTCTCAATCGATTAGGTGTCCAATATTGTTCCACTAACAAGAAGCAAGGGACCATTAGAGTATGTGTCTACTATATGTATATCACCAAAAATTGTCCAAAGGACAATTATCCTACCCCTTGTATCGATCAAATTGTTGATGAGATTTGTGGTCGAAAACGGTATTTTCTTATGGACAACATTTTCCAAATACAATCAAACAAACATACTCCTTGGTCGTATCAAAGAGCTAAAATTGCATTCATTTTTCCACATGGGGAACCTTTTCTTATCGAAACTCCCATTTGGATTAAAATGCTAGCGCAACTTTCAACGGGAAATATCTTACGTGTTTCACGACATAAAGCATATTGTACAACACTACTTGGATGACTCAAGCCACCTCACTCACTAAGGCGGAAAATCATCCTATACATATGAGAACAATTTTAATTAGATGTACTCATTACAATATCTTCCTAAACTCACAAATGTGTTTTTGTGTAACCGGTTGATTTCTAGTTTTGTCAAGTCAAAGGATGGCATTTGTGTCAATCAATCGAAGGCAGACACTATTTTCAATTTGCCTCCTCCTTCCACCGCCGACTCCAAATTTTAAAAGGGAAAGAAATTTTTTTTACATAGACTGATACCTAATTACGTTTTAAGCTAACTAAAGGTTTTACTCGACAGCGGAAAAGGACATCCCATTTATCTAGGACGAGCTTGTCAAAAAAGATTTTAGCAATCGAAAAACACGTTAACCCATACACCATCATGATTCGCCTAATTATCATCGAGACTACTTTTATGTCATTAAGCTACACCGATGCCACTGTCATAAAAGTAATCTGGTGAAGAAGAATCCAACAATGAACATGGTGATCTATTATTCAAGTAGGAATCTCACAAAAAAATTGAGATCCAACACGCACATGTGGAGAAATTGGCTCTGGGTACCATTCGGGTTAATTAACTTTTTTCATCACTATATACTTCCACACAAAACAACCGTGATATCCGATTGTAATGCTAATGATGTACATTATTACTAGAAAATTTCTAGGGGAGGGGGGAAAATACCTTCTAAAATGATAGTTAACTCGCAAGAGTTTGATTTAGAAATTTGAAAAATATAATTCTAGGAAATCGTTGGTGTTTGTTGAGTTTTACATGTGACTTCTCACACTAAGATGTAACCCAAGTATGACTCTCTTCCAAATGAATCCTCTTTCTTATCGGATTAGATCCCTAGTATGGAGATATCATCATATATATTCAAACCGGATTTTTCTCGCTAGAATTGTCTCGAACTAGCTATCGTCAAATATGATACCAATCTCAACAATATGCCTTTAATAGACATACTTTATCGTCGTGGTGTTGATTCCATATTTCCCGACGTTGTTTGAATAACGAGGAAGTCGAGAAGGCATCAAATGACCACCATTCGGGAGTCAGTGGTGGTGATATGTCGTGTTTTCCATCACTCAAAATATACTGTGGCGGTTGGTTATTTATAGCCCCAGATGTTTAAATATTGTATAATCGCGGTTCAAAATCGCCATAATTTCCGGTTTACCATCGTAGTGATGTGCGCGACTCTATCTCCTCTTCACCCAATCGTAGCTATCAGCTCGTTTGCTAAACAAGGTACTGTTTTGTTACATGTAACCCTCACTCACCGAGGGCAAGCGTGTATACTTATCCCTAGTGGTATATTATTTTAAAAATGGGCCAAGGTGATGCCTACACATAAGGATGATGAGAATCGAAAAAAAAAAAAAAAAAAAAAATAAATAAAATAAATAAATAAAATAAATAAATAAATAAAATAAATAAATAAATAAATAAATTATATTCAACCATGTATTTTAGAACTGCATGCCACATGCTATCATTACGATATCATGGTAGCCACTTTTGAAAATTTAAGATGACCTAATCATATGTACCAGGTTGCTTTCACGCACATTCTACCCCATATTATCAACAAGCCACTTGCCAAGTAGAAAGCAGTGACAAGGTTTTGACCACTATGATCAAATGTATTTTCGGGACTCATAAAAAAATTACATACTATGTTTTTTTCTAGCCTTAAAGGCATACCGTATTTTCCATAAGAACATCAATCGATTTACTTCCTTACAACTTGTTTATGGCTTAGATAGTTTTTTCAATTGAATGTGGATTTTTGCTGCTGAAATTCATCTATTGAGTTTTTTCCGTACCACTCTCTATAGAGGAACATCTTTTTTGTACTTAGCACGACTAAATGATACTACAGATGTTGTACCGATAGTGAGGTTCATAAGAAATGGGTTAAGGCTCACTGACCGAAACGTGAATCCTCGTTCATATTCGAAATGTGACCTAGTCTTGGTCTATGATCAAACACATGATAAACTAGTTGTTGGTAGATTCGAACCCATGTGGCATGGTCTTTATACTGTAGAAAAGGTACTAGCAAAAGTGGTCGGTGAACTAGTTTATTATGATGCTTTTTGGGAAAGCTCAAAATTGCCTTTACCTAAAGAAATATTATGCGTGATTCAGCTTCGAAGATTGTACATTACTTGTATCACATTTTATGAGTGTATGCGAGGATTTTTTCTTTTTTTTATGATTTCCTACTACTTCTATTGCTTATCTTGTGTTAATTTATTCACAGATGTCTACGACCTTCAAACTTACATTGGCTTTGTTGATGGTTCTAATGCGTACACAAAATCTCTCTTCGGCTTGGGCTATTTATTCGCCCACCGATTATTTAGTTTCTGTCTTATGATACAAGTCGCTTAACGAATAATAACATAGCATATTACAGTGTAGTAATTGAACTATTATCTTATGCTATTCATTTGCATTCGTCATTCGATCATTAGGTTAGATTCATAGTTTGCAGTATTACATTTAATCAGGTCTATGAAGTAAGAAGCTCAACAATGCTAAGAATGTTTTTATGAGTTCATCTATTGGAAAATTCGCTTGATTAGATTAAATATCAACATTTCTAGAAATTTGGACATATTTATTGATGCATTGGAAAATAATGTGTTAAATAGACATTTATAACATTTGTAAAAAAAAAAATATTCATCCACATATTGAACAATATAAATTGATATAATAAGTAGTAGTTCTATTAGGTAAAATGAGTTTGTAAAAGTTGCAGCTACAAAAAATTTTATCCAAAGACATGAGCCCCATGGAATTTATTATCCTAACATTTTGATACCAAAAAATAAAAGTTCAGGCCCAAAATACTAGCAACTAAGCATGATGGTGATCATGATAGCAGGATTACATGTTATGAAAATAGCCTCCAAAAATAGAAGAAAAGAGAGATCAACGCTCAGGGAACTGAAATACTCCCAGGGGGCAACCTCCAACACATTACATAAATGAAAATTTCTCGATGATATAAATGACCAAAACCTCTCTTCTATACATAGGAGTCCATGGGGTCACAATATAATCTCAGTCGACCTAACAATAATAATGTAAGGGTACACACACAATATTGGGGGTTACAAGGTAAAACAATAACAAACAAGGGGGGTTACACAAACAACAATAAGGGACTATACTAGTAACATAGGACCTAACATGCCCTCTCCCTCCAAAGTAATGTTTTCCCAACGCTGAGTAGCTCTGGATGTCACGATAAATTCTCATCCTCACATGTAGAATATTCATGGGTAAGTTCTTCATTTGATGAGATACTTCCGAAATCGATCGATTTCTTAGTCGATGCAGTTCTTGTTTTCGTGATCGATTTAGGGTTCTAACATGATTTTCTTCTCAAGTTCGGCAATATTATTTGAAATCGGAATTTTGTCCCTTATAACTCTTCTTTAAGTGATGAAACATGGAATACTAGATGCACTTTTGTGAAGAATTAGGAATGCACTATATGCTATAGTACCAATCTTTTGCAACACCTCAGAAGTGACCATAGTACTTTAAGTATCATTTATTATCCTTATTAGCTTGTCGAGGGACATTTGTTTCTATGGTTGTGGTGCTACAAAAATACCCTACCTCCTACATCAAAACTTTCGGGCCGCGATGTTGATCCGCCTATTGTTTCATTAGATCGGTGCTAAATTTAGGTTATCTCAAGAGTTGGATAAATTCTTGTTGATTCTCGATGTGATCTTCCAAATCGCTTGAACATTAGCACCTTTCCTTAAAGACAGATTTGACGGATGCAGATGACATTCATAAATGGCAAATGGGTCATTTTTTCACATTATGGAAGGAAATGTTATACCACCATTCAAAGGAGATAAACTACTTGATCCATCGTGTTTTATTATCGACAAACAATGAAGATATCCTTCCAAACATTTATTCACTATCTATGTTCGACCACTGCCAGTGATGATAAGATGAGCTATGAGCTAGTTGAGTACCCAAACAAGAAAATAATTCCATCCAAAAATTTTAAGAAATGGGATTCTACTTAAAATAATATTTGGGTTTCCATGTAGTTTTTGAATTGTTTCCATAAACAAGAGAAACAATACTTGCTTTAAATGGATGAGATAATGCACAAAAGTGTGCACATTTGCAAGTCTATCAACTACCACCATGATTACACTCTTCTCTTCTAATTAGGTAAACATGTGATAAAATCAATTGAAATATCCTCCCAACGTTGGAATTGGAATGAATAAAGGTTGTAGAAGACCCGAGGTCTTAATTAATCTCAACTTTATTTTTTGTCACAAACCAAACATTCCACCACAAACTTTCGAATACCGACGTGCTGCCCTCCCAAAAATTCTTTCAACTTGTGGTAAGTTTTTAAAAATCTCAGTTTCATCCTAAAGGAGAAGTGTGTAATTCGAAAGAATATTTTATTTTAGTTGGGAATTATTGCAAATATATAAGTGATCTTTGTACCAAGGAATCATTTTTCCAACTAAATTTATCATATGTACTTGTGGATCTTCAACAAATTTTGAATGAGTGTCCACACTTCTTCGCTTCTTCTTCCATTCATCCTCACTTCGTTATCCAACTGCTGATAATAGAAAATGGCACAAACAATGCTTCCACCTCTTCATCCTTTCTTTGAGAGTGCATCCGCAACAACACTTAGCTTCTTTTTTGTAGATGATTTCAAAAGTCACAACTCAACATCTTGTACCTCCATTTCCTCGCTCGTCGAAGATATTCTTCGTTCCAAAAGTGTTTATGACTATCATGACTACTTTTTACCTTGAAGTGTATTCTCATTAGGTAAGGTCGCTATTTCTTTAGTGAACAGTAGTATTTCCAACATTTCCTTCTCATAAATAGCCATAAATACTTCTTCGAATACCATCAAAAGCAATGGTCTTCCTTTTCTGCATTAAAAATAAAGACCAATTCCATTTCGAGGCATCACATTCAGCACAACAAGGGTTTTTGTGTCTCCATGTTAAGATCGTGAGAGGTAATACTGCCTCTTTAAGATGTTCAAATGCTCAGCTTGCTTCACGCAGTCCATGAAAATGCATCTTTTCTAACAATGTTGTTGTAGGTGCCTATTCTCCCCACACCTCTTAACAAACTTGCTATAATAACCGTTAATCCGAGAAATCATCGCAATTGCTTTATGGTTGTCGGAACTCTTCTCCATTCCTTAATGGCTTTAATTTTGTTAGGTTCTACCTTAACACCCTTGTGAGATATAATATGACCCATATATTCCACCTCTTGTAATTTGCAAAGAAACATTTGGATGTTTTTGTATATAATTTTTTTCTCCTCCAATATTTTAAGCACCTCGTCAACATGTTGAACATGATCCTTCCAAGACTTGTAACAGATTAGTATGCCACTGTGCAATACTAGCACAAATTTTCTAAGGTTTGAAAATGTAGTTCATCAACCTCAGAAACGTATAAGGTGCATTGGTAAGCACAAAAGGCATAACCAAAAATTCATAATGACCCTCATGAGTTCAAAATGTTGTTTTTGGAATATCTTCACTTTCATTCTAATTTGATGATATCCCTAATAAAGATCCAACTTGGTAAAATAAATTGTTCTGCCAAAATTCATCCAATAATTCATCAATTCCAGAATGGGAAATTTATCTTTACAGTGAGTTTATCGTAGCTCGCTATAATCCAAACACATGCGCCATGATCCATCCTTCTTATGTACCAATACCATTAGGAGAAGAGATAGAACTTTGAATAGGTTGAATTATACCGTTTCTAACATTTCTACAATCATACGTTCAATTTCACTCTTTTACAAGAATATCCTAAAATTTCCATGTTTGAGGAACACTTCTTGAATCAAATGAAGCATGACCATGATCAATGCACAGGTGGAGTCCTTTTTGGGAGTTTCAAACTCCTTGGAATGATTGTCCAAGACTTTTTGGAGATCTAGAGAAACAAATGATTTTGATGTTGGAATCTCTAGTGAGCATAATTGCAATCACTGCTTTTCTTTTCTTTAGAAGATTTTTAATGAAATTAGAGCTTATTATCTTTCCTAGCTTCCTCACAATACCCCGTAATTTGATTTTCTCTTCCAAAAAAAAATCAAGCAAAAGTTCTAAATTAAAAGCTACCATCCCCAAATATTGTAACCATTGTACTCCTAGTACAAATATCAGCACTCTCCATTGGAATGGAAAGTATCGAGCTATTCAATACATACCCCCATGGTTAGCTTGATATTATGGAATTTTCAAAGTTAACGAGGTTCTCCATTTACAGTAACCATCACTTGACATTATCGTGCTAGGTATAGGAAACAATTCAATTCCTAACACTTTACAATGAATAAAAATTATGGGTACTACCCAAATCAATCAACACTATTGTTACCTTTTTTCTTCTGATATGTCCTTCTATCTTGAGAGTTTGAGGGGTGGTAATTCTCGCTAAATGGCATTACACGATATGGTTAGACCTATCATTCTTCTAGAGTTGGTTCCTAGTATATATCCTCTTCTTCAAAGTTTCTTGTCTATTTTCTTCTCCTTCACAATCTATGTAAAATAATTTCTTTCTCAAAGACACCTATGACCTTTATGTATTTGTTATCACAGCAATCGTAGAAAAGCACTTTTTCTTCTTTTTTCTTCCTAATTGTTGTGGTGTCAACCTCAGAGGCTGTGGAAGTTCAGGATAGCAACACTTCCATCGTTATGTGAGTGGTAGGCTTCTCTTTTCACTTACAATTTTACATTCAATTTTTCTTGCCAACTCGAACACCTTTCTCCAATGAACTGTGTTCCCAAACACAAACTTGGCAAGTTGGATGTTATCCTTTAAATTCCCCATGAAGGCATCATTCCCATAGAGCTCCTCCGTAATATAAGTTACCCTTATATTCAATTTTTGAAGTCTCAAATGTGCTTTCTTCCAATTAACGAACCATTTTGTTTGAGATTTATCAATTGGTTTTTGTAAGAAGGTGTTTATCTTTGTATCCTCATAATATGCTATCATTTTCCGTAAAAATTGACCAAATGACAATTTTTTTACAAGAGTAAAGCTACTTCCATATCATACAATGTATTTTGTTCTAAATGTAAAGTTGCAATGGATACCTTTTGTGTGTTTTTCAAGTATTGGCTGAGATCAAAATACTGGCCCACATGTAGTATCCATGTTATGGGATCCTTTCCATCAAAATTCTCATATCCATATCCGGAATATGGTGGTTCTCCAATCCAACATTATAGTTTATGAAATCAACACACATTTATTTTTTTTTTCTCATCATGAGTTTCATCTACTATCTTTTCACCATTAGGAATCATTTCTGTATCAACTTTGAAAAAGGCCCTTCAAACCTTCTATTTTTTCTTCCATACCATGCTTCAAACCATCCATCATCATAGCTCTAATGCCTTTCTTCAAATCCATCCATCATAGCCTCCATGCCTTTCTTCAAACCATCCATCTTAGCTTCCACGCTTTTCTTCAAAACATCCATTTCATTTTTGTTTCTTCAAGTAGAGTGAAATTTGCACTTCTGTTTCTTTGTAATTTTGATATGTCATGTTTCATTTCTTCATCTTCATCAGCTATAGTAGATCATTTTGAAGGCTTATGGGTGTTGAATGGTTTTAGGGGGAATTTTCAACCTAACATCGATATATATTCTACAATATGCCTTCTTTAATCAATTCAAATTGATTCTTCAAACAAGACTTATGCAATTCGTAAAACAATACACACATTTTTCTTGCTTTTGAGGAGCTCTATATTGAAATTGAATTATTTTTGTGATTTCGTATCTTCAACATCCGAAATTTGACCTTCTAGTAGCACCGAATCTTCTTTCGACCGCCATAGGTTTGACCGATTTGATTTCAAGGCAACGCTATGCCCAATTCCCCACAATGACCTAATTATGGACCGGTTCGTAGCAGAGAACTTGTAGTCGACGTGCCATGTGTCATTGTTTCTTCCTTCGGGCCTGAAATTGATACACAGGAAACTACGCTCCGTGTATTTGTGGCCACTTTTTACAATTCCAATTTGACACTTAGAGAGAGAATTATGACGATTTTCTCATAGTCACCTCTTTTTAGATGAAATTCGGGAGCCTTAAAAAAACTTCTAACTTCCATAGATCATATCTAAAATATTGTGAACCAAGATCTGAATTTCATTATGAAGTTTCAGATTTCAGCTTTGCTTTGTAAAAATTTCAGCTCGAAACTTCAGAAAAAAATTTATAAAGTAAATACCACAATGACCGTTTTAGGTGAAATTGGGACCTCAAAACAAAACCTAAATTCCTACGCATCATATTCTCCGAAAATATTGTTAACCAAGATCTCGAAATTTTTAAGAATGTTCTCGTGATTTTGGCTTTCTTTTTAAATGTTTTAGCTTCTAAACCTTCTACATAAAAATTTATAGCAAAATTCCACGTAAGGACCGTTTGGGACAGCAAAACCCTCAGAATCCAAAGCTCGATACCAATCACAGAAACCAAATCCAAAAGAAGAAAAGAGAGATCAACACGAGAGAACAAGACATCATAAGGAAACCCTCCACAGAATACTAAAATAAATGAATAATTATTGAAGAAACAAATGACCAAAAAACTCTCCTTCTACATAAGAGTCCATGGGGCTGTTAACATAATCCTATCCGACCTAACAATAATAATGTAAGGGCAATAATAACAACAATATTGGGGTTACAAGGGCAGAACAACAATAACAAGGGGTTACACTAACCAAAATAAGGACTATACTAGTAACATAGGGACCCAACACCATATTGCTCCACGCACCGTAGCGTGTGCGTCCGATCGTCTCCGGAACCTCCTACTACGTGCCTCCGGTACCACAAAGGCAAATCATCAAGACCGGTCTTTGGAATATTTAGCCACACCTTCAGCAGAGTTGCCTGAAGAAGGACTCTCACAGTATCAAAATATGCACCGCAATGCCTATCGCTAATCTCCCCACCGTCAAAATGTCGTAGTCCAACCGGGTTCAGCCGTGTCGATATTTGCATGACCAATTCAGTAATCGTATTTTAATGTCAAAAAACAAACAAAAAATTAAGAAAACATAAACCATGAAATTTTTTTTTTTTACCTAGGTCACCCCACCACATCCCCACCGGGAATGGGAGTGTCCGGGTCACCTCTATAATCAATCATTGCACATGGAAATTATTTTATCATAATGACAAGGACGTTCGCCACCCAAATAACTCAAGAGTATACCACCACCCATCATCGCTCATGGTGTGCCACCGACGAGACCCAAAACTTATGTGAGGATCCCAAGGTCCTCCTACCTCTACTAAAACTTGTTGTGGGGAAAGAGGGAATCCACTTCAGAGAAAATGGAAACGAAGATGGAAACATATCCAAATTTCTTGAGTTTCTTTGCTTTTTGATCTATCCAATTGTTTCTTCTACAAGTTGGCAATCACTTCCTGCCTCGTGACGAGTTTAAACAGTGGGTTGTGAACACTCCACAATGATTTGTATTTTATCCCTTTGTAACCACCCTGAGGCGTTGTGTTTCCACACAATCTAGAAATAGTAAAGCCAGAAATGGTTCTCAAGGAGTCACTCAATGGTTTTGATGCTCTATTCTTCCATCCTTAAGTTGATCTCATCAACAAAATGTTGCCTCAAACAAGTGGCAAGAGCCTTCCACCTTGTATGTGTCCATACGAAGATATATATGTCCCCCATGTTGTATCCTAGTCAAAAATTAGATATTATCAACATCTATAGTGAGGCGAAGGACTCCTATCACGAAGCATTGATCTTGGACATCCCATGTCTTCACCATCCAAGTCATGAGATCTAGTATAGTTTTCATCCTGGGATTATCCATTACTTGTATAGCTACAATATCTTAGGCCTTGTTGTTGGATCGTTAAGAGATTCAACATCTTACCTATGCTCTCTCTTCACTCCATTATGAACGATCAAAAAGCTTGAAAACAAAAAGTGTATAATATTAGAAAACAATGGGTGATTTCGAAAAAATTGGGGGTGTATTTTTATTTTTGAAAAACCCTACAGCTTGCGTGATCGCTCTTTATGAACCTAGTTAGCTCAGGTGACTTTAAAACCGCGCAAATTGCGTATTTTTCCAGAAAATAGTCGTTGGTTCCGGTCTCCATGAAGGGTAATCACCGCACATCCGAGGGTGCATTTCTAAAATAAAATTGACCCAAAAAACAAAAATACATGACTAAATGAAAACCGATGATAAAATGAATATAATGAACAGTTTTCTTTACCTCGGAGAAGACGGTTTTGATCATTGCACCGTTTTGCTCGAAATCACTTCTAAAAGTTTGTAGTAAAAAAACCTCTTTTTTTACTCTAATTGAAAGCAAAACTCAAATGGTAAAAAATGATTTTACTTTTAAACTTTTTATAGGTTTTTGTGCTACAAAAAATATTATTTTTTATATTCGACCTTCAAAATTCAATTTTTTTTGTGGTTGTTGTTATAATGCTTGAGTAGCGTGATAATTTTTTGGCTTAAAGAGTAAAAATATGTTATAACAAAAAAATGGATCATTTTGATGCTGAGCTAATCCTTTATCACTTTTTTGGTCTCTAGAAATACGAAAAATAGAAACCATGGAGTTCTCTTTAAGCCTTTTAAGACTTCTCTAAACATGAAAAGATCACTAAGTACTCGACTATTCTAAATGAAAAGTAAATGAACAATTGTCTATTCGTAAATATGTTATCTTTTCTGGATCAATTGCATTATTTGCGAAAATGTATACGCACTAATTGCATACATATTTCAAGTATTGTCGCATTCACGTTGAGGGATTACCTATGAAAAGAATGCAGCCATTTATGCGCTTTTCTTGACGGCAAAATTGAAAGTCACCGAACATTTACTTTCTTGCGGCGTGGTACGAAAATGGCGAAAGCGTTTCTACGACAAATGCGAAAATACAAACAACGCTGAAATTGAACGCGGCACATTTATCGGCGATTTTGCGATTTTGCCGATTTTGCCGATTTTGCCGATTTTGCCGATTTTGCCGATTTTGCCGATTTTGCCGATTTTGCCGATTTTGCCGATTTTGCCGATTTTGCCGATTTTGCCGATTTTGCCGATTTTGCCGATTTTATTTTATTTTATTTTATTTTATTTTATTTTGATTTTATCGAAAATGCGAAAGCGTTTTCACGATAAATGCGAAAATGGCAACACCTACTTTCTATAAAATTGAACGGGCATATTATTTTCCAGACGATTTTTTTTTTTTTTTTTTTTTTTTTTTTTTTTTTTTTTTTTTTTTTTTTTTTTTTTTTTTTTTTTTTTTTTTTTTTTTTTTTTTTTTTTTTTTTTTTTTTTTTTTTTTTTTTTTTTTTTTTTTTTTTGACAAACAAGGAAGTGTGGAGAACCTCGGTAATGCCTCAAGTGGCATCAAGCAACTAACCGTATTTTTGCATCGGCCCCACTCTGTATTCCGTAGGATGGATCGACTGCGGCGGCCGTACTGTATGAACAAAGGCGGTATCATCGTAGCTAGTGCTGCACCGCTAGTTGCCGAGGGAGTTCGTACCGAGTCACACCGGGTCTCCAGCAAAGATGTCCTGGTTTTCAACCGTAGTGACGTGAGCTCAACCTCGAATTGTGTCGATCGTAGCTCTCTACTATTATTCTACACAACTATTTGTCTTCCTCCACAACCAAAGTGAACGTGTCAAAGAATTTTTTTGAGTGTCCCTCTAATTAGTGTGACCGTCTCATCGCGTTCCATCCGTCGAGAGTGTCGCTTCTTTCGGAGCCCTTGACAAAGCTCGCTTGTCTACCAGGCCTCAGGGAGGGTAGTTCCTCCACATCCGCATCTTTCTCCGTGGCATTTCCGGGTGTCCGGCATGAATCTAGTTGAGTCTCCACTTTTGCGTCCTTCTCGTGGTTTGTTTCTCGCCGTACATCATTTTGTGTTGCTGCCAACCGTGTCCTTCCTCGTACTCTTTCTTGTCCCTCCGCATCCTTGATGACAGTGGGATTAATTTCATTGTGATGGTTCCTCCGGTGCCCTTCGCGCCGATTTTTGGTGCTTCACTTCTGGGCTTAGGAGTGTCATAGCATAATTATATTGTCAATTTTTCTATCTACTACCATATAAAGGAGTGAAGTCTTGTGATTTATCCTTGCATGCTCGTATCCGGATGTTGTGCATGGTGAATTGGAATGTCAGTAATGCCCTTTACGTACTGGCACATCACAGACACCGTGTTGACAATTACTTGCTGTCGTTAAGCTACTTTGAAAGAGGACTCGCAAAATTTGTTGTCCCCAGACGCCGGCGTATCCTTAGAATCCCACAAGTCAGAAGATTGTGCCCCCCTCGCACATGCCGGGGGTGAGCTCGGGAGGACCGATTCTCGTGCTTCTCGGCTATCAATGTAGATGAGGGGGGCAGGCAATGAACAGAAAATGCTCGTCCCCAAGCCTCGGGATTCGGCGAAAATTGGCCAAAAATCATCGGGTACAAATATTGTGACCAATTGAAGCAGATTTTCTCGCACTCGGCCTCGCTAATCGAATACGTATGACTATGTCACCTCGGCATTTTCGCATCATTCACATGCGAAGCACAAGCTATTCAAGGTGGATACAAAACCTTTTGTCTAATCCATCCTCATTTCTTTTTATAGCTTTGCGATTGCTCAATTCGTAGGGTAAAATTCACTTGAACTTACTATCAAGTAAATGTAAAAATTCTGTAATCGCTTTCATTAAAATGTTCCGCCGCCCGCTCTTCCAACGGTAAATTTTTATTTTTACCCAATTTGACTTTTCCAATGGCTAGTTTTCACCTGGTGCACTCAAAGACACCTCACGCCCTCCCGCAACTCCTCGCACTCCCCTTAGCATACCTCCCACTCCCGCCGCACCGCCGAATTTTGAGTTTATTCTTCGTGTTTATTCTGCTTCCGGAGCACTCCCCAAGCCTAACTCGTGTTCCGTCTTCACGCGGAGCATGCACTTGCTATGCTTACCATCCTTGGTGGGTTCATCCCACCTACACAGCCTACTTCGACGATATTGTAATTTTATCCAACACGGTTTGAGTCAATGTACCATTGACATACCGGGTAGCATATCGTCGTGGTAGCTAATTGAAAACTCGCCATCCATGATTTATTATTTAATCGCATAGGGCCCAAGCCGTTGCTACCAAACTGGTGTTTCGTTAAACTCGAAGTATCGTAAAGTAGCACCAAGTCACCCTCTCCATAAAGGACTTTCACAACAGTGTCGACCATGCTACGTCTTATACTTCTTAGTGCCTTTCTTTCACCTGTCGATGCGGAAGTTAGCAATGAAGATTTCTTCTCCAAAGCCGCGAAGTTGCGCTAAACACTCCTCCATGACATTAGGGCCTCCACCATACGAAGGTCGTAATGTGCGGTGTTAGAACAATATATTCCGTGAATAATGGCCTCCCCACACAGACCATCCTAAATGGTATTTTTCCCCGTCAACTTCATGTGGTTCAGCATGCCCACAGAATACAAGATGTGATATCCTAGCTACCGTGATTGTAATGTTATAGACCTTACAGTGTATTTCTCCAAGACTTTATTATCGTTTCAACCGCTCCGTTTGCTTGAGGATGATAAGGAGTGCTTTTCGCATGATGGATCTTAATTTTTACCAAGGCTCGTATTGTTTATTACCGTGCGGCGATTTCATCGCTCATCAAGACTTCGGGCATCGAAACATGGTCAAAATTCGCTCAAAGATGAAGTAGCACAACATTCCAATGTATTCTTCACTAGTTGTGCTCACCACCCAGAAGTTATTATTACAACTGCGTAGCGTTATAATGTAACACGCACTTTATTTCTTTTCGAACAATAGGTTCCAAAATTTCATGGCTCACTTGCTGCATCACCAGGGCCATTTTGCGGTTGAAGAGGTATTTCATCTCCATGACGACCATCTAGTTTGCTGGCATGTATCGTAGGCCTTGCGAAATAGTGACAGAGAGTCACTGTGTAGGGTGGGCCACCACAATTCAGCTTCTCAAGATCTTCCGTGCTACTGCTTTCCCTATGTAGTGACCGCTACCCCATCGTGACTGCCAAGATATCATGCCATTCATGCTCTAGGATGTACCGCGTAGTACTATCCTGCTTCCCATATTGTATAGATAATCGACGATGATGATAAAATCTGAAGCACGATACTAGGTTTCTTCTTCGTTGCACCGATTACCCATAGGTGCCAAGCCTATAGCTTCTAAATCGAATGATGTCGTTGAAGTGCGCATCAACTAACTTAATAGAGAACAACTCGCGCATCGCAATCCTTCTTCCAAAGTTGGTTGGTTCTCTGCCACTTCCACTTGATATATGATCTGCCTACATTCAACTCGTCTGGCAATGATCTCAAAGTCGGCATTTCCGGAACAATGGTGGCTGATCGGCGTATCCTGAGAAATTCTGAATAATGGCCGAATTATTCACCTAGAGATTATCCGATTACACACTATTTTAAGCTTCATGCACACACATAACCCTTCACAATTTGCTGCCCCTCCTGCGAAATTCTTGACAAGCAAGTCGGGGGGCTAGGAGTATTGTGAGCCTTCAAGGAATGCCTTTTCCCCCAAAACCCATCCTCCTTGGAAGTCTCTCGAGTGCTATGCCTCGATATGAACTTATCCGTTTAATTTCATTTTCAAAAGCCGCATTGCTCCTCATAAACCTGCAAGACACCACTTTTTACCTCCTTTTCCTTCGGCAAACCCCTCTTTCCTTTTCTATTTTCTCGCCCGTCCCATAAACCCTCCAAATCGCCTTTCCATACCGTTTCCTTTCCAAATTCCCTCTACCTTTTCCTTTAATGTTGCCTCCCCTGCCTAAAAGTGTATTTAAAATGAGTTAAAATGATACATTTTCATAAATTTGGGCCCTAGCTCTTTCCCACTAAGCGCCCCACACCCTCGTCTGTCCATGCACCAACAAGAAGGATTTTGTAAGCATTAACCTCAAGTGTACAGTCCTACAGTTTTTTTGGCATTTTTTCCATCCGTCGTATCCTGTCCGGGATTCGATGGCTACCATTTAACCACTTGTTTCCGGTTTGTTATTTCTCACACCGGCCACTGCTGTCTGCGCTCGTCAGATCGATGGGATCCGTATCCTTTCGCTACCGGCGGACCTCGTATCGCACCCGTTCAAAACCGCGTATTATTTCGCACCACCCTCGCGCGTTGCTGGTTTTTTTCCAATGACCGCGATTCCACCATCATTCCATGCACTCGGGGTTTCTTGTACGCACCGAAAACCACCCATTTCCCCGCGCGTTGCGCACGTTTCGGTTCAAACCTCCTCATAGCAAATCACCGCTGCACCGCGCGTCGATTTCGTGTTGCCCATCCGACGAACATCAATCAATGGCTAAACGCACGGAATAAACCTATCTCTGCCATGCCCGATGGCTCATCAGACAGCCGCCGCTGCTGATCTCCTCCGCGATCAACGGCCCAAACCGTCCACCCTCCGGCGATTCTAGGTCCACCCGCTCACGCGACTCCCCATGTCTCACCTAGTGCCTTTCCATCCGTTCATATATGTTCGTTCCACACAAGGTTACTGGCTTTTTCCGTTCAAACGTTTGCTCCACGTTTCCTCACGTACCTCCGTCGTGTCGCATCTTCCCTCCATTGTTGCCTCTCGCGCTCCTCACTCTCTGCCCGACGTCTCGTTCAATATATATTCACTATCATCATTTCTCGACATGTTCACCACCGCTTCCATTGCTTTTCCATGAAATTTTCTGCGTGTTTTGCGTACGCGCCAGACCACCGCCATACCCGCATCTTCGCACAACGGCAATGAAACCAAGAAAGATCATCTTCACGGCTGGAATTTATGAAAAATGACCCAAGAAGATGAACAGGACATGCATGAAATAGAACAAGGTTTAAACTTATAAAAAATCACACCATTAAAGCTCGGCCAACTCCGCGAAGCGTAAATGATGGTGTTGTTTTAGTACAAAGCAAAGGGATTAAGGCACCTAATGAAGATCCCGAGCCTTAAATTAGTGGTTTAAAAGGGCAAAGCACCGTAAAATGAAGACCCTTATGGACTTAATTAAAAGGTCCTTGAGCACAAGAAAAGGTGGCCATCAGGGTTTATTCATCAAAGAAAGTGTTTTTTCTCACTTAAGCATAAAGCTGCCTAATATGTATTTTATTATGCACAATGTCCCTAAAGGAATTTCCACCCTGGCCGTAGCTCCAAAACCGCTGTGATATCATATGACGATTCTAAATAGTTTATTTCGCCTTTGTTCAAAATGTTCAGTATTGCTGTACTTAAACATGTTAAAATCGTGTTCGTAGACACCACCTCCAACAAAGAGGATGTAAATTAAATACTTAGCTTTTCAAATGAATGTTTCTGCCCCGTATTCATTTCATGCACAGCTTAATGTTAAACCTACCCTCTTACCGATCTTTCTTCTCGTTCATATCCATTGCTATGTGCTACAGAAGGAAAGAAGATTGTAAAGGATTGTTGATGAGGATATCGCAGAAATGTACATTTTCCCTTGAGGACAGCCTTCTGTAATATTGGGGGTATAATTCAGATTAGATGTATCTAATTAATTTTCTGCTTATGGCTATGATGTACCTAATTATGTTGTTTTAATATGACAAGTATGTTTTCGGGATCCTGATTCTGTGCTGGCCTGGTGATGTTTTCTCTTTTCTCCGTATTTGTGATTGACTGCTTTTGCCTATCATGTTTCAATTGCTCAGATCGTGAAGTTCATAAGATTTACCGAGGCAGTAATTTCATGTGTTACCGCTCAACCTTTTTTTATGTTTTCTGCTTACATGTAACCGAATATTGATTTCAATTGATTTAACCATGTAGTATCGTTATTGGTTGCTCTTCAATGTATGAATTAATGAAATTATGTTTATGTTATTATTAAGATTTAGTTGGATGTGTCGTAACACTGTGGCTTCAGAACCTGTCTTTTTCTCTCCTCTCAGGATATTTTCCAACCACCTCTTTGTGATCTTCATCATCGTATTTGGGTCCAAGAAAACTGAGTTAAATGACCTTCTGACCTGATTCATAGATTTAACTGATGGTTCTCTCCTTTCATTTTCTCATCTTAATTTTATCCAAATATCTCCTTTAAGATCCAAATGCCTGGCATAGATCAGGCTCAACCGAAAGCTTGCACATTGATTACAACAACTTTTCTTCGACTCCAAGGGTTCAATGGATTTGATGTTCATGAGCCTGGCCTTAGCCTAACTCCTCTCATGCTCATCCTTGTCTTATATTGGACCTCTTTCCGGTTCCCAACAACCAAACACAACAAATTCAAACAACAAAATTTCTGGTGGTTGAGTAATCATTTTAAAACCTTACTACTTGAGCTTCAAAGACATAAAACTTCGACAATTTTAGAGATCCTCTTCCGGGCTTCAGGAGGGTCTTTTCAGATCCCAAGGTTCCAGTGGTTTCTATGTTGTCTCACTTTTTGTCTGTCAATCATTAAAACATGTAACCCCAACATAATGGCGACTCCACCGGGGGAAAATCTGGCATTTTGACTTTCACATATTTCCAAGACTCAAAGCCTACATCTCTCCATAGCTATGTAGTTACCTTTGAATCGGACTTCATCATTGAATATCCACCACACTCTTAGACACAGCCCCAGCACAGTAGCCTTCAGATCTCACCCTCTTTCGAGGTGACATATCCGGTAAAAGCCCTCTCAGCTAATTCCGGTCGGAGCTATTTGCTTTGAGGAGACTCGGCGACAGGCCGAGCACCGTGTGACAGCAACCCCTTAGATACACCCCAAACCCTCTGACCGTGACCCACATTGTTCCCAAATGAAAAGACTCTTACCGCACCGTAGGTCTTATCATCTTGGTTTCAAGCACCGCACTCCACCGGGGAGACCGTGCCTCCTCGAGACAAACACTATCAACCAACAAAGAGAAGTAACAAGAGGGTTAAGTTTCCGGCTAGGAAACAAATATTCGGGCTTTCGCAATCCGTCCACACAAGAGCTTATCCCAACCCTGACCCACCTGCAATAGTTGACAATCCCAGAGACATCCCCAAGTGAGCTCCTACAATTTCAAAGACCAACTATTTCCTGCCCGTCCACAGAGATAATTATGCACCAAGACCCGATTGTACTCACTTCTATATTTTTCTTCCACTTCAGACACACCTAACAGATTACCAAGAGCTACAGGTCATTCGAACTCACCGGTATCACAAGACCTCGAGCCTCACAAAGACCATCTCAGTAGTGTCAAACACATCAGGACAAGTTGGAACCCCCCCTCCATCAACACCACCGACATTCACTCTTCTAAAACTTAGGCTTCCACCTTCGTATCTGGCTCATTAGGATTATCGTGTCCTAATATACCGTTATTCAAAATACCACCCGCTGGCCAGCCCCACTCCCCACTTTCTAACATTACTGCAGCATGGTAGCACCCCTGTTTCTTACCTTTCTACCTCTTCGTTGCCCTTACCTGTCGATTACCAACAAAAATCTCCACACTCTACCCACAAGCAAAGAATCCATCACACCAAAGAACACTATAAAATGGATATTCTTTTCAGCCATATGGGAAATTGATGATGAGATGATCAAAATGAGAATCTTTGCCCAAAGCCTGGGGGTGACAAAGAATGGTTTAAAATCTTACCTTCGAAGAAGATTCAATATCTCCTCATATGATTTAACTTCATAGACAATGATAAGAAGCAAATTTCTCGCTACCTCTGAAGGGTAATACATGTTCCTTAAGAGGAACGTAGGAGAGAGTGTCCACGATTACACCACTAGATTCAATAGCATTTACAACGCTCTCCCTCCACAAACTTCTCCACAAGGGGATGGCTCCTGCGCGGGGCATGGATCCTAATGGATTTGATGCCAAGGCCATGAGTTTCAGAGACAAAGAGCACTACAATCGAGACAGTGCAAAGGAGCCACAACTACAGAGTGCAAATTGATGGGGGGCAGTGCAAGACGGTGTTTGGAGAAATGAAGCATATGTGATGACAATGTGGCTTCCACACTTGTTGATCTCACATGACAAACCCAGAAATGTGGAAGAACACAACAAATGACAAAAAGGATGGTTGTCCAAACAGAAACCAAAACCAAGAACGTTAGAGAAATAATGCTTGCCCCAACAGACAAAGAGAGTCGTATCAACAAATTGCCTCTTATTTAAAACTTTTTAGATGAAGACGAGGGGATTATTGAAGAGTCTCAAGTAGAAGTCACTATAAACACAAGCTTGAAGGTAGGATCGAGTCCTTAATCGTGACTCAAAGACCACTACCTTCATATCGGGGATAAGGGAGTGGTTGGGAAATCGAGGATTACGTATTAGGATTTGAAAATGCCATGACAAAAGTCAGTGAACAATACGATCTTAGGAGCAAAAAGGAGCCAAGATACTTCCCAAAACCAAAGCTCCCGAGATCACCATCGTTAGCAAGGTCGATAAAATCCCCTGAAAGCATCCGCCTAAATGACAAATCACACGAAAGTTCTGCAACATGGCGAGAAAAAGACAACCAAGATAACGAAAACAAAGACAACTAACCGCAAAGACTAGGCACACAAAAGAAGCTAGTGCTCCCCGATAAAACGATTCTTAACCCCACATAGTGAGAAATCACAATTGTCTTAAAATTTCCAAGCATATGTGAGAAAATAAAACAGAGTCATGCATTTCCAAGACCCACTCCACTTTCACAGCTAATTTGAGAGTAGATTGCAAAGATCAAGATTTCGTACCCTTATCGAACCGGCTACCTGCATCGGTATATAAAGGCCAAATTTCAGCATTGAATCTTTGGGGAAAAAATGATACCATAATTGAATGATGACCACCGCCCGTTCGTTCGGTCTCAAGATTGAGGGGAAGGTTTTGGGCGGTAGTTCCACCTTTTTTACCGCCTTAAATATTTTGGTGATGTTAAAACATTTGCCAATGCCAGCATGATTCTGGAGCATCACACAACTTAATGCCTCTGCAGAGACGAAAGGCTTGGCCCAGAGACAGCCCGACCTTGTTGCAGAAGATCCATATTTGTCTTGACCATAGCGCAGGAAATTCCTAGGCTCAATCAAGGATTCAGTGTGAGCTGACCCGCATCCCGGCCTAAATGTATGGTCATGATGGGGAAAGGCAGGTGCCACCCACATGGCAAGGGTTATTTTCACAGACTATGGGGAGCCAAACCCATGAACAATGCGTATGGATGGCCCATGCCACTATTCATATTTGGCCACTGAAGGACCATAAGAGAGTCCTATGAACCCTAGCCGCAGCCCCGAGAACCCAGGTAACCACTACTACACCGTACACATAGACCGGATTCTTTTCACCTTATAACGACCAAATCTTAGGAGCTAACTACACGTAAATACAAGTACATAGCTCATGGAATGAAAGTACAATGAAGTACCTTAGAAGAATACTTATGAAGAAAACCATGTAAGCGTAGTATCAAAAACAAAACTTGTGGTGAACCAGAACGCAATGCACTACCTATTAGTCACACTCTTCAAACTAACAGCGCAGAAGAACAAGTCAACCCACACAACCTAGTACAAACCCCACAACGCAAAATACACGTGGAACTCGGGGAGATAATTGGCGGTCCCGTACTCGTTCAAAATGTTGGAGCAAAGTGTGGCTATGTATCACGTAAAACACCGCTACAGAGAGCCACGGGCCGAATCGTATTTCAAATGCACAAATAATATTGCGAATACAAGGCCTGATTCCGGTCCTGTCCTCCATTAGCAAATTAGGAGCTCATAGGATAAAGGATGAGAGAGACTCCTAGTTAGTGATCAAAAAAGTGAAATGGCATAGCAAACAGCCACCCTAGGTTAAGAGCATATAGGAACGATGCTATGGATATATTGAAAACTTTCATGGAATACGACCAGTGTTTGTTCTCAGTAGCCAAATGCTGTGTTGGATTAGCCGTTCGGGCTAGTTCATATCCTAAGACTCTCTCAAATCAACAAATCATCATTCATGTCCAAGTTCGTAAGACTGGCATACGTACAACGAAAAATATTGAAGGCAGCCTTGAAGGAGATAAACAGACGAAGATTTTTCTCGTGCGTAAATGTGCTTGAATTTTTCAGATTTAATTGCAACTGTTTACGTTTTACCAAGGAGACCTTCGTATGAACAAGAAACACCGTAACATAAACACCTTTTTCCGTGAGAAACCGAAACAAAACCGAAAGGAAAATGTAGATAACGGAAGAAATGGAGGTAAGCAGAAAGCAAAGATAAGAACATACTCGCAGGTTCGGGCACTTTGCAGAGACTCGTACTTTGATGACGTAGAAAAAGCTCACTATAGAACATGCAGACCGTATGTAGAAGAATGTAACATAGGTAACGAAGATATGCTCTAAATGATAAATCAAGCAGCTCATACCGCAGTATATGAAGAAAAATATATCGTAATTGCTTAAGGAATTCATTGATGTGTTTGCATGGAGCTATGAAGATTTGGGGGTTTTACGACACCAAAGATTGGTCTGTAACAAGCAAGATACCCCCGATGAAAAGCAAGAAGCCTTTAGACAAAAACTCCACAGGATCAATCCGAAACAATTGCTCAGAGAGAGAGAAATCAAAAGAGTGTATGATGGGTGCATAATAGTCACCGTAAGGTTTTCTCGATTGGGTGTCAAACTTAGTGGTCGTGAGAAAGAAAAAGGAGATTAGATTGTGTACAGACTTCAGAAACCCTCAACAAGAGTTCTCTGAAAGACAACTACTCCTTTACCTATCGTGAACATATCTTTATGTACAGTAGTGGGCTTCCAAGGAGAATCTCCCTATTTGACAAGTTTTTAGGATAACCACAAGTTTCGGCATCGCAAGATCAACTCAAACAACTTTTACCACCCCTTTGGGCACCTTCTACAAAGTGTGAAAATGCCCTTTGGACCGATGAATGTTGGAGCTTACCTTCGCAGCGAATATGGACACGATGAGATAGGGCACTTCATAGTTATCTACTTAGATGACTTGATTGTCTTTTCCAAAATCGAAGAAGAACACTTGAAACATTTGATAAAAGTATTTGAAAATGTAGAAGGTACGGTCTATCCCCAAATCCTAAGAAACCGTGTTTGGGTCACAGGGTTGGAAACTTTTGCCTTGTCATATCAGAAAGGACAGATACCCTCACGAGTTGAGGGAATACTTCAAATTACACATCCGTGAAACATCAAGGAGTTATAGTCTTACTCCAGAAGACTCAATTTTAGGATTCATTCCAATCTTATTTACATCTTAGGAAAATGACCAACATGTCAAGAAAGATGAATTAAGTGGACCGTTGAAGCCAAGAAATATTTCTGAGTCAAGAAATTGCACTCACTTGTGCCTTCGTCTTTATCACTACATTTCTGCACCCCGATCTTTTCATTTTCTCCGAACACACAATAGCCGCAACATTGCCGCAAAGGACCCGAAAAGGTAATGAATGTACCGATCGCCTTCTTCAAATAAAGCCCTTAAGAGATGCACCCTTGGGCACAACAGAAAAACAGGCTTCATGCTCGAAAGGCCCCAAAGACTAAAATATCCATTTCGCCATAGCCTATGCTCCAAACATAGTGTTAAAGAGATATCTTGTCTCAAGATTCTCGACGGGAAAAGGGGAAAATGGATCGCTACAACTTAGAACACGACCTTGAAATGTTTAAAACCCACCAAGTTGACTAAAGGTCACAACTGCCTAGTTAATGGTCGAATCAAACTTGCAGGCCCGACATTAACATGATAAATGCCTTAGATGACAGGAAGGATTGCCCCACCCAACCGTTGGAGGAGAAGTTTCGCAATCCCTCTTCGGTAATCCGATATCCTTTATGTGCTTCAACAATCTCAATACCTCTAAAAACTATCCAAAACTAAGGCCGTATCTACAAAGTGCGAAAAGTTGGGAAATCATCGTATTTTGAATGAAAATCGTATTGGAAAAATCTAAATGGTATTTGTCATCGAAATGTTTGTCCTAATCGGTTTCTTGAAAGAGTCAAACAAGAATTCCATGCCCAAGTGTGGATGTCACCCGAGTTGGAAATCCACTACAAACAAAATACCTGTGGTCACACATCGCTACCTTTCTTAGTGATGTCCATAAAATGATAATCGTCACAAATGCCAAATCTTCGGAAAAGGGAAGAAATCTCCTTCTCCTTTACAACCTATCACCATAGAAGGCCCTTTCTAAAAAGGCCTCGGATTTTATTGGGGGAATTCACCTTCTTCTTCGGGCAACACAAATGGATTCCAACTCCAGCAAGGTATTATTTACCAAATGGATAGAAGCCATACCACCATAGGAATGCCACCGATTCGTCATCATTAGGTTCCCATAAGACTTCATCTTATCTCAAGCTATTGTCCATGGAAAATAATCATCGACAACGCCTTGCCTGCTGGATCCAAGAGAATGAATATCATTAAGGTGCATTTTAATAGCAGCTTGTCATTCAACTTCCTATTACCCTGCAGTAATGGGCTTAGCCGAATCATCTAACAAAAAGCCCCGGTTATAATCATCAAGAAACCTACTGGAAGAGAACAAAAAGGTCGGGTACAAAAGGTTGATACATGCTTCAGGTCGACAGTTCACTACGAAGAAATCTATTGGCATGCCACCATTCTGCACCGTGTTTATGTAACGAAGCGGTTTTTCCCACAAGCCTCGAGTTCCAATGGTTAAGCTTGTCCAAGAGATTCGTACGCAGGAAAACAACATGGTGAGAAGAATTAATGAAACTATCCATCTGCAGCAACAGAGCAAGTTTATAGCAGAACAAGCGTAGCAAGGTGAAAAAAACCGAAGAGGCATTTCGACAAAAGAACCAAAGCTTCGCATTTCAAAGTTGGGGACAAGGTTCCTAAATGGGATTCCTATGAGGAGGACAAAGGTAAACATGGAAAGTTTGACAAACGTGTGGCAGGTCCATATATTATTCAAGCCACCGTGGGTCCTAATGCATTTTCTTTACAAGAACTCCGATGGTGTCAGTAGCCGTTTGGGGGTCCTATCAATGGCAGGATGCTCAAACACTACTTCGCTAATTTTCATTTCAGCTCCATTTACTGTACATAGCGCTGCCTTACTTTCAAGAAAATAGAGAAAATGTTTCGTTAGTGTCAGCCTTTCGTAGCCTCCAGTTGATCAAACATGCTTTTACGAAATGATTTTACAGTGTCGTGTTGCCAATTTTGTCATTTCAATGAGTCTTCTGCCAAAATTTGGTCACTAGGCATTAGGTCTAGCGGGTTCGTTTTCACTCTTTCAAAGTTGTCCAAATGTTGGTCCATGTCACCATTCAGTCGAAAGTGTACCATCATTCGCAGGGTTGTCATCATCATGTCAAGTTCCATTGGCTGGCTCTTCAGCCTTGTTCATGCTCAGCTTGGTGCCTAGGTAAGGTCCATTTCCCTCCTCCTAGGGTTTCTGGAGGTAATTTATTCCCGATGGTCAAATCATTAGAAAACTTGTATCTCCGGGTTATAAACCTTCCTTATCATTAATGTACCTTATTAAACACTTCCCCATCATCGAGATCTCAAATTTCTATTTTTCCGTCAAACCCGAGTTTCTTGCCACAACTTCAGTGGGCACTTAGGCCAGGGCCCTGTTTTTTCCTTTGGACCCTTTTCCTCACTCAATTCTCCGAGATTCCATCGCTTCCCAACATCCCTCCCTACTTCAAAAAATTTCCTCAAGAATTTAGAATTTCTTTTTTATCCCTTTCATTTCGCTTCATTTTCACAAAATCCCTTTGTTTTACACATCGATAGGTTTCACTCAAATGATGTTTCAAGAGCAATAAAAGATGAATTTTAAAAATCGAGAGAGGTTTTTGTACAAAACATGACAAGGAAGAAAATCCTTCACTTTTACACAGACAACTGCTTTGAGAAAAAATGTCAAGAATACCGTTGCCTCGTGCGAATTGATGCACCCGTGAAGTAGTGTTGGGAGATTTGATTTTGGACAGGGTAAATGAACCTAAAATTGAAAATTCCACTTGGGTTGGAAATTAGACTCCAAGCGCTTTCCAACAAGCTATCACACGCCCAATTTGGAAACCGGCTTCCAAAAGCCTCCTGCAAAATGCATCATGTAGCACACCACGCATACAAAAGCGCGCTACCTGGTCAGCTTTAACAAAATTTTGCCATTTCTCCAACAAATTTGCTTGGTTTTTCCATGTTTGAACATCAAAGAGGCAAACATACCATAAAAGTTAAAAATGAGTGTTGAAGCCAAATTGTGTGTTGGTATCGGCGCGCCACGCGTTGGGTGACGCGGGCCACGCGCATAGCGAAATTCTTAAGTGCAAAATTACAATCGCGCCACGCGTTGGGGCAGACAAGCATGCGCATATAATCTCGCAGCCAAATTTTTTTTCTTCGTCCGCATTCATGCCAAATTGCCTCCAACTACTTGCAAGCAGGTTCTTTACGTTTGCCTGCTGAATTTAGGACACATTATGGTGTTTGGTGCGGAGAAACAAATGTTTAATGAGAAATGTAAACCCTATGTTTATTTCCAAATCTACTTCTTGGGGTTTTGAGGCAAATGATAGTGACCGTGTGGGGGTTTCCAAGCTTATGTTGTTGATATATATGCTCTGCACATCTATTTTCAAAGGTGTCTCTCGCTTTTCCACGCCTTCTTTGCCATTACATCACCGTTGTCATTATTATTGCCATTGTCATTTTAACATTGCTCATCATTCATGTTATGACATAGTCTCATTTTCACTTGTCCACGTCCTCCATTGACATTGTCAAACACTGCAAGGGATATTGGTTGTCATTTTGTTCCTAACAGTTTTTTCTTCTCACATTATACTTTTCTTTCATCACTTGTCAAATCCTCTTATGATCAAGGAAGGACTGTTTTCATGCAAACACATTTGGACAATAGCCATTACCACCGTGGCTTTCCTATGACATTTGACATGTTCTGTGACATATTTGGGTTTTGAGCACACACTAAAACTTTTGTTTCGCTCACACCTATATCAACATATTTTGTCGACATATTGTTTTCAGTGCGTATTGCCGAGTCAAATTCATCATACAAGGATATGAGCAGGACAAAGACCAAACGTTGAGATTGATGTAACGAGATGTGAGCATAGCAAAGCACCTAGTGGCAACACATTTAGAGGCCACAGAGCTTTGTTTTTCACATCACGACGAGTACCATTCCACTCCGGTGGAAGGGGTCTCGTTGACTTCTACCGCAGCGAGTACTATCTCCACAAGGCGGAAGGGGTCCTTCGCTTCTCACATCGTTGCATATCTACGTGTTCGCATGCAGACAAAGACATGTTCCGTCATATGAAAAAAACTGCTTGCTGGGGCCCGTAATCACGTCCGTCGAGCTAAAATGAAGATCCCGAAAGCAAGGTTGAGCAAAGCACTAAAACGGCGAAAAGGCCTGATCCACTTCGGATTTTGCCGAGGCTTCATTGCTGGGCATGATACATGATGTGAAGAGTCTTCGCTCCAAATTTGAGCAAATTTGGAGAAATTTTTGTCATTTTGAAAATTTTGGTCTCAAAACATTTTTTGTACCATATTTATAGCTATTTATCGCGCCGCTTATGATTGGGACACTTGTTGAGGAAAATTTATATTTTTGGATTTTAATGGAAATTTATGCATGCTCCAGTATGGCCAAAGAATCTTCATCAAGTTCGGGATGATCAAAGGGGCCAAAAACACCATGAAAACCACCTTTCCGCCACCTTTTGCACCAGCAGAAGTGCTTCTGGGAGAATGAAGTTTTGGAGGGAAATGAGCTCCAAATTGAAAAATTCTGATTGGGGTTGGATAGCCACATCCAGGGCTTGCAAAGAGCCATCATGAGCTCATTTTTGACTCCGGGAACTGCCCCAAATGCAGGCTGAAAGGCGCGCCACGCACATAGCCTCCGGTGCGCTACGACACAGATTTTCGGTCAATTTTTCACCTTAAAATTTTTCAGGATTTCACCAGCTTGGGCTACTTTTCTTGTGGATGTAATTTTTGAGTTGTTTTGATGTAATATTATGGTTGGCAAGGTAACTTGGACTCATTTTTACTTATTCTAGATGATTCACTCCTAAAAAAGTAGGGAATCGTAAGTGAAAGAATCCGGGGCTTCTTCCTTTAGAGGCAAGTTGTTCGTCGCCATATTCTAGCTCTTTGTTTAGAATTAGTTAGAAATCGCTTCCAGAAGGAGGAATTCGACCCCTAGAGGTGTGGGGTTAGGGATGGTCTATATGACAATTTCTTCAACAATTTTCGCAGGTTGATAGGTTGGACTCTTGGGAAAATCTCATGGCCACTATTGTACATATTTTTCATATTTCTAGCCAAGGAAAGATCGTAGGTTTTGAGACACCCGTTGGGGATTCGTGTTTTTAGTTCTGATGGTGTTTTTCTATCATTTATTGTAATTTATTTCATGTTTGATGTATTCCATTCTCTTCTATGCTTCCAAACTAAATAAATGTGAGGCAATGAGGTTAAACCATTGTTTCCTGTTTCGCCCTTTAAATTTGTTTAGTTTCATATGTTTTCGCCACTGAGAGGATCCATGTTCCTCTGCTTCTCTTCAGTTCTTTTCGTTCCATCCATCCACACACCTGATCAAAAGTATCAAGATTGTCACTACCTTGCCTCAACCTTGAATTCTAAAGATCTAGCCTTATCCCCGCACCCAAAATTGTTTTTCCTATTTTTTCAACAAAAACCCAAAAAATCAAAAATAATCAAATTCTTCCATCTTCGTTACCACATAGCCTAAAATCAGTATTCTTTACAAGCCATCTCAGCTCTTTGAAGACCTTTGCTTAGACAGACCCGGAGAGAGAGTTCTTCTCCGTCCTCGCAGGGCTAGCTGGCGCAGGGCTCAAGCGTGGTTTCAGCGAGTTTTGAGTTTTACCATTTCAGCCCAAGGTAGATTTGGAGCGCTAACATAGCGGGTGACCATACCGTACACTCGTTTGTTGGTTAGTGTTGTTTGATTTATAGCCGCGTACGGAGCCCCAAGTCACGCTCGGTAGCTTTCGAACTCGCTCGCTCCGCAAGTGCATAGTAGACAAACGCCGCTCGTGCCCGATTCCTGGCTCAGCTTGTAATCGTAATACCCCAACTATAAATTGCCCAAGATATGTATCAAGTTTTATCCGATGGTTGATGGTGGACAATGGATTGGGACATAAGAAGGTCGCTCAAATATTTCGACCTCGTGACCCAATTCAAAGTCCGGAGGACCGAATCTTTCTCTCGAGAGTTAAAGGATCTTACATAAAGTTCATATCTAAAGTGGAATTGTATTCGTGATCTAATCCGTTTTCTGTAAATTAATTCTTTGATGGGTATTGAAGTCAGCTCCTGAAAGTTTTCAAACGATATGACAAAGGATCAAAATTCACTCGACCCATTCAAAAGTGTAAATGGCTTTGTGCCTTTTGACTCGGCCTCCTTACTTTTCCCACATATTATGATGACTCTCTTCGCAGTGATGAGCCTAAAGAAAAACAAAACTGATCCCACAAAACTTTCCACATGCCCCCACACCTTGTAAAATTCTAGATCGGTAATAAACCCTTCTTTGTTTTACCTCTGCTCATGCTTTCCTTGCAAATTATTACCTTTATTACCAATAATGACAAGAATGTAACAATAACGCTAAGCAACATGTGCGTACGTTGAGACTTTTCTAGATCTTTTGAAGTCGATGACAAATATGTTAGTATTAGGCTTTTTCTTTTCATGTATGTTTGCTAAAGAAAGTTGGTTCAAAGCTCGCTCCGATGTAGCACTGCGCATTTCCAACAGCTTGTCAAAGCCGACAAAAAAAGGATGATCGGACAAAACCCTTTTCTTGATTTTAATGGTATGCCCACCGAAGAGACAATTAGGAGACAGCCAGCATGTGCTGTGCTTTCTCACAGATTTAACCAAGTTTATTATTCGATGCCGCTGATATAAGACCCTCCAAGATGTTTTCGGCACCACCGGGTGCTTTTGATCCGGAAATGGAGTTTCGTACGGAGAGAAAAGAATATTGCAACGCTCACGAAATCGTGTCATGGCAAGAAATGTAGAGTGCCTGGCTCATTTATCTTGGAGGGGAAGGTTGAAGGAAGAAGAAAAGAAGAATGTTTCAAAGAGCACCGACACCTTCGCAGGAAAAGCTTGATCTTTTTGTAAACGCAAGAGGAAGAGATGGTGCGGAAGATGACCGTGGAAAATGAAATGATATTCAAGAACAAGCGGTCGACCCAAAATATTTGTTTCTCGATCCTGTACTTGTCATAGTGATTGTTTTATAGATCACCGTGGAAGAAGAGAGAATGTTGATATGACATGTATGCTTGATGATGTGTTGTATACTGATGATTTGCATCATTTTGATCAGTATGATGATGATTATGTTCTCAAACAGAAGCTAATCTTGCGAAACATGAACTGTGTCGTACTAGTTCGTAAGTAGGAGGAAAGTTCACTTTCAGCACTGAGTACAAATGATCAACCGATGCACATCAGCCATGACAATGATGAGGAAAGTGCAGAAAATTTTGAAGTAAGTGTAATATCTTCGGTTTTTGTTTTGATTCATTTTAGTTCATCGTACAACTACTACAATTAGAAATCAAAATGTCAACAAGTTCTGATCTTCTTGAATGATTCTAGCGCAATGAAAACCTTGTTCAAGAATTCTCATATTCAGACTTTCAGCCCTTGAAAGCCATTGATTTTCAAGTTGCAATATGAGGACATGAAGCTATACATGTGATCAAATGACACAAGGTGACTGTACTATTTTGTTTTGAATCATTTCGCTTTTTGGAAGAACAATTGTATAGTAAATCAAATGATCACTGGTGTAAGAAATCAGCACCCTCACATATCATGAGGATGAGACAGATAACGGTACCCTATACCGTAGCATCGTATTTGCAACCACCAAGAAATGTTGAAGGTCGATTATAGATGAAGGTGTGGAAGATGAAATACATGATTTATGATGCAGGAAGATTCTATACCCTTTTGTTTCGAAGCATTTCCATTATAAGGCATCTTTCGAATATATCTCAAGAAAAGATGAACAACCAAAGAGACGTCAGCTGATGGATAGCATCACAACAAAGATTCTCAAGTTTTTATGATCCCATTGCTCGGTGTTGGATGATGTTTGGTCAGAAAATTTTTCCTCCATTAGTTGACTCCAGACATAAAAGAATGCTAATAATAATCTGATTCAAAAGTTGCCTTCATTGTCTGCTCTAACAGATTTTTCATTACAAAAGCTCATTTCAAGGTTTGGTACTACATGAGGAGATTGATAAAGGAGGTTGTTCACTTTGGAATCAAATAATGAGGTTTGGTTATTCATGAATTTCAGATCCTTTTGACAGTTCACATAATCACTGGAAGAAAGCACCAGACAAGAGGAAAAGTTTAAGATCAAGGTATGAGATTATCCCCCGGACTCGCAGCCACAAGTTTACAAAGATCCTTTCTGCGGGGTATTCTTGCCATCATCCACTAATCTACGTTTGCAAGTTTACCAAAGAACACCTGGTTCGAAAGTTTCCATGGGAGTTGTTTTCTCGTAGTTATTTCTGCTGTTCACAAGCAAGCACTCTGCGGAGAATTAAGATAGCCAAACATGCTTACATGTAGCGACTGGTCGTTTCTATTTCGAATGCATCAGTGGATGAACGGAATTGTTAGAGTAGGTTGTATTGAACAGTTTGCATTTCTGAGCATCTTTTCAGCTTGTCACTTGTGTTTAAGTATCAAGTCAGTTTTTAGTTGAGTAAGAGTCATTTTTGTGTCATCAATTCATCGTCAACAGCATTTCTGGCTTTTTTGATTTTTTTATTCCATTGCCCAATGGATAAGGCAATCTGGCTCTGCTTTTCTCCAAAGATCTATAGTTCTTGAACCTAAGGAGCTACCATCCCCATTGGAGTCGTTAGTGTCAGCTTCCTTGCAGCCTTCTCCAGTGATCAAACATGCTTTACGAAATGATTTTATACGATGTCAAATTTTGTCATTTTCAATGAGTCTTCAAGCAAAATTCTGTCACTAGGCATTGTGTCCTAGGTTTCATACTCTTTTCAAAGTTGTCCAAATGTTGGTCCATGTCACCATTCAGCTGAGTGTACCATCATTCATAGGTTGTCATCATCATGTCAAGTTCCATTGGTCATTTTCTCACCTTTGTTCATGCTTCAAATAAAGCCATAGTAAGGTCCATTTCTCCTAGGTTTCCTCGAGGCACTTTCCTTGATGGTCAAATAATTAGAAAAACTTGTATCCTGATGTTCACAAACCTTTCCTCATCATTAATGTACCTTATTAAACACTTCCCATCACTGAGATCCCCAAATTTCTATTTTTCCACAACCCTAGTTTCTTGCCACAATTTGGCAATTTTCAGGCTAGACCGTGTTTTTCCCCTTTTTGGACCCTTCCCCTCACTCAATCTCTGGAGATTCCACTTTCTCTGCTTCCCAACATCCCTCCCCTACTCAAAAAATTTCCCCAAGAATTTAGAATTCCTTTATCTCTCTCTTCATTTCGTCTATTTTCGACAAAACTCTTGTTTTACACATCGGGACAGGTTTCACTCAAATGATGTTTCTTTGTAGCAATAAAAGATGAATTTGGAACCGAGAGAGGTTTTTGTAATACAACATGACAAGGAAGAAAAAAATCCTTCACTTTTTACACAGGTATAACTGTTTCTTTGAGAAATGTCAAGAATACCGTTGCCTTGTGCGAACGGATGCACCGGCAGTGAAGAAAAGTTGGAGATTTGATTTTGGATGGTGGTAAATGAACTCAAAATTGAAAAATTCCACTTGGGTTGGAAATTAGACTCCAAGCGCTTTCCAACAAGCTATCACACGCCCAATTTGGAAACCGGGAAGGCCTCCAAAAGCCTCCTACAAAATGCACTATGTAGCACACTACGCATATAAAAGTGCGCGCTACTCATTGGGCCGGCACTGGTCAAAATTTTGCCATTTCTTCAAACATCAAATTTGCTTGGTTTTTCCGTGTTTGAACACCGGCTATATACAAAGACACATCAAGGAAGTTAAAAAAATGAGTGTTGAAGCCAAATTGTGTGTTGAATGCGCGGCCACGCGTTGGGGTGACGTGCCACGCGATAGTTAAATTTTTAAGTGTAAAATACACCGGCGCCACGCGTTGGGTGACGCGTTACGATATAATCTCAGAGCCAAAATCTTTTTCTCCTTCGTCTGTATTCATGCCAAATTGCCTCCAATCGTTCGTAAGCAGGTTCTTTTTTACGTTTGCTTCAAAGAATTTAGGACATGATTATGGTGTTTTGAAAGTGGAGAAACAAATGTTTAATGTGGAGAAATGTAAACCCTATGTTTATTTCCCCAAATTCACTTCTTGGGGTTTTGAGGCAAATGAGTGATTCTGGTGGGGGTTTCTCAAGTTTACGTCGCTGATACATATGCTCGTGTCATCTATTTTCGTGGTGTTCGCTTCTCACGCCTTCTTTGCCGTCACATCACCGTCGTCATTATTATTGCCATTGTCATTTTAACACCGTTCATCATTCATGTTATGACACAGTCTCATTTTCACTCTGCCCACGTCCTCCATTGACATTGTCAAACACCGGGAAGGATATTGTCATTTTTTCTGAAGGCCATTTTTTCCCCACATTATACTTTCACCACTTGTCAAATCCTTCATGATCAAGGATCAATATGCAACCTATTTGATACAGCTACTACCACCGTGGCTTTCCCATGATACTTTGATACATATGTGACATATTTGGGTTTTGAGCATAAACTAAAACTTTGTCTTCACCACACCTATATCAGCATATTTTGCCGAGCATATTGCGCCGCAGCATGTCGCAGTCAAATTCATCATATGAGCAAGGATAAGTGAGCAGTGACAAAGGACTCAAACGTTGAGATTGAGGCACCGAGATGGGACATAGTAGTGCATCGGTAGTGGCAACATATCGCAGAGCGCAGCTTTGTTTGCGCATCACGATGAGTACCATCTCCACCTCGGGTAAGGGTCTTCAAGTGACTTATCAAATAGTTACGTAGTACTATCTCCACATGGCGTGGAAGGGTCTCGCTTCTACATCGGTCACAGTACATTCAATAAGCAGTTCAAGACAAGAGACAAGACATGTTCCGTCACATGAAAAATCATTATTGGGCCCGTAATCACGTCCGCCGAGCTAAAATGAAGATCCCGAAAGCAAGGTTGGCGGCAAGCACTAAACGGCGAAAAGCGTCTGATCCACCCTGATTTTGGCCGAGGCTTCATTGGTTGGGCATGATACATGATGAAGAGTTCTCTACTCCGAATTCTGAGCAAATTTGGAGAGATTTTGTCATTTTGAAAATTTCGGTCTCAAAACATTTTTCACTCATAACAGTGTTAGCGCGTCGGGCCGCGCTCGCTTATGATTGGGACACTTGCTGGAGGAAAATTTTATATTTTTTGGATTTTTCATGGAAATTTATGCATGCCCGCATGGCCAAAGAATTTCATCAAGTTCGATGATCAAAGGGGCCAAACACCATGAAAACCACTCTTCCCCACCTTGCACCAGCAGTAGAGCACTTCTGGGAGAATTACGTTTGGAGGGAAAAATAAGCTCTAAATTGAAAATTTAATTGGGTTGGATAGTCAACATCTAGGGTTTTCTGTTCAGCTATCATGAGCTTAATTTGGACTTCGAAAGTGCCCAAAATGCAGGTTGAAAGGCGTGGCATAGCCTGTGCGCGCTACGACATAGATTTTCGTCGAATTTTTCACCTTTCAGTTTTGTGATTTCGCCGCCTGGGCCGTTTTGCTTTGTGGATGTAATTTTTGAGTTTTCTTGATGTAATTTTATGGTTGGCATATAACTTGGACTCATTTTTACCTATTCTAGATGATTCAATCCTAAAAAAGTAAAAATCAAGGTAAAAAATCAGTTTCCTTCCTTTTAGAGGCAAGTTGTTTGGCTGCCTATATTCTAGCTCCTTGTTTAGAATTAGTTGGAACTACTCCTAGAAGGATGAATTTGACCCCTAGAGGTGTGGGAAGGGGTTAGGATATTCTATATGATGTAATTTCTCAATCATTTTCAGAGGTTGGATAGGTTGGAATCTTGGGAAGATTTTGGCACACTATTGTACATATTTTTCATATTTTGGCTAAGGAAAGATCAGAGGTTTTGCAGCACCTGTTGGAATTCTTGTGGCTTTCAGTTATTGATGGTGTTTTCTCTCAGTTTATTGTAATTTATTTCATGTTTAATTTATGCCATTCCCTTCTTATGCTTCTGAAACTAAATGAATGAGTAAATGAGGTTGAATCCATTGTTTGGATTCTTTCTGCCTTTAAATATGTTTTTAGTTTACACGTTTCGCCGAGTTTGGAGAGGATCCATGTTCCCCTTGCCCTCTTCCATTCTTGTCATTCTGATCCATCCATACACCTGATCCAGCATCAAGACTACGCCTGCCTTGCCCCAACTCGAATTACGCAAAGATACGCCTTATCCCCCGGACAAAATTGTTTTTCCCATTTTCAACAAAAAAACCCAAAAAATCAAAATCAAACTTTCCTATCTCTTTACTAGCCTAAAATTAGTATTCATTATAAGTCATCTCGACCCCTTTGAAGACCTTTCTTTGAGATAGACCGGAAAACCCTCTCTGTCCTCGTAGGAGCTATTTACGAAATTTGGCTTCAGTGGTTTGATGTAGCCTTGAGTTTTACCTTATTTCAGCCTAAGGTAGATTTGGCGCTAACGAGTTTCAAAAAGAAAACGAGTAAAGAAGCTGGTCCTAACACGCTCAAAACCTGGATCAACAAAGGAAAAGAAGAATCAGCTCTAACATGCTTAAAACCAGAGCTGAAATGAAGAGAATAAGTGACTCTAACATGCTCAAGACCTGAGTCACAAGAAAAGAAGGATGTTTCAAAACTGCAGATTTCATGCCTTCACAGTTTTGTTTTCAGTTTTCCACAGGTCTTCACTCCAGCAAGTCAGACAGTCTAATCCTAGCTTGGCTGTTTTTCAATTTCCTGTCTTAGAATGTAGGAGAAGAAATCTGTTGGACAGTTTAATCCCAGCAGATGTTAGATTAGGTAGAGAAGCATTTGAGGCCAACTGTTTAATCTGGTCTCATGGAGCAATAAGGGTAGATTTAGAATAGGTTGTTTCTTGTTTTGAGAATAAAATGTAAAGGGTCCGCTAGCTCAAATGCACCCTAAAGAAGAAAAAATGCTAGGACTGTAGTTCGGGTAGGTATATTTGATTGGGAAAGTGTTTTCTGCTGATGTTTCTATCATATTGTGGCAGCTAAAAATTGAAGAAAGAAAGGGATGTGCCAAGCAGCAGGCATCTAGCCTACTCCAAAGATCATTTCTGGTTTCTTGACTCCTTCAAGAAGAAGCCATCCCCATGTGGAGCCACTGTTAGCCCCCCTATGAAATTCTTGACAAGCAAGCTGGGGGCTAGATTGTTGTGGAGCCTACAAGGAATGCCTTTCCCCTGAAAACCCATTCTCCTTGAAGTCTCTGAGTGCTTTGCCTTGTATAAATCCTATCTGCTGCCCCATTTCTAAAAGGCCTGCATTGCCCCTCATACTCCTGCAAGACACCACTTTTTACGTCCTTTCCCCTTTGACAAAACCCCTCTTTCCCTTTCTTATTTTCCCTATCAGTCCCATAAACCCCTCCAAAACCCCCTCCCAATTCTGCCTACACCCTTTGTTTTCCCAAATTCCCCTCTACCTCCCTATCGTTGCCCTCCCTGGGACTAAAAGTGCATTAAAAATGAGTTAAAATGATATATTTCATGAATTTGGGCCCTAGCCCCTTTCCGAGTAAGCGCCCCGCACCCTGTCCTTCCATGCGACCCAGCGCCGTGACCAAAGCATTAACCCCGAAGGCACTAGTCCCATGGGTTTTTTGGGCGACCTTCCATCCGTCGATCTTGCTTAATCAGATGGCCACCATCTAATCCGCAGTTCCTCGTGTTTCCCGTTCATTTCCTACACCGGGCCATCGCCGTCCATTTCACAATTGATCTAACGGTCCGGAGCCTCCCCTCCCTATGGTCCCCGCGTGCACTGTTCCGAAAACGCCGGTTTATTTTGCACCGCCTTTGGGCGGAGGATGGTTTTTCCCCATCGGCTAGCGATTCCACTTACCTCTTGACGCGTGTCTTCTGTACGACTCCGAAACCGCCCATCTCCCGCGCGTTATCGTTCGGTCCAAACCCCGTAGCGAAATCCACGCAGGCCGTCCGATCCTGAGCGCCTCATCCGACGGTCTTCGCTCCTCGAAGCCGCGCGCTATTTAAGTTCCAACTGCCGTACCCTGGCCCACCGTCATCGTCCCCCCGCCACATTGTCTATCATTGATTTCCCTCAGGATCGATGGTCCAGATCCATCCGCATGTCGTTGACTATTCCATTGCTCCCGGCCCCGCCACGTTGTAATTCCCCGTGTCCCACCGTGCATTTGCCCATCCGTTCATATATGTTCGTTCCAAGGTCAAAGGTTATTGTTTTTTTTTGTTCAAACGTCTGCCCCGACGTTCTCCCATGCATTCTCCACAGTGTCGTATCTCCCTCCATTGTTGCCTCCGTAGTCCTCACCCCCGTCCACGTCCAACATACGTCTATCATCATCGTTCCCATTGTGTCCACCACCTCTGTCCATTGTTTTCTCCACATCTTTCATGTTTTGCAGGATTGTCAATGGTAATTGACCGCCATAATTTGTAGCCTTTGCACAATGACAATGAAACCAAGAAAGATCATCTTCAGCGGCTGGAATTTATGAAAAATGACTCGGGAAGATGAACACAGGACATGCATTAAAGGAAACAGGGGTTTAAACTTTGAAAAAATCTCACTGAGCAAACACTGTCGAAGCGAGAAATGGAGCGGAAAAGTGTTTGATACAAACAAATGGATTAAAGGCACTCTAATGAAGATCCACGAGCCTTAAATCGGTGGTTTAGAGAGGCAAAGCACGATTGAAGACCAGGGATCGATCGAAAAGGTCTGAGCACAAGAAAAAGGTAACATCGGGGTTTATTCATCGGCAGGAATGTTTTTCTTCATCAAGTACGGGTCATCCATACGGCTTTTATTATGCACAATGTCCACTGAAGAAATTTCACCCTAACCATGACATCCATGACTCAAAACCGCGAATAATTATATGACATATCTCTTAGTAGTTCATTTCTATTTTTTGTTCAAAACACCAGAAGTACCACAGCCGAAATATGTTAAAATCGTGTTCAGAGATGATCACTCCTGCATAAAGAGGTGACAGAAATTAAATACTCAGCTTTCAAACAGAATGGGTTTTATCCCTGCATTCATTCTTGTGTTTAATGTTACACCTACCCCCTCGGTCGATCTTCTATTCATCCATTGCTATAAAGCACAGAAGGAAAAGATTGTAAAGGGTTGTTGATGAGATATCAGAGAAGTGCAAGAATTTTCCTCTTGAGACAAGTTCTCTGTGTAATATTGTAAGATAGGCGAGATTAGATGTGTGTTGAATGTTCAAGCTATGGGCTATGATGTACCTGATTGGTGTTGTTTTTAATATAACAAGCATATTTCTTTGGATCCTAATCTAAAGCAGCTGGTGATGTTTTCTTATCTCTGTGTATGATTTCATTTCATTCCATTTCTACTGGCTCGCATCAGAAGTTTGGCATAATATTTACCCTTGATAGGTACCTTACGTTGCTACTCTCCCAGCCCTTTATGTTTTCTGCTTATATGTGTATCTGAATATTGATTTTAATTGGCTTAACCAGTGTAGCGTACGTTATTTCCTGCTCTCTGATGTATGAATTAATGAAATCTATGTTTAGATGTTCTTGTTAGGATTTAGTTGGATGTGTTGAGAACACTAGGAGGTCTAGAACCCTGTATCTGCCTCACTAGGATCTTTCCATCTTAATTAGCCCTTTCTAAGATCCCTTGTCCTACCTCTGATTTTGTCAAAGCAGGTCTAGAGTTAAATTACCTTTGACCTGATCTATAGACAGAATTTGTTGGTTCTCCTTCCTTCATTTTCAGTCCTTAGTTTTCCATTCCACCAATCATTTTGCAAGATCCACATGCTCTAGATGACTAGCCCAACTGAAATCTTGCACATTGATTACAAATAAATCCTTTCTTGACTCCATAGCACAATGGCCTTGATGTTCCCTGAGTTATCTACCTTTGCCTAGATTGCCTTTTTCTCATCCTTGTCTTATATTGGACCTTCCTCTCCTGATTCCCAACAACCAAACACAAACAATCAAACAACAACCCTGTGCTTATAACTAGCCTAAAACCTTAACATTTGAGCTTCAAAGATATAAAACCTTTGACAATTTTAGAGAGATCCCTCTCTGGGCCTAGGAGGGTTAGATCCTAAGGTCCGAAAGTGGTTCTATGTTGTCTCATCTTTTAAATACCATCCTTTGGCCAAACATAGAACCCCAACACAATTGATCATCAATATGCGGAAATAGAAGCAGTCGCATGCGCACATTAAAACATAATCAAGCACACATATAACACAGTATGTAATGGGGAAAGCATACAGCTGAAAACCCCCAACTATCTGTATATTATAATGATAAAGAACATGTAACAATAAATAGCACAAAGCTCTCACAGCTCTCAACACTATCTCACATGCTACACACAAACTAGCACGGAAGATGAACAAGTCACAGGTTCAAATCTCCTCCACAAGTCTGCCTGCCTCTACTGCGCAATCCAAGATGAATAATGATGAGATCCAAGTTCGAATCCACCTGGCTTGTATTGTGCAATCCTCATTGGAAATCTCAATCAATGTGTGTGCAAATCTCATGCACAGCTATAGTCACAACTGATAGTAGACTCACCCTTTCACCCACCTCTAACACTGGTCTCCACTGAACTGTCCATGCATTGCAGTTAACTGATGTATTCTTTAGTTGATTTATGAGTTAGTAATTATTGAATTAATTAATAATTAATTCACACCACTCATCACTAGTGTATTTATCAGTTAGACTAAATACAACTAGTTCAACTAAGTTAAATCGAACACAACTCCACCAACTTTCTCATCAACTCCACCAAACTCTGCCACATGAGTTCTAACTAAAGTCAACCATGAAATAGCTCAACTAACCCCTAGGAAAAGCGTATTTCCTTCTGTCAGCTGCATGTGCCACATCCAAGCATCAAACCGAAGTGCTCCAAGAGGATAAGATAATGTTTATAGTCCAAATATTATTAAGGGTTAATAATATTCGACTGTTCTATTTTTAGCCTGGCAGTCTAAAAATAGATTCCACCCAATGTCTAAAAATAGATGTCCATATATTTTTACCAACTCGACCAATCATCCATAAATAGCATCCTGCAACTCATAGACCATGATCCATATGTCTAAAAATAGACATAGTCTAAAAATAGACTTTGTGCCAAAAATAGCCTGCGGGCCCACTTAGTGAAGGCGACTTCTTTTCACTAAGCTCCATCATCTTGTTGCATTTTCAACAGATCCCCCCCCCCCCCCACCCTCCCAACACAAGATTATTCACCAATTACTTCAAAGCCGAATGATTTGTGAACATTTTGAAGTGATCCTTTAATAGATAGTGCTGATACTTCTGTAATGCATATACCATAGCCAATCCTTCCTACTCCATGGTGGCATAGTTGCGCTCCACACTAGAGAGTTTTCGACTAGCAAATGCAACTAGGTGATCAATGTCTCCATCTCCAGGCTGTGTAAGGACCGCTCCCAGGGTGATTCCGGAAGCATGAAAATGAACATGAAATACCTTCGCCTAATAAGAAAAAATAAGGATAGGCACAAAGACCATATTTTCCTTGAGTAGCTCAAAGCTCTTTTGACACTCGTCATCCCAAAATAATGAAACATCCTTCTTAAGAAGATTTTCTAGAGGTGCTGTGATCAGCGCGTATCCCAGAACGTATGCAAATATTTCTCAGTTGTAGGTACTACTATATTGATGATAACTACAACTTTCACAGGGTCAACCATCAACCCTTGTTAGCAAACTATATGTCCAAGCAAGATTCCAAAGGCTACACAGAAGATACACTTCTTGATATTCAGGGAAATTTGGTGCTTTCGACAGGCATCCAACATCATGCGCAGGTTCAAAAATTGCCTATTTACTAAGCTGAAGATAGTCCAATCATCAAAGTACACCTCCAAAAATTTATGAATGAACTCTTTGAACACTGCAACTACGACTCGCGAGAAGATGGAAGGGGCGTTTTTGAGTCCGAATGGCATGACCATATAATGAAAGGATCCCCATTCGGTGGCAAATGTAGTCTTGTTGCGATCCTTAGGTGCGATTCTGATCTAATGGTATCTTGAGAACCCATCAGTGAATGAGTACTCTTCTTGGCCTCCTACACTATCCAGGATATCATCGGAGAATGGTGTTGGAAAAGGATCATGTACACATGCATCATTGAGCTTGCGCAAGTCCACACAGATGCGGATTTCCCCCTTCATCTTCTTTTCCTGAACCACCATGGGACTCACCCTGTCTAACTGTTCAACCGGTTCGATGATACCTGTAGTGAGAATTTTATCAATTTCTTCCCTAACCTTATACTTATACTTAGAGTTCACCCGATAAGGGTGCTGCTTCACAGGGCGCACATCTGGTTTCAGTGTGATGTGCATAACTCCGAAGTCGCCCGTGATCCCCTTAAGCTCTGAATTTTTTTTCGGAAATAAGTCTTGATATTTTGTGAGTAATTCCGCAACCTTGCCTACTATCTCATCATCCCAGTAATCCCCAATTTTAGCCAACTTGGGTTGCTCTTCCGTGCCAATGTTAACTTCTCGCAGCTTCATAGGCTTCGTAACATCCACAATGTGTAATGGAGGTCCTACAACTACGTGCTCCCCTTCTGATTGTCGGATCGTGACATTGCATGGATCTTCATTACATTCTTCTATGGTGATATTGCGGCAGTTGACAATATCTTGTATCTGTGTTTCCCATGTTGGTACCTCCAAAGCTGTGTAGGGGCTGGATTCACCAAATAAAAAGGTATTTATATCCCGTAGAGCTTCGTCAAGCACCTCTGTTCCTCCTATTAATCGAAATTTCCCCATAAATTCATCCTTTAAGGTTTCCTAGTGGCGGGTGCGTTGATGTAGCTCCGCATCTAAGTACCATGCAGTGGGAATTGGTCCCAGGGCATGAATAAACAATTGAACCCACTCTTTTGTAGTTCGATCCCACCATTTCTCCATCCAAGCGAATAGATGTGCGCGTGGATCCCCTGGTCCAAGTAACTTCTTGATGCGGTGCACGTCAGCCGTAGGTTCAAACCGTAGGATCATCATATCTCGACATTCCTCCTAGTCTTGAAACACCCCCTTATGCGTGTCCCACCACCGCGCAGGTGTTGCGTGCATGGCTAGATCAAGGGCCCATAGCCTTCGCTCTCTTAAAACCTCAGCTTCAAATGCTCACAGAAACTTCTTAATACTACTAGAACCATCAAAGTAAGGCAGTTCTATTAGCTCAGAGGATATGCATCGGAATTCCCTTGTGATTCGTAGATAGCGCAATGCAGAGACATCATGTAACCGGTTCTGCCAGTTCTCTATCTCCCCATCGGAGTTAGAGAAACACTCGCTATCCTTTTCCCAGCAGAGTATACCATCAGTTATGGGATTGATCCAGTTTTCATCCAGCGCAGTTAAATTATAAATATGATCCACGTCTTCTTCTTCATGTACCGGCTCTGTATATTTTTTGCCTTCTGCAGGGTCTAGTGGTACTATCACCCATGTACCTTCATTTTCAAATACCGTGCTTATTTTCTTCAAATTAATGATACCACCCATATCTATGGCCTAGTCCAATCCTAGGAGTGCAGGATAAGGGTCCGCATCTTCTACAATTTGAATCACTTCGAAGTCAGCCCGGACCATAACCCCTGCAATATCTACCACGATCTTTGGTAACCTCCCCAACGGTATGATCTTCTGTTGATTGGCCATGTGCAGCTGGATGGTGGACCATTCCAGCTTGGGCTCCCCCATTTGCTGCCAAGTTTTCTTAGGTAGTACGTTCGTATCTGATCCTAGGTCTAGAATAACCTGATCCATCTCGTAATCACCAATCTGCGCAGTTAACCGCATCTCCCTACCAGTGCGCCTCTTATGCTTGTGTGTACATCCTTAACTTCCATGGTTGGATTAGTCCATTCTGTGCAGTTATCTATTAGTGCTTGGAGGTTTTCTATGGTCCACTGGTTGCGCAACAGCTTCATACATGCCTGCAATAATGGTTTGACCTCGTCCTCGGCTCTACTATTTGAGGGTTTCGGTGAAGTAGAGGCCTCAGCCTGAGCAAAGTCTTCGTGAGCTGTGACAAAGGTTTCCTTTTCCTTCTGTAAGTCCAGACCTTCCTGTTTGATGGCTACTTTACGGATAAGAGGCTCTACCTCAGCTTCCTCCGTAGCTCCTCCAGTGGCCATGCCGCTGTGTGTTATAACATTAACACTTGGTCCTTCATCTCGAGGTTCCACCTTAACCCTTTGTACATTTTGTGTAGGTGTCTATTGCTTCTCCTACATCTTGGCTATTATAATCGGGAAATCTTCGATCACATGATCTAGCTATCTACAGTATCTGCAGGATTGTCTCGCAAGGTTCGTGTAGTCCCTTGCAAAGTGCCCTATTTCTCCACAGTTATAGAAAATCAGTTGTCCTCTCCCCCTACCCATGCTTCCACCTCGGCCCCTTCCCCTACCCCTATATGGGGATCCACCCATATCGAAGGGGGATCTTGGTGAAGAAGGGTTTGATTGTACCCTATATAGGTTTCCTCTGTCTATCATCATATCATAGGTTTGGCAGTTCTGCTCATCATGTCCTATAGATCTGCAAAACCTGCACCATTGTTGCTTCACTTCTCGAACATATGCAGTAAGGAAACGACAGTGGTTGGTATCATGCAGCCCAACAATGCGATAATCATCGCACCAAAACACTGACCCACTGGGTCTCGCAGCTTCCCTAGGATGCAACAGGCTGGGTCCCCCAACCTGCATGTAGTCTACTAGCAGTGGGCAGTTATCCTTGGTGTGGCCATTCACCCTGCATCATATGCACCACCTTTCTGGGCTAGCCTCTGTTCCTTGTTCCTTCTGCGGATTCTAGATCTCCATGTGTATTGCCTCTAACTGTCCTTGTATTTGTTGTACTCCTAATTGGGTATCGTCTCTTGGCACGATCTCCAGCTTCATCGCAATCTCCAAGGCCTTTTTCTGCGATTCAACGGTTGATGACCCATTGGAACACGTAGGTGGGTCAACAACATAGCAATGAACCACTCCGTGTGCTACCTGTCATCATATAGAAATCCTCCTTCTCTAATTACCTTCTTTAACCATTGGTCTGCTTCCCATACAGACTTGGAAGGTCCTTGTTTGAAATCCTTCAGATTGTTCACTATCTAAGAGTAGGACTTAGGCTTCTTGAATTGTTGTTTCAAGGCATTCTTAATCTCTTCAATGGTCACATTTTCTTGCTAAGCTATGTATCCCATATACCAATCCAAGCCCTTCCTTCAAAGGCAAGGGATAGTTGCGCCCTCTTCACAGCATCACTGGCCACATTCTTCACAGTCCATACCGATCCTGCAACAAACCAGAACTGATCCATGTCTTCATCCCCTACGCCTTTGAATGTAGGTAGCTTCATATGTGAGGTCATCTCATCTTCTAGTGGGGGTGGAGGTACGAGTGAGTTATTACCCCTGTGTTGGCTTGATGGTGGTGTAATTGGAGGTTCTTGCACAACCAACTCCCTCATTGGACTATAGACATATCTATATCCTTCTTGGTTAATTTTCTAGTACTTTCCATTACGTGTTGTACCCTCGCTTTGATCGAAGCTCATTCACTCTGTATGGCTGTACAAAATGATCTTTTTGCACAATAAGATCTTAATTAGTAATGGAAATTTTTTCAGAAACTTACCCTGAAAAACCCTTGAAGAACCTTCATTCTGCCTCATAATAGTGCACAAATTGATCAATTGAAAATTCCGTCACAAATCCTCCTATCACACTGTCCACCCAGTGATCTACCATGTGAGTGATGGTGTTATCAGTGTTTTCTAACTGTTGGATCAGCTCTGGGGTCCACTGCATGACCCGTTCATCCTTCCAACACTTATAGAAGTCTACGAGCCTTGCGAGCCACTCCTGAAGCTCAATCACAAATGTCACAAAGAAAATTTCGTAGATCTCTGTAAAAATGTACTTATTCTTCCACTTCTTTGCGGTCAGCTTTGCACTACAAATTCTTGAACTTTCTTTTCGAACCACTCGTCAATTTCTTTCTTCTTAGGTCTCCAATGTATTATTAGCGTTACCCAATCCCTCTCTCAAAATGCTCTTGGTCCTGGCAATGGAATCATTTGTTGGCTCGCGGGGTCCTGACCCAAATTTGGAGGTTAAGGTTTGCCAACAAACCCCTATACTACTGGCCCTTTCGGCAGTGACCTGCTTGCGCAGGCCAAAGTCTCACCTGAAGCAGTATGGGAGGGTGATGGAACCAGGTTTTTGTATCCTGAGTGAGAGAGTAGGTAAGTAAAGTAGGTCTGCGTTCCCCGCCTGTTGAGTTCGCACTTAAACAAATCTATTCGCAGGCTTATTGACAATATAGTCCACAGTATATCAGAGCTATTCTTATGCACAGATATATTAAATACCTCCACATCCACGTGCGCAATACGAATTATCAGCACATAACACTATAATTGCAGTAATTAACAGATCATAGATACATATACCAGAAACATAGATACTTTCATGGTTCACAACAATTAAAAAGACACTTTCACAACTTAATCATATAGCCCAGGTTCACATCAATCATAAAAAAACAGATCCAGATAGCATCAGATGTCCAACAGTACTTTACATATATATTAATATCAAAATCCACTTACAATCCCAAAATACCGCCTGCGCACACAGCCAACAGGGTCCACACATAGCAGGACTGAGGATCTCTACACACACAGCTAGCAGGAGTCCTTACCCAACAATCCAACAATAGATCTAACAATTCGTTCTTAGCATCAATCTCAATCCTTTCCTACCTTAAGACTAAAAAAGACTCATCTATTTATATCGATTTAGCCTATGCATCCAATGGTCCGCAAAACTGTAGTTTGTGGATTCTTGGTCTACCCTTGACCCATTACAATGCATTCGAGGCTTTGAACCACCTCAAAACCTCTGCGTTAAACTAAAAAATACCAAAAATATACAAAAAGGAAAAAAATCGTAGCTTTAGGAGACCCTGTTCCAAAACCTTGTAATGGATATTGTAGTGGCTGAAATTCCCCCAAAATATGGCATGCTTTTATCAAGATCATGGGGATCCAAAATCCAAGGAACCCTCCAAATGGACATGACATATGCTACCATTCCAGTCTTTAACCAAACAAGAAGACTGTACAGAGAAACTCACATGAAATACATGGTAAGCAACCAAGATAAGCCAAATAACACCCCTCTCTATTATATCCTTTTAGACCTTGATTCATTTATTTTGTACAATGAAGATGCCATTAATGAACAAGTAGATAGAAAAGGTCAAACCAAACACAAAATGAAGAACATAATAGTCAAATTCATAGAAACCATGAAAAACAAAACAATGGAGAATCTGAACTTGAAACTCTTTGGAACATGAGCTTTGATGGCTCTTGTGGCAAAGCTGGTTCAGGTGCAGGTGTTTGGATACACAACACTAATGAGGGTCACTCTTACAAGATGGATTTTTAATGTACAAACAATATTGCAGAATATGAAGCTCTTCTCCTAGGTTTACAATTGCTGAAAAATATACGAGCTAAGACGATTTTCGTTCAGGGAGATTCTGAGCTAATTATTAGGCAAATTAAAGGAGAATATTCAGCCAAAAATCCTAGGTTAAGAGAATATAGAAATGCTGTCTTAGACCTCCTAAAAAAAATTGAAAAATATGAACTTACCTCTATCCCAAGAACTCAAAACAACCTTGCAAATGAACTAGCATTCACTACCAGCACTTTCCAACTGCCTCATGCCAATGAACAATACATGGTAAAGGTCAAAACCAGACTGATAGTCCCTGATAACATAGATTATTGGAAATTTTTTAAAGGTAAAAAACATATTGGAGACTTCTTGCAGTCCAAAAATGAGTTTGAAATGCCAAATTTAGATTTGGATCATGAAGAGGACTGCTCTGCTGAGGAACAAACACACAAAATAGAGCCACCTTATGCTGTTGATATAAATTTGTTAGAACACCCTCATAAGGCATAATTGTGTGAAGATTCAGATCAAAAGGACCTTGAGGTATTGCAATGCAAAGAAAATCTAGTTCCAAGAGGACTTGTCCCCTTAGAAGAACTGTTTGATTTCAATGATGTTGCTGGGAAGCATAAAATAGAATCCACTGAAACATATGTAGAAGAATGAAACATAGGCAGTGAGGAAGAACCTAAAATGATAAAACTGTCCAAAACACTGCCAGCACTTATAAAACATAAATATATTTATTTTTTCAAAGAGTTTAAGGATGCGTTTTCATGGGGCTATGAGGACTTGAAGTCCTATGATACAAACATCCTTCAACATAATATTCCTCTCAAGGAAAACCAGAAACCATTTAAGAAAAAATTGCACAGAATAAACCTTGTCTTATTTCCTCTGGTTGAGAAAGAAATAAAAAAACGTATGATGCTAGAATAATAGTCCCACTCAGGCACTTATAATGGGTCTCAAATCTTGTATCAGTAAGGAAGAAAGAAGGGGAAATTAGGCTATGCATAAACTTCATAAATTTAAACAAAGCCTCCCTGAAAGACAACTACCCTTTAACCAAGATGGATCATATACTGCAAAGGGTAGTAGGCTCCAAAAGAATATCTTTTCTTGATGGTTTTTCAGGGTATAATCAGGTGCTAGTACATCCAGATGATCAGCACAAAACCACCTTCACTACACCTTGGGGCACCTTCATGTATGTCAAAATGCCTTTTGGGTTAATGAATGCCGGGGCCACATTTCAAAGAGCCATGGACATTGCATTTTCTATAGAAATAGGTTAATTCATTGTGATATATCTTGATTACATCACAGTCTACTAAAAAACCGATGAATAACACCTAGATCACTTAAGAAAGGTCTTTGAAAAAAGTAGAAAGTATGGTTTGTATTTAAATCCCAAGAAAAATTTGTTTGGTCTTCAAGAAGGAAAATTTTTAGGCCATATCATATCTGAATAAGGGATTAAGATAGGCCCTAAGAGGATTGAGGGGATATTGTAGATCATTCACTTTAGGAACATCAAAGAGCTAGAATATTTCATTGGAAAGATCAACTTCTTAAGAAGGTTCATACCAAACCTTGCAGAACTCCTAAGAAACATTACTAACATGCTGAAAAGAGGAATATGAGTAAAATGGACCACAGAAGCAAAACAATCCTTTGACTGGGTAAAAAAAGCTCTCACCCAAACACCAGTCCTCATCAGCCCTGATTTCACTAAGGACTTCTTCATTTTCTCATTTGCATTAGAACACACAATTGCTGTAGTATTACTACAAAAGAACATAATGGGACAAGAGAAACCCATAGCTTTCTTTAACAAGGCACTAAGAGATGCACCTCTGAAATATAATATTATGGAAAAACAAGCTTTTTCCTTAATCAAAGCATTAAAATATTTTGAAGTTTACATCTTGCATTCACATGTTATTTCTTTTGTTCCTCATGCAGTTGTTAAGGACATACTAGCTCAGGATCCTGATGGTAAAAGAGGTAAGTGGATTTTTGTCATCTCAGAGTATGATCTAGAGATCAAGCCCACCAAGCTAATCAAAGGGAAAGGACTGGACAAACTAATGGCTAAAGAAAACTTTCAAGCGCTGGAAATAAACATGATACATTCTTGGATAGACAAGAGGAGCTGGTGACTCCACCTATTGAAGAAGCATTTTTGAACTCACTCTGGTACTCTGATATATTATTTGTGCTTTTTAATCTAAATGCTCCTCTTGGTTTGTCCAAAACAAAGGCCAGATTCTTGAAACTAAAAGAGGTAAATTTTTTCATTCTAGATAAAGCTTTATATTGAAAAAATTTCGTTGGTATCTTGCTTAAATGTTTACTTGAAGAAGATGCAGATAGAATCATGCATGAGTTTCATGAAGGAGAATGTGGAGGTCATCTCTATTGGAAAACCACTACCAACAAAATCCTTAGAGCTGGCTTCTATTGGCCCACTCTTTTCCCTGATATTCACAAGCTAGTAGTGACTTGCCATAAATGCCAAATCTTTGAGGGAAAGAGAAAACTACTGCCTTTTCCTTTATAGCCTATTTGTGTTGAAACCCCTTTTCAACAATGGGGTTTATATTTCATTGGAGAAATCCACCCTGCCTCCTCTGCCCAACACAAATGGATCCTCACTTCAACTGACTATTTCACCAAATGGATAGAAGTTATCCCTTCAAAGACTGCCACTGTCTCAGTAATCATCAAATTCCTTGAAACCAATATTCAGTCTAGATTTGGCTGTCCAAGAAAAACCATCACTGATAATGCTGCTGCTTTTAAATCCAAGAGAATGGGGGACTTTTGCCACAAGTATCACATTACATTAGGGAATTATATAGCTTATTATCCTCAAGGTAATGGGTTGGTTGAGTCCTCTAACAAAAGTTTGGTAAATAGCATCAAGAAATTGCTGGAAGAGAACAAAAAGTCATGGCACAGTGAATTAGTACATGCACTATGGGCAGATAGATTAACAAACAAATAATCAATTAACATGTCTCCCTATCAGCTAGTGTATGGCATGGATGCAGTTTTCCCAACATCTTTGGGAGTCCCAGTGATGAAGCTTATTCAAGAGGTATAGTCATAGGAGAATGATATACAAAGCAGGCTGAACCAAACCATTCAATTGCAGCAATCAAGGGAAGAATTATACAACAGAACATAAGTAGTTCAAGAGAATATTAAGAAAATATTTGATAAGAGGACTAAAGTCAATGATTTCTAGATTGAAGACAAAGTTCTGAAATTAAATTCAAGAAGAGAGGAAAAGGGCAAGCATGGGAAATTTGACAATATATGGAAAGGCCCATACATCATCCATTCAACAAGAGGTAATAATGCATTCTTTCTACAAGAATTGGATGGAACAGAATTATATGGAGGTCTTGCCAATGGCAGGATGCTAAAGAATTTTTTTTGTTGAAGTTCTTAGTTTAAAGCTTTATTCATTGTATATAACATTGTTTGAATAAAATATCATAAAGATAAACATAAAAAAAAAAAAAAAGAGGGAAGAAAAAAGAAAAGGTAAAGCCCCATACCAAAAAAGAATATTTCTAAAAGTGTGCAAGTCCAAATGCCACTAATTTTTGATAAAAATTATTCAGCCATACAACTTAATCATGGTTGAATAAATTTAAATTGATTACTGATAAGTTAGAAATGAAGATTTGCTAAACTATTTAAACTTGGATTATCAGTAGACTAGGTTAGGAAAATATATTGGTTCCCAAACCTCAAATCTGAACCAAAGAGAAAAGAGAGGGATGAATGAAAAATTCCAAATTATAGCCCTCAATTTTTTACTTTGTGCAAAAATAAAATCTGTGTGCAGCTTGTCCAAAATTCCACAACTCATGGCAAATCAAACTGCTTAACCTTGATTTGGTCATGTTTTAAATTTTATGTTGATAGATTAGAGAATGAAAATATGTCAAACTGTTTAATCTTGACGGATAAGTAGATCAGGCAGAGAATAAAAGAGCTCATCAGTCTAATCTAATCCTTTGGATGATATAAGGGTAGAAGTAGATATATTGTGCTTTCAAAAGAAAAAATGATGTCCAGGGTTTGCCAATCCAAATGCACCCATATGAAGAGAAAATGTTAGGAAAATTATGATGGGTAGGTAGAGTTGATTTGTAGCAAAGCATTCTTTAAGATATTTAAAAGATCACAGCTTCCAAGAACAGTATCAAATCAACAATTGAAGAAAGAGGAATCCGCCAAGTACAAGCGAGGCACTGATCTACAAATTCCAGAGATCTGAACTCTGAAGTTCTTGACACCTCCTAAAGGAGCTGACATCCCCAGATGGAGCCACTATTATCATCTTGTATTCTACAAATTCACTAGGTGACTATGGATTTATTACAATCAACTAAAGATAACATTCTTTGCTTATCAGCTATCTTTAGAAATCTCACTGCCTTCATTATCTTCATAAAACCCTTTCCATATCTATCATTTTGCCATCTCAAAGTCACCCTGTTGCTCTTAAAAGACTCATTATGGGCTTATACCTCTCATTTTTATCCTTCTTTCCTACCTTAAACCTCTTTTCCCATGTTCCCCAGGTTCCTCAAGCATTGATGGTCTCAAAAATATCTTTGTAGGCTCTTTAGATAAGTCAAGTACATTGGATTTTCGATCTTCAATACAATATGATTATGATAAGCATCTTTCTGGTTCACCAAAATCCTTGGATTTTTCAAGCACTGCTTTACCTTTGCTATAATCTGGCTTAGATGTAATATAATGTCAAGACATGGTTATTTAAGAAGGACCTAAAATTTCCAAGGAGGATTATCTTCTCAGCTCAGAACTTTAGACAAAGTTTAGCACTTCTTTAGAGGTGTTGGAATATTTATCAGTAGAAAGTACTGATGATGTAGACTGTCTAATCCTGAATGAAAAAAAATTTACAGCAAGGGAAAAGGGAAAAACTTGGTCTTGTAGATGACATGGGTTATAAACTTGATAGTCCATTTGAGTGCCAAAGTAGTGATTACTTGTAGGAAAATGACATGGAGGAAGCACACAAGGCCAAACATGAAGAAAGTCTATAATAAAATATTGATGGAATATGGAAAAAAGGTAAGGTGAACTAGATAGAAATGAATGAACTTGAAAGGGCTATAGAGAAATTAGTAGACAACATTTATGATTGCTGTAAATAACTACAGGCACTTGGAGATTTGAAAAGGTGGTCAGAGAGGGTGGAAAAGCTGAGTTGAATTTAATGGTGGAAGCTACAAAAGATTTTGAAGATGCTAATATATGTAATAATTAAATCCCAAAGTTGTCAAAGTGAACATGTCAAGCCTCAATGAGCAAAAGAAAATCCGACTTCATGACTTCAACAACCTACAATGCAAAAAAGTGTCAAAGAGTATCAATGACAAAGGAAAAAGACTTCAAACATTAGAAAGTGGGGTTTTCAAGTAAAATTAAATCCAAAAGCCTATAAAAGCCCATTTTACATTTCAAATGAGTCATTGTTGCCTTTAAAAACATCATGAGCATCCAGCAAAGAAGAATTTCAGGGTTTTATGAGCGAATTTGGGTTAAGTTCCTTGGCGTTGTGCCCTTGCCTGAAATGATCAACGAAATTTGTGAAGGTGTTGCGCACCTGTAGAAAGGCACTGCACCCTTTCCAAAGTGCTGCACCCTTTCCAGAAGAACCCCATGTAAATTTCATTAGTGCTGCATGCTTAGAGACTGGCGCTGCGCGCTTAACCAGAGAAGGTTCCTGAGTCTTCTACCTGCCCAAAAAAGTTTAAAACTTCCCCAAATTCTTGCCAAAGTCCTCTAGGCACTCTTGAGTGGTAAGTACATAACATAAGCCCTAGTTTTAAAGCTATTTGATCACTCTTAATTGAATGGAAATGAAACCCTAAATTTTAGCTTGAGATCACTGTTTTACCATTTTTTCATCTTCCTAAAAGAAATATCAGTCACATAAAGGGTAATTACATTGATTTAGGGTTTCCATTGATTTAGTTTGACCCTTCACTCATTCCATTCATTTTTTCAAACTTCCATTTCATTCCCTTCCCCTCATCTCATATCACTTGTACCCTATGGTTTTATAAATCAAAGTTTAAAATTTCTAAGGGAGAAGATAGTGGTGTTAAGGCACAAAGGTCAAGAAGACATGATCATAAGGGAGGGAATATAAACAGGTTTGAACCCATCAATGCAAGGGAACTCATGGCCTCTCCTCTCACTTTTTCTTGCTTCAAGCATGTGGGCTACTTTGAGTTCTGTGAGAGAGTGCATAAAGTCCAAAATCACCCAGAGTTAAAAATATTATTCATCATCAATCTACATAACAAGTAGGTCAATCTTACCAGGGTCACCCTTGAGATGTCTACCAATGCCATCGCAGCTTCTATAGGGATCCCTAGTGTGGGAGAGAGGTGGTTTAAACAAGCAAACTTGGACATGAGCTATTATGAACCGTGCCTCAAACCTAGGTACAAAGATCACAACAAGTTCATTTTCCCTTTCTATCATCTTCTTGACTGGTATGTGCCCATGATGAGGATAATAATGAAGTATTTCACTTGTGAGGGAAGATTTTCCTGCCTCTACTCATATCATATTCATCTTCTCATGCATTTCACTAGAGTTAGAATGCTACATTTTCCTTATTATCTTTTCCATAGCATTGACGAAATGGCTTACATTGTACAAAAGCGGGATTACAATCAGTAAATGCAGAGCCTATTTCATCATTCACTCAGTAAGATGGTGGTCATGCACAAGCTTCAGTAGAAAAACGTTTCATGGGATGCATTCATTGCCAATGAGGTTTTCACCACTCCACCTAGCCATAATCAACAATATTTTCCTTCATCTTCTCATCCTCCCGTATCCACTTCTCCATCACATCCCGTTGTTTGTACATCACCATCCACCACATCCATTCACCTCATATTGATCCTACCCCATCAAATTTCCACAAAACTTTACCCTCATATCATGATACCAAAGCTTCAAGTAGTTAAAGGGATAGTGAGATAGTTGCAACTAAAATTATTGACATTGAGCCATTTCCTTTGACATATTAGAGAGGCCACAGGCATGTGTTTGCTTCACTTGGTGTGAAAGCAGCCATGCCTTCTTCATCAACAAAATAGGTTGATAAGGGCAAGGAAAAGGTCACAGAGCATATCATTGTTGAGGAGGAGGACAAACATGAAACTGAGAAGGAGTTTTAGTTGATTGAGATTAATCATGAGGATGAGGAGAGAATTATTAGTGCAGTGATCAGAGGCAAAGATGCCAATATTAGTGAGCTTCAAGCTAATCTTAGTAGAGAAAATAATGTGAATAACTTTCTTGAGTTAGAGAATCAGTAGCTAAAGAAAAATTAGGTCATCAGTGAGGTCAGGGTAATCAGAGCTCAGAAAGAGGCAGGAAAGGCCAAGGATTTTTTGGATGAGACCTTGGGTAGTTTTGATGATAATGATGATGTGGAAGATCAACTTCCTAGACAGAGACTGAGGACCATTGGACTAAAGAGGGCTTTAGCCCGGGAAAGGAAAAAAGAGGCAGAATTGGCAGAGTAGCTCCCTCCAAGTGAGATGCTTGCCATAGAGATTTATGGATACATGGATTCCTGGCTTGAGAGAACCAATTTTCATCTAGAGGGCCTACTAGAGAAGGCAAAGAGAGACACTGATATTCAGAGGAAGATTGTGAAACATTATGCCATGAGAAACAGGATTGCAAGGGCCAAGATCAAATGTGCCCATGCAAAGATTCGGGCTTTGAACGAGTCAAAGGATAAAGGTAAGCTCAATATTCTTTCTGAGGTGTCCCTCGAGGCCTATAACCCTTGATCAGCAAGAAAAAATCTAATTTTGGCACTTCCATGCACATTTTGATTTTTTGACAGTTTGACATGTAGAAATTGTGCCATCCAAATGGAAAATGGTCAACATATTCATGTTACTAATGAAAATAACATCAACCTCAGAAAGTTTGAGGAGATTTGGAGCAAAACTGGTCCCTCAAAAAGGCCAGAACCCATAAAAAAATCATGTTTCTACCCTATTTTTGACCTTGGCGCCGCGTGTTTACCAGTCTTGGGAGAATAGGTTGTTGAAAAAGTAGATGGGCACCATTTTGGAAAGTGAAAGAATATTTTGAAACTATACTCAGAGGCCTTTCCAATGAGACATCATGGAGCTCATTTGGACATCAGGAAGGCCTCGAAAAGTTGGCTGCAAGACAAGCCATTTTTTCTATCATGGTGTTGCGGGTTTGCACCAGCGCTGTGCCCCTGTACCTTGGCGATGCGCCCTTGCCAAGAGTTGAATAAAGACACCAGTAGTTATTAAAAAAGTCAGAGATATTTCTCATTTTCCCAGAAATTAATGAAAAAGTTATTGAGGAGGCCTTAATGTCAAAATTTTCTATAAGTTAGCTCAAACAGTGAAGTTAGGAGTTATTATTATAGTGAGTCACTTTTATATGTTTTTCCTTGGGCCTTGCATGGTCTCAAAGGTCAAAAATGCATTAAATCTGTAATAAATAACATATGAAACGCTAGCTTGGGATCACCTCCTCATTTTGCATACAAGTACTACATGTATGCTTCATGTTTTGGTAGGTTGGTTGGTTGTTGAGCTGAATACTGCATAGACTTTGAGTTGTAAAGAAGTTGGCTTTGAAGTGTTGTAACTGTTTTGGACTGGATATCAATGGAATAAGAATATTGACAAGATTCATGAACTTGGTTAAATGGTGATGTTATTCTGATATTGTAATGGTTTCCTTTTGTTTTCCATTTTGTACATCAATTTCCCTTATAACATAACAAAAAATTTAGTTTAAGATATGTTGTCCAAAAACTTAAGTCTGTCTGATTTCTGTTATTTAAATGTTTTCCTCTGCTGGGTCTGATTGGAGAATTTAGGAGTTCCCTGCTCTCCATTTACACATAGTTTGTTTTCTTGAGATTAACTCAGTAGATTCCAGCCAAAGAAGTTTATGGTTTGCCCTCACCTTTGGTTCTGCTTGAAATGTTGTTCTCAAGTATTTATTTGAAGTTTACTTACTAGAGTTTGGTTAAAGAAGTTTATGGTTTTCCCTGTCCTTTGGTCTATCTTGAACAATCACTTTAAAGGTATTTGAAGTATGATTGAAGAATTTAGGAGTTCCCTACTCTTTAATCATTACTAATTTGTTATCTTAAACATTTTCTTTATCTGAAAGTGAATAGCTAGAGAATTTAGGAGTTCCCTGCTCTCTAGGATTCGCTGGATTGTTGTCTTAAAGTTTACTTGGTAAAGTCTGGACAAAGAAGTTTATGGTATGCCCTGTCCTTTGGTTCTTTCTTAAAAATAGTAATCTTAAAGACTCTTCTTGTTCTAGTACATGTTAAAGGATTCTTAAATTCCCTTTAAGCTACTAAACTCACAACTTAGTGTTCATTTCACATCCACATAAGCTATTAAAATCCATTTGCCTTTGTTAAATTGCCCTGTAGAACACACTTGATTTGTTGTTGTACTCTTCAAACCTTTCACAGAATCCATAGCCCAATGGTTTGAATTTCTCTTATTCTATCTGTTCTTCTTAACAAGCAACCAAACAAAACAAAACAAAACAAACAATTCCCTATCATGTTAACTAACCTAAAATCCTAAATCAATCAAGTTATATATTTTATACAAATATAGAGAGAGCCCTCTCTATATAGGCTAGGTCCTCAGATTCCAAAGTTGGTTTGATGTTGCCCTTGTTTATTTGGTCTTACAAATCTGACAAATTACAGGGACCTAACAGGTTGTAGTGTCGACATCATTGAAATACCAAACAAAAATCTTCCAAATGGTCAGCTTGTTTCTTGGATCATACTGTGAGGTCGTCCAAGTAGGCTAAGATAAGATGAGCCAGGTCATGGAAGATATAGTTCATGGCCAGCTAAAAGGTGGATCTGACATTTTTAAGACCAAATGACATTACCTGATATGCAAATGTGCCCAAAGGGGTGGTGAATGCAGTCTTATACCGATCTGTGTGTCGGATCTGGATTTGATTGTACCCCGAGATTCCATCCATGAAGGATAAGTCCTCATGAAAGGCGTAAGAATTAATGACTTGGTTGATGAAAGGAGTGGGGTAGTTGTCTTTGGGACAAGCTTTGTCTAAATCTCAAAAATCGTTACAGACTCGAATGGTGCCTTGTTTCTTCATGATGGGTACAGGGTTAGAAACCCAAGACATGTAAGCGATTGGGTAGATGAATCGAGCTTTATGAAGCTTGTCTATCTCTTGTTTGATCACTTCTGATTTGGATGGGTGTAAATGATGCTATATTTTGCAGATGGGTGATACGTTAGGTCAAGTGTGAATGTGATACTCCACGATGGTGGGGAATAACCCTGGAATTTATGAATAATACCAAGTGAAGATGTCCCTATACTCTTGTAAAAGGTTTGTGTACACGACTACCTCATCTGGGGAGCATGCTTCCCCTAGCGATATTTCTTCGGTTTTGCCTTGTTTTTTGAGATATTCACCCTAATGGTCAGTGAAATATTCGACATATTTACTTCCTAAAACACATCGGGCGCTGGGATAGGGTTCTTGATCTAGTCTACCTTTCCTCATGGAAGGAAGTATTTGGATTCAATGACATAAATATCCTAGGTTTTTGTACTGATAGGCATGGACACTTTTTCTTGGATAAAAAATCAGTGATGATGCATTGCATCCCATGGACAATCTGGTTCTGTCATGGCCTCTAATATATCCTCATCAGAGTGAAACAAGATGTATAAGGGGGAATTTTTTGTGCGAGGCCGTGAGGAATGGGTTTGTGCCTAATAGTGTTGGTCGAAAAACATGAATATGATTATGTGGTTGATGTCATGGAACCAGATGAGGTTGACATGGTGCAGATGAGCTGGGTTTGCACCGTCGAAGTCACTACTACCGTAGTGGTAGTTGTAGTGGTATGGACACCAAGGAATGATGAGCAGACAACACAAGTCATGGTTCCCATGCATGAGGATATGAATCGTATATGGTGTTGTGTGTTGTCAGTATTAAATGGTGGAAGAATTTCTGCAATGTTTATTTATTTTTAAATCGAAGGAGATTCATGTTCTCTTGGCAGTGTAGGAAGGTACATGTATCTTCTTTTATGTGAAGATTATGACGGATTCATAAGTGCCGAAATTTGCATTCCTCTGTATCATGATCATGGCTCATGAAAATGTTGCATGGAGTAAAAGTACTCACTGAGTATATTGAGTGAGATCCAGTACTACTCATCATATTAGAGGATGATGATGGGGGATGGTTACGATAATGTGTATTTCTTCGTTTCTGCCTTCTCCTAGTCTTAGATTTTGGGTGATTTGGCTCCTTTGGGATTTTTTATTCTAATGCTGCTCTAGCCGCTCTTAACCTTACAAGATAATGCAAATTCATCGTGTGGTGAAATTGCTAGAAAATTTGGCAATAATAATGCGTGATCTTCTCTTGATTAGAGGGATGAATGTAATGTATGGGTGTGACCATGTGAAGACTGTCAGTGAACTTGTTAAGCTCCCGACATTGATTGACCATTTGGTCCTTTTTTTCACATAGGGAAACTGAGATGTTTGATTTTCTTCTTACCTCACTGGGGCGAGGGGTTGCCTTCGTGGTCTTAGGTGGCTGGTGATAACAGGGGGTAGGCATTGTTGTTATCGACTTCCTATGTTATGGTAACTCGAAATCGACAATGTCTGGATTATTGGTGACGAATGAGCGCATGATGTCTAGCCTTAGTTGAAATCGGGGGACATAGGGGCAATGCCGAGCATGGTGATTATCTTGGAAAATTAGACAATACTTACGCTCTTTTTTTTCCAATCTCTTTGGACCACAGGGGTGATTGGGTACCATTTTCGGAATGATACAAAATCTGGGTAGTGAGTGATTAAATATTCATGTTTGTCACACAATACATAGGATGGGACTGGGCATGGGGGGGTTTTGGGGGTAGGAGGCTATCCTTTTGGTGGATGTCTCTCTTTAGATACACAGAGGATGTACCTCGTCGCTTCATTCTTCTGGGTTGTGGAAATTTCTATGGACTGTGAATCCGATCTATCTAAGTCGGCGAGGTTGGTTATGGCCAGGCTTATCGAATCTAATGCTAAACAAAATCGAGGAATGTAGGGACAATGGCAAAGATGGTCACTATCCTAACATATTTGACAATAATATTGATTTTTTCGTAACCCTATGAAGTACACCGAATTAACTAGGTACCATCTTTGAAACAACTCTAGAGATGCACATTGCGCGATCAAATGATCACATTCGTCTCATAATGCACAAAGCTGGTATTGAGGTTGAGGGTGGTTATGGGGGAGAGGTGGTTGTTCTGGTGACTATCTCTTTTCCGATATATATAATATGGTCCTTGTTGCTTCAGTCCTTTGAGTTGTAGTGTTGTCCGTGGATTCTGTGTCTGAGCTTGCTAAATAGGGATTTTCAACGATGAAACATTGCATGAAATCGAACATTGATCAGAGAAGATGGAGGTTGGGAAAATGACACACATGATGGTTTCTTCGACAAATGTGGCATGAATGTCTTCTGTGTCACGATAAGTTGCTTTGGGAAATGTGTGGTATTGGGTACCAATTGCTGAAAGCCCTTAATTTAGGGCATTGTATGATCAAGTGATCAGGCTCATCGCACAACGCACAAACTGGGGCATGGGGTGTGGCCTCCATTTACCATATTTGAGCCATTGGGTTGGCTATGTACGAGCAAGATGCAGGCTCTTCTCATATGTATAATATGGTTTTGGACCCGTCCTCTTCCATTTGTATGGATTCGGTAGAAGGGTCCTCAACATTGGATTTCTCTAGGGCTTGCAATGCATCCCTATATCGAGGCATCTCCATGTAATGGTGGTTGTAATGCCCATAATGGGAGAATATGGAACACACATCATTATGGTAATTTTGGGGTCTAAAATGGGCCTCCTACGGAAATTATAAAAGAATAGTGGAAATAATAAAATAAGATTAGATTACATCATCAAATTTTAGAAAGAAAAAAGAAAAAAATATTTTTAAAAATCGTATTTTCAACTTATCTCCGTATTGGTTTACTCAAATTTCGAGCAAAAACACTTTTTGGATATATAATTTTATTTCTCATCCAAGGAGTACCCATGTTTCATACTTTTGATGGACCCTGCTACACGGAAAATGAGAAATACATGAAAAACATGATTGCAATAACACTTTTTCATGTATTCCTAATTTTTCATGTTGTAGGGTCCATCTAAAGTATTCAAGATGGGTACTCATTGGATGAGAAATTAAATTTTGCATCCAATGAGTACTCCTGCTCGAAATTTGAGTAAAACCTTAGGGAGATAAGTTGAAAATACGAGTTGAAAAAGTAGTTTTATTATTTTATTATTTTATAATCATTTTACTTTTTTACTCTAAAAATGGTGAATCATCCAGCATGCTTGACATCATCATCTTGAATCCTATTGGTTCTTATAAAGTTTATTTTGGTTGCACATTTTTCCTAGAAGGCCCATTTTAGACTTCAAAATTCCCTTAATGGATTGGTGCGCAATGTTTTCCCTTGGTTGTTTGTGACCTATTCCTTTTTATGGGTATCTGAGGTCATGAAATTTATTTTGGTATGTAGAAGAGGTTTTAATTCTTCTAATTCCAAGAAAATATTAGCAGGATGGCCTATTATATTGCACAATGCACAAGGTTTTAATGCCCTAGGTAACTTGGGGGTTTCAACCTTTTTTCCTTTTTTGTTATTCCTCTTGGTAGTGCAAGTTGGAATCACTACAAGTGTTTCTTTAACGAATATGAACTCTTGGGGGAAATATGGGTCATACTCGTAGAGGTAATGCCTGGGATTCCTAGCATGGCTAGAGGGACCAAATACCACACTAGTATTGTGAAATCCATATTTGGAAATGTCATAATTTCCATGACCTGTTTCGACACAGAACCGAGTGGGGGATCCAAAAATGGGATATGTGAAATGGCATAAGGTAGGAATGTCGTACCCGTGGCTTCGACATATGTACTGCTGGTTTCTGGTTCTTGGTTGATTTTGGTGTTTTATGAGCTCATCATGCACACCAGTGCCTTCGTGTTTTCGGGGGCTTCCCCTAGTACAATAGGGGGGCTCCTAGGAATTAGCCTAGGATAGATGATGGTTTGAATTGGACAGGGCCAAATTTTGTATTCGTTGTGACTAGTTCCTTGGTTATATCTACGCATGGTAGTAAGATAAAATAGAGCAGTCATGGGTTTATTTTCGTAGCATGTGAGCTGGTCGATGGTGATGAAACGATTGTCATGAGGGAACATCATCACCCTAAAATTAGAGGATGCAATCACGGTCATAGCGTACATGTAACTCTGCCTGATGAGTATATTGTAGTCTAGTTGTGCATCTAAGACCTCAATGTCTATAAGGACCATTTTTATGGCCAGGTTCATTGGGACATTTTGAGAATGACCTATGGGGGCTGATGGACACTCATCATACACTCTAAGCATGATGTCAGATGGTTTCAATTCGGGTGATCCTAAATATTTCCAAACTGATTTGCACATGATGCATGTGGATGCTTCTTTATCCACATTGCACTGGTGTATGGTGGTATTCTGAACTGACACTAGTATCTGGAAAGTGACTAGAGAAGAAAGCCTAGGGCTCCCCTTGTCTAGATCAAAAACCATTAGGCAAGAATTAGAAAGGTAAATTGCACCTAAAGAGGAAAGTAAGGCCTTCCAATGTGTTGGGCATGATTGTAGGACTTCCAATGCTGACACAGATGTTGAAGATTGAGCCAAGTAATACACTATACTATATCTATGAGTAGCTTTGGAATGATGTCCTGTGCACTTGGTTGGGCCTTTGACCATTCTTAGAAGGGGCTCAATAGGTACTTTGGAAATATTTAACGACGAGGTAGGTGCACTTGTACTTGTACCTGATGGGTTCGTATCCGGGGGAGTGTCATAGTTCCTATTCCGTGTTTGGAATAAACATTATTCTCCAGCCATGTAGATTTTGTGGTTGTTCCCTCCGGTTTCATTTTGGGGTGGTTGTTGTTGCTCGGTATTAACCACTCCCTAATGGGGGAAAGGTTCCAGCATCGCTGTAGGCTGCTTGGTAAGTACCCCCCCTTGTCCTTCGTTACCCTAAAGTTTTTTCAATTCAGGGAGTTCGGGAAAGTGGTGAGTGTAATGGCCATATTCACAACATATGGCACAAGAGTGATTTTTCCTTAGAGTAGGTCTCTTATTTTTCACTTGGGAATTATTACTTGTCTCTTGGTTTTGATTTCGGTTGGGGTTGCCCCAAACCTGAGATCGCGGGGGGTACTATTGATTACTGCCCCCCTGTCTAGAATCTTCATTTTTCTTGTTCCTTGGATTATTATTTGTATTATTTGGAGGATTATTGCTATTATTTTGATCATAATATTGTTGCTGCTGAGTCTGGGATGGTTGCAAAAGATTTACTGGTGCATTATTTTACATCGATGGTATATTCTGTGCGGGATAAGGGGAGTATTGGTCCCACTATCCATGATTGGTGTATGGTTTTTGGGTTGAATCTCTTGTATAAAAATTCATAGCTGAAGGATATGAACCTCCCTGATGTTGATGGTATGGCATCGCCCTATTCATCACGTTTTGCAAAGGTGCAGGATAAATTTGGTGGTAGCCGGGTTGTGATACATTCTTAGTATAATTGTAAGAGTATCCTGGGTACTGATAACTACCGCTTGGTTTACCTTGGGCTAAGGACCCTATCAAACCATCCGCGATATTAGACATGCCTAGTAACTCCCTATAATTTTGCAGACGCGAGGCATTTGGTAGGACATTATAAATATATCCTGATTGGGTGTAGATGAGCTCAAGTTGTTGGGCTTTTCTAATGGCGTCTTCCTCTGAGGTAGGTTTTTGCATTGCCACATCTTTTGAAATTTCTGCAGTGAGATTTTTCAAAAATAAGTCCAACAGAACTATATCGTCGAGTTTGGCTTTACACAAACTATGACATCACCGCCATTCGTGGAGATGGTCAGATATATGAACGATTGATGTTTGTCTAAAATGTGTAAGAAGCTCCATTCCTGAGTCATGGTGAATTCGTAGTTGGAAATATGTAAGGAATGCAGTAGCAAGGGCGCTAAAGGCTCCGTGTGATGCAGAAAACTTCTTGACATACCATTTCTCCACAGGCCCTGTCAGGGTGCATTGAAATAGTCTCAGTCAAATGGTATCATCGATGATACTATTCGACGAACACCATAGGTGGAAAGTGATTATATGATTTTGGGGGTCTTCTGCTTGCCTTAAAATTTTGGTATATCAGAAGGGAGCTTCATGGGCATGGGGGGCTAATTAAGGTCATGTGCAATGGGTTCATTTGTTAACTTCGTTAGATCTGGAAGATTTAGTGATGATAGGAAGGGTAATTGCATATTAACCACCATCATAATCTGTTGAGAAACTAGTATTTGAATGTGCTAGTTCAGGGTGGGTTCTTGGGGAATGTTACCCTATGGCGTACCCTGACAGATATTCCGCTGACTCCCTGGAGGGGTAGCTATCCTTTGACCTCGAGGGGTTGTAGGAGGAGTTGAGTGTGGTGACCTTGTTGGGGTTTCCACTAGTGTTGTAGTTGGTGACCCTTGGGGGTTCCCAATCAAAGACACCCTAATAAAGGATGATTTGATAGTGGCAGCGGTGTGACGTCCTCTGCGCTTGAAAGGTGGGAGACCTGTAATTCCTTCCTTCAATGGGGGGATGTTTAAGAGACTCCTAGATCGAAGGGATCCTATTGGGTCCCCTATGATGTCAATTAGTGTGATATTTTTGTGATTTGGGAGGCAGGGTAATTTATATCAAAGCAAAAATATAATCACATGCATGAAATAAAGCGAAAAATTAAAAGGTGATTTTCCTCATTAACTTTACACTATGTGATTAATCAAGGAAAAAATGACGTTTTTTGTTTGTTTTGTGTATGATTCCAAAAGCCTATATAGAACTAATCATCCTTACTCTTAATGTAACTTGGCCTTGCGAAGATATATTCTGATGGGTACTGTGGCCAACATCCCGAAAGAACTGGCAACGCCTTCCAACAGCCAAAGAATCGACCAAGGTAATGGTATAAGGGTCGAGTGTTGCCTGCACCATCACATATAGGGAAAGGATGCCCTAGTTATTGTCCACTAAAGTACCATTGTCCCACATGAGCATTCAAGTCTTGAGATTCTTGGTAATCAATTACTAGTACTGAGCACTATATGGGTCAAGTAGCCCCAAAGAGTACCACACGCATTGGGCCTAAGCTTAAGCCCCTCTGAAAAGGGTCTCTATAATGCTCGAGTATTCATTCCATGGGAGAATAAACATGTTTCAAGCTCCCTAAAATGTCAACATCTATGGTTCAACATGTATTATGACCATGACGACTTATTAGATTCCTACCAATGATGGTATTAACCTGAACTATAATTTCTTTTGTGGCCCCTGCGAGGAGAATTTAGTGGGTTAAGTTAATGGTAATTTTTAGAGAGTCTCAATTTTTCTTTAGGGTGTGTTTTGGTGAAGCAACTGTAAGCAGAGAACAAAGGTCCCCAAAAAATTGGGTGCCTTATGGTCCGATGATTACCGATCTTCATGTGTGCTTTGGAGTGAACAATCACAAGTGTTATGAGATGTGGATATGCGAATATCCTTTACAATCCTTTTCTAATTACCCTATGTGTGATTTTTCCTTACAACAAATTGAAATGATGTGTGGATTATGGGTCGCTTAAACCTTTCCTAGTTAGACTATGTTTGCACTATAAGGATATGGTAGCTCAAAAAAGCCTTAGGAAAGCTTTCATATGCGTACCCAGGTTCACCGAGAGGTGCAAGGGTGGAAAATATTACTTTCTTCCTTTGTTGACAGTTTGATATTGGTCCCAAATCTTAATGCAAAATTGAACTAATCTAATGAAAAATTTGAAAAAACTTGAATTAGTACACGATGTGTGGATATCATGGGCCACTTAATTTTGACTAATTAATCTACATGTTTTTTATAATTATCAGCAAATCATTTTTTTATAAAACATGCATGGATTTAAGGCCACTTACTTTCTCCCTACTTAAACTATGTGTAATTTGCAAAATAAAATACTAAAATTAAAACTACCTAGTTTCTAAGATAATTCGAGGTTAAGAATAGAAATTAAGTGTCCTAACAGTAGTGAAATACAAAAACATAGTGATGGAAAATTATTAGGGGTTTCCAATTACCTTACAAATGGGGAAAAATAGATTTTTTTTGCTTGTTGGTCTGCCGCGCGACTTATCTTCCCACAAGCGTGGAGTGCGTGTCTGTCGGAGCACAAGGCGCGTTGTCAAGCAGAATGAAGAAATTTTTTCCCTCTATGTTGTGTAAATCTTTCACTGAGTGTGATGAGAGATGCAAAGAAAATGTAAGGGTGGTTTGTAGCAAACTGAGCAGGAAGAAGGACCTGCAAAAACAACCATTAACTCAAAATAAAGAATCCAGTAGAGTTTCCATTCCTGTGGTAGTGTATCTGGTGCAAGGGTGTACCAAACACACTTCTTTAGCAAGATGGCTACTACCTGCACAAGGTCATAGAGAAAAATGACTGTTTACTATTATTGGAACTGATTTAACATAATGTAAACCAAGTTTGAGGGAAAACTAAGCATACAACACTAAGAACAAAACAAAACACAAGATGCAAAATACAAAATATTGATGGAGAAAACAACCTAATAACATAAGTGGATAACTATCCCTTTATTAGGTGTTGGTGATGAAAAAATATGCAATGATAAACACTTGAAGAGGGTCCTTTGAGCTATGGAGATCAGATACCCAAAACAAGGAGTATCCTTCCCTTGAGTTCCTGCAAGCATCTCCTCCCTCTCTCAAATGATGGTAGATCAATATCAAATGATGAACCTCTCTCTCTTGGACTGAGATGTTGGTTGGAAAACATATGAGTCCTTCCAATACCTCTGCTGCTGGACTATGCAAGTTGGTTTTCTATGAAGCAATTTGGCAAGCATAACAATGTGTCTCCATTTATTCTTCCAAAGGTAAGTTTATATAGGAATTTTTTGATCTTCTCTTCCCTCTCTTGGCCCAAGATTGATAGTGATGCAAGAGTGGGGAGGATATTAATTTGTGGGATGAATACTTCCTTAAGGTGGCTTGAATTCGGTTGTACTTGAAAGTACTAGGTAGAGAATCATCTTGGCCAAGTGTGTCAAGTGGTCCTGGTTGGTGACATTTTGCCATCTCCAGGACCGCGCGGCTATCAAAGGAATAGCCGCACTGTGCGCAAAATTTCTTTGATGCTGGTGCACTATCCATTAATTTCCATATGAACCTTAGGAAAAATTAAAATTTTGGATTTTCCTAATGTGTTTATTCTCTGAAAATATTTGTATGTACCTTTTGCTTGACATTTTTAATGTCTTTTTCTTGTCCGATTTTCCGGTGTTAACAACCATGACCACTGAAGAAGTGAAAGGGTTGGAATAGGCCAAACATGAACTAACCTCAATAAATCCTTACTGGACTTCTCAATTTTATATTTGTAAGCCTTGGTATTTCGGTATGGGTTGGTAATAACGACCTGTATATACTCTTGCAATTATATAGCGTGCTCAAAACCCAAGTCTGGTGGTCTACCTGGAGGAATGTCAGAAACAAGTTTTTATTGTTTACAAAGCAATACCTAAAATTTTTCACGATGATATCATGGTTGGTATAGATATATGATATCTGTAATGAAGCAATCAAGCACCCACTTAATATCACCTCATATCAATACTACCTCCTTACTATTGGATGATAGTAGCCTTAGTGGGTATTGATGCATGGCCATCAAAACTAACCTTATGCCATCTACTAGATCTTTTAATTCCATCTCCATGTTTTGCTGGTCCTTAGTATACTTCCCAATATAATAGAGCCACAGACATCCTAACACCAAATTGGTGTCCAAAACATCCACCATGAAGAAGTACTCCATCACTATGTAGTTCCCCATAGTTAGTTTCAACTTGCGGATGTATCTATTTCATTCCATTTGATGGTTACCATATATAAAAACCACAAAACAATCAAAATCCTCAGTAGGAATCCCTCTTCGTTCTACCATGGCTACATCTATGAAATTGTGGGAAGCTCCACTATTGATCAATATCGTCACCTTGTGTCTTTCCAGAACTCATATGAATTTGAAAATATGATACATGGTGAATCTTGACATGGATGCAATGATAGGGGTTTTTCCCTCTACATGTGAAGTCTCACCACCAATTATCGGATGTATCCTTCCTTGTGCCTGTCCATGCACTAAATCCTCATATCCATAATCACTATTTCTCTCAGAGTACACCTCAATATAGTGAGCCTTTCACACCTTGTCCTTACTTGCACACATGTTCCCTAGTGCTCATGACTCCTATTAGCTGAAACAGATCTTCTTATTTCTTAACTCCTTCCAAGTCTCCTCATCCATCTTTCTTTTCCTGGTCCAATCCTTCTAAAAGGGCTTGACCATTTTACTCTTTTAAGGGAAAGCATGTTTAGGAGCGATTTTTTTTTTAGAAGTGGCATGCTGCATATTCCTCGTCTTGTTAAGTGTCACACGAAGAGCAGTGGATTCAAAGCATTTGACACATCCACGTAGGGGTTATAACAACCCCTCTATAAATAATATCACCAATCTAGTTTGTTTTCATACAAACACAAAACATTATTAACGATCCCTTTGGTGCGAAGAAAAAAAGGAGGAGGCATTAGGCCATGCACTGAACCAAGTCAATGCATTTGTTAAATAGTTGGCACGCTCCTCATACCACTAGACTCCATCACATAGCGCAACCGTGTTAATGAAGCAACACAACATTCTGACAGGCTCAAGGGTGTAGGTCCCAGAGGAAGCCAACCACCTGGAATCACTTACGTCAATAAGGGGGCCAACCAATCAGAGTTTTTTAGGGGGGTAGACTCTTACCTTCACATCGCTCTCTGAACTAGCCGAAACCTATGGTGGAGGCCACCCTCTCAGGTCCATGCTAAGCAATGACATGGTAAGGTAATATTTGCAGAGTAAAATACTCCATGAACTTGACACATGCCCTCCACCTACTTGGTACCATCTAACTAATTAGGGCATGACATGTGTCAACTTGCTGACGTCGACCCTCCAGTTGTTCCATTATGGCCTAAAAAGAACACTCCCTCCACATTTTTCACTCGACTATTTTCTTTCACTGTTTATATCGCTACCAGTTAGGAGCCCAAACAAATTCTCAATCGAACCAGTCATCATGCAAGACTCACTCCCCACGTCGTTTTAATCTAGCATGTACTTCGTCAGTCCCAAGTTTGATTTTTTTTTACAGTTTAATCTATACATTTTAAACATGAAAAAGTCAGCCCTTGAAACCCCGCAAGCCCGAGAGGTTAGGACCACCTTTGGTCCTAACCCTCTCATGGACACCCAGGCTCAAATATGCGACCCCATTTACCCTTTTAATGTGGCAACAAAGCGTCATGAGTTAATGGGATACAAATGGCGGGGAGAAGAATTTTTTAGGGTAGTGGACTCAGGGTTATACTTCCAAATGGCCCCTTATGTCAACCATTTTCTGGAATTCATCTCCTGGGTCGCTGAGGCCTAGATTGAACATAAGGGCTATTTCGCCTCCTTGTAGGGAAATAAAATATTCAAAATCACCCCCTAGCTCATTTGCTAAGCTCTATGTGTCTTCCCCTGACTATCTAGAGTTCACCAAAGTAACCCTCATGTTCCAGTTCTCAAACCTTTCCACTGAAAAGCAGAAATCCATCCTTGAGCTGATTATGGTTTCAAAGATGTTCATTTTCCCCCCCACTGAAAGATTTCCTCTATCCCTGTTCGTTGACATGGTTGAACCCATCCTTGCAGTTATCTCTGGTATGTTCAGGGACGATGATGCTAGTCATGTTAATAATTCATATCTAGTGTTTTTTGACCTTATGATGCAACCAAATGTCCTTTTTGAGATTCCATCATTCTTGGCCTCTACCATAAAAGCCCATTTCCAGAACCTATAAAATTCAAGTTGTTTCAAGTACTATTCATTGGTGTTATACCTATTCTTGTTCGTGCATGCAGAGAAATTTGAAGGTGTAGGCCTAGATAAGTTCTCTAAGAGAGGGAATGAACCCAAATCTGTGTTTGATTGGACCCGCTCTATTCGTCAACATTCCAGAGGCAAGGGTTATTCAAAATTAATTACAGACTTCATGTCCAGAGCCTATGAAATTATACATGGGACACCTCCACCTAGGACTTTTCCTGAACAGAAAGAGTTGCTCCAACTCAGTGAGGCAAACTGCATAGGAGATTGTTATTTGTTTGAAGGTCACACTGAAGTTTGAGTTGATGGTTGTGATCTCCCTCCTTTAAACTTGCCAACATTCATGCCTATGAGAATTTTTTTCTCTTGAGTTTATAAGGAAATCCCTGAGCACAGATGAAACACATTTTGTGCCAGCAAAGAAAGGCTATATCTTCAAACTCCCAAGCATAGTAGGTCCATTTACCATCAATTCACGACATGAATTCCCTCTAGTTGAGGATATGCTCCAGAAAATGGACTTACAACAAGAGGATATATGTCATTATGATCCTAAATAGATTATCACATAAAAAAGAAAAAATATTAAAGCCTCAACCTATGAACATGAGCCTAGACCCGATGTTGAATGGAAAGATAACTTTGAATCGTGGCCTTTGGATACAAAGATGGAAACTGAGTCCCCAATTGAAGACATACAAGCCAAAGGGGACAATGTTCAGGACTAAGAATATGTCAGAGATCAAGAGGATTTCATGGAAGAAGAGGAGGAGGGACACGTCAACAAGAAAAAAAGAAAATAGGGGCCTGAAGGACATGTCTCGGAGCAACCAGATGAGGTGGCCCCCGTCTTGATAGACCGAGAGTACAATCAACCCAGTTTTTAAAACATTTTGGATGATACCCCCTCACAGGGAACATCTATCCCTTCAAAGGTTATTACTTCAGGAGAGGGTCCACCAAGAGAAGGTCCTTCAGACACAAGGACAAATTTTAAAGTACATTGGCCCTTAGGGAAGGAGATCAGGGAAAAGAGTCACGGAGAAAAAGAGAAGTTGAAAGCAGAGTTGGCGCTGCACATCGACAAGCATCACACCGGACTCTTGGCAGCCCTAGATGAGGAAAATGATCAGATGGTGTTTTCAGTACAACATCCTCCTTCTCAACCCCTGCCCCCTGGATCAAAGTATTGATCATTGGAGATGATTCTGGACCTGTCATCTATTCCTATTGTTAGTATGAATCTTTATTCGAAGTGTACGAAAAAATACCACTTTAGCTACGCATAACTTATATCCCTAACAGCATAAATGACTGCTAATATCTTCAGATCTGCAATTAGATGATCAAGAAAAATGCTGCAAAAATCTATATCTATGCATTAGAAGACATTAAACAGTATAAAAATAAGATTTACTCCATAGATCCAATATTCAAGACAAGAATATATCCAATGAATAATTTTATTAATGGCACCTGTGAGGAAAACACAAGAGGGTGTTCCCTCTTCTCCTCAATGGGATGGGTTCTTGTGAGTTCTCAGCACTTCAGATTTATAACTTCTCTCTCTTGATGGTGTAGAAAACCCAGACAAAAATGGAAAAGTATGGATATGATTATGGATCAATAGCCAGACCAAGTGTTGAGATCCAGAGTGATATTTAGGCAACAAAAGGTGAAAAATGAATGAGAAAACCCTTCTATTTTTAACAAAATATTGAGTTAGTCTCGAGATTGGTGCATAATTAAAATATTATTAACCAAACCTAGATCCAACTTTTATGGAATATTTTATTATATTTGTTGGAGGGAAAAGAAATTTGACTTGAGTCAAATCCCTTTATTTGTAAACAATAAATAAATAATTGATTTATTTATCATTTTAAGGACGTGATTAAGTAATAATAAATAAATACATGATTTATTTATCATTTTAAGGATATGGTTGAGTAATAATCAAATAAATAATGATTTATTTAATTATTTAAGGGTGAATTAGTCATATTTAACAAAGAATAATATTTAAATAAGATTTAAACAATTATTCTTTAGAAAATAATAAGATAAATAATGATTTATCTAATTAATTTCCTTGTTTTGGGTTAAATATAACCAGAAATATTAATTAAACTACTGTTTAACTAATTATTCCTTGAGGAAAATCAAAAAAATGTATATTTATTTAATATTTCCTTATGGGGTTTCCTGTTTAGACCATAAACAACTTAATAAAGGTGATTTACTAAGTTATTTTCATAGTGAAAGCAATTTTACTTGGAGTAAAATTGGTCTTACATGGTGTACTTGGGTCCATCTAATGATAATAGGTCAGATGACCAAAAAATGGTGTAACAGATTACCCCCCAGCGTGCGAGCATTAGGAGCTAATCGTATGATAGAAGTACGTCGTAAGAACTCAAACATTAGACATCAAAGGGGAAGTCAAAGATAGATAAGTATAAGGTAAACTAAAGTGCTGAAAGAACTAGAACCTGAGGAGGCGACTTGCAGGTGCGACAAGTCTTTGTGAGTGAGTACCTGCTATAGGCGGCGGGGGAGGCATACCTATGCCCACCGAGGCAATAGTACAAACAATAAGGTACTCAGAAAACCGCAGAACGGAATGATAAAGTATATGCTGGCCTAAATATGAGCCAGATAAATAACACGATAATGAATCCCACATACATATTGTGCCTGGGATAACAACGATAACTTTGTACAGTAATATCTGAGTACATGATATATAAATACAACCCAGATGCCCCTAAAAATAGGAAAGGGCTCTAAAAATCTTACTGATACATGTAAACAAAAATGTGCTGCAAGCGATTGAGGCCGACATCATCAAATGTATGGAGCTACATCGAAGGCTACGATGAAGAGGTCATCCGAGTGTGTGGGGGGCTACCTGTAGGGCCACCCTCATGAGGGTCGAGACATCTCACACACACTCGAGAATCATCAATGTTAGCCGCCGCATCACCGAACCATTGGAGTATACGTATCTCGATCATAGCCGAAAGGAGCTAGAGCCGAGAAACAATCAAGTCAAAGGGAAATAAGGAGTCCCTTTGCCCGATCTAAGGCATCAAAACAAAGTGAAGCTAGAACTAGCAGGTACATTGCCTTCTAGACCTCTCTTTCCGGAAAGAATGAGCTGATGTTGACAGAAGGAGGTCTCGCTATGGGTGAGGCAATAAGGATCCTCAACTTGGGCACGAGAGAAAATAGTAGAGTGACCGACAGAACTGACAGATCGACACCAATGATGATGATGAAATGGGGGGACCGAGTAGCCAATGGACGACTTCCTCAGTAGAGAAGGCATGGACACCCGGGTAGCGTTGACACAACATCATGAGGGATAAGGGATAGTAGGACTGAAGGCCATAATGTGCGACACGAGAGAGGGACCAAGAAATGAATGATGGGGGACTGTGGTGAGATGTAAAGGGACTTGGGATAGACTCCATGAAAGCAATGATGACTCAACTCGGATGCTCTAAACAAGGGTGAATCTCATGGTGTTAGTCATCAGTATTTTTCACTTATTGGTGATGACTAGTTCTGATAGCCAAGTTTTCTAGCAGCTGATCCAAAATTTGTCATATTTTCCAGCTGGGAAAACACCCATAAACTTTTTTGCTTTCCTACCTTTCATTCTTCCCATGACGAGATGAAACCCCATTATCAAACCCTATCCAGCTTCAACCATACTAGTCTGCCCATCAGCTCTAAAGAGACAATCCAAATCTATTCAAACAGTCTCCCCTAAGTTAGGAAGTGGTGCTTTAAGGCATTTCTCCCTTGGCAAACTACCCAAGAGCCAAAAAACCTCCATCTGCTATAGACCAGTCATAATAGACCTTCCTACTCTGCTAATGAAGTTGGTTACAGCCCTAGGTCGCGCCACTAATACACCCTTAAGTCTCAACAATACATAGACCATAATCTCAAGCTAATTTTAGGTGTTTTACAGTGTTTGGTGGATCTTTCAAGGACAGGAAACATACCAGCATCTCAGAAGACAATTTTGGCGCCACATGAGAAGACAACTGCTTCTCAATGTGATCTTGGGCTTTGAGATACGACTCTGAGAGCAAGGTTCTTCATCAAGCTCTTAGAGCCTCATTCAAAGCACACGAAAGGATAGTTAAAAGAAAAAAACAACAACATCAGGGTTGAAGATATGAAATGAGCTAAGAACCTCCTTCATCTATAATCGAGAGGTTTAAAGGCCACAAAAAGAACATCCTTCATCTATAAGTAGAGGTTTAAAGGTGCCTCCTTCATCTCTAAGCGGAGGGCGAGGGATAAAATTTGGTTTTAGGTGCAGTTGTAGACATATTTGTTTTTAATAAACGGTGAGACGGTGACTAGGTTTTACGAGTAAAGTGATGGCGAAGGCATAGGTAGAAAACATGTAGGTTCTAAAATGGTCTGCAGGAGTTTCATTACCTTTGAATCATAAGGCAAAACCTATAAACTGACAGGTTCATCATCATTGGAGAAATATTGTGAAAGAAGATAGTCAAAGGAGACAAACAGTCTTGGACTCAAAATGACCTCTGCCATCAAGTATAAAGAGAAGCTCAAACTCACCTACTATCTCATTCAGTTTCCACAATGAGCATGTCCATACCCATGGCATCGGGAGCAGACATGGTAAATGAAACTTGTCAAAATGACAACAAATGAGCAACACCAAGACAGGAGGAGGAACAGGAATATAGAAATCACAGTTAAGTTTTTCCCCGAAAAGGTGGTTGCCCTCGAAAAGGCACATCTACTAAAATCCTTCTGACAGTTCAAAACGATTTTCCTCCCTTGCAGTATAGCGAGGACCTTTTTATTCCTTAAAATAAGAAGCAGTCAAAGTTTCAAGTTCTCAAAGGGGTTGTTTTCATTTCAAGAGGGGGTCAGGTTCATAAAAGAGCTGCTTATTTACACTGTGACACATATCCAAACAAAAGGTATCAGGCTATGTTTTAGAAGATAAAGGTTCAAATTTTGTTTAAAAACAAAGGCCTTTTCAAAAAAATTTCAAAGACCCTCACGAGTCAAAGTCAAGAGATTTTTACTTATTCACTTTCAAAAGAACAAAGGGATTGTTGCAAGCCTTTGTCAAATCCTCAAAACGCAAAGCAATACTCTTATTACTGTCCACGAAACTAGAGGAAGAAGTTTTGAGAAAAAACACAGAGTTTCTGGGCTTTCTAGGCTGCGCGGCGCGCCTATAGCTTTGTGTGGCACGTTCAGGCCAATATTTTACAAAGGGAATGCATGGTGGCGTAGCATGCATGGGTGTTGGTCTGTCGTTGAAGCGGTGAACGAAAACCTTAAAAAAACACGTGGCGCCCTTCTGTCAAAAGTGTCGCGCGGGGTTCAAGTGATCCAGTACTCTTAGCGGATCTAGAAGCTGCTCAAACTCGCTCACAAGGTTTGCTATCCATTCTTAAAGGTATCCTCCTTTCCTCACTCATCATGATCGAGTTTCCAAGTGGTTTTCAAAGCAGAGAAATTATTGTTAAAAGTCAAGGTGATTTGTGAGTGTTTCAATAAAATTTGTTTCAGTGGGAGTGAGGGTTGGTTTTTCTGTTTAAAATACTTTAGTAAAGGGAGCTGCCACTACAATTCAAAAATGTTTTTGGAAAATATGTGTGAGAAAATAGTGAACATAAGGAGCAGTGTTTAGGTTTGGGACTCGAAGTTTCCATGGTCTCGTTTGCCCAAACCCTTACATAGTAAAACTGGTGGATTTTCATTACTGTCAAAGGACCATATAAGCTGTCCTCAAAACAATGTTAAAGGGTGAAGATACTATTTTAAAGGAAGGACTCAGTATTTGAAAAGCAAGCAGTGAACCTAGCTTCAGCAGAAGTGATCATTATATAAATACCTTGTTTTTCCAATAGTCATCTCTGTAGGGTAAAAACAGAAAGGAACCACTGCTACCTCTTTGACCTTAAAACAAGATGCAATATGTGAGGCTGTCACTACCATTTGGAGATGTGTGTCAAAATATGTGTGAGGGAAAAGCAAAGACAAGGAGGGTGTTGATTGTGAGGAGTTTTTCTGTTTGACTGCTACAAAGCTATATGTTCTCACACCAAATACACAAAAGGCTGGGTAACCTTACCCAAACACAATGACCCTTTGGCTGTATATCTTTGATTGACTGTGTGTTTATCATTAAAACTGTTTGTTTGGCATACAAAAGGGAGAAAAGGCAGTGTTTTGGAAGGAGCAGAGACCTGTTATCACAGAAGCATCTCACACAGCATTTGAATCAGTTTTCCTTGGTAAGAAAGTAAAGAGTATCAGAAGCACAATTCCTCCAATGAAGGGAAAAGTGATGGGCAGTGAGGCAGTGATGAAAAGGAACATTATAGCAGCCAATACAAGGGAAGAGCAGCGCCATGAAGAAACTCAAAATAGTGATAGATGATGAGGGCAAGAAAATACAAAACATGAATCATGAAAGGCATTCTCCAAAGTATGTGCTAGCTGCCTCTCCTAGGCAAGGGGCCATGACTTCTTCACCAAATCTAGAATGCCAAGCGACAAAGAAGAAAACCAAGAAAAGCTCAAAACTGCTCAAAGAGGGCGCCCAGTGAGAAAAAGGGAGAAATATACCTCTAGGCTTGAAATTTTGGCCCGAGCTTCTAGGCATGCTTCTAAAAAGCCTTGAGGGACTTACTCACCAAAATTGAGCGAATTTTGAAACGTTTTGGTTTTTTTGGCATTTTTGAGTTTTTGGTCAAAACTCATGAAATTCGCCATTTCATTTTGGGGATTCGTCAAAGGAGGAGGATGGTACCATTGGATGCCATAATTTCAGAAGCACACCCTCAGCGATTTTCAGAACATTTGAAGATCATTTTCTTCCCAAAAATGGCGAAAAACACTCGCTTTTTCAACATTCTGCCCCGTTTATCAGCAAGGTTTAAATTATGGTTTTTTACACACAAGTTCCGTTTTGGAGGACTTCTAGGTGTCAGATTGGGAAAATTTTAGCTGTTCCAGAAAGTAGACACTCATATCTTTCCAACGAGCTATCATGAACCTCGTTTTGACATCGGGAAGGCTGTCAAATGTTGCCGGCAAGTCAGGGACCTTTTTGCTGATATAAATTTTGAATATTTTTGTAATTTTTGAACCTTTAAAAATGGCTTTTTTCCAAATGTGCGTTTAGCTATTTTTTCACATGAGAAGTTGTGTAAAGTAAATTTAATTCCATTTTTTAGCATTTTCTAGATATTTTATGAGATATTTTGTGCCTTGGGCTTTGCAAAGCCTCAAGGACAAGATTAGATATTTTGATTAGGCCAATAGGATATCAAGTTGAACCATGAGGTTTTCCTCAATTTGGCCTATATATTCCGAAGGCTTTCATTGTAAAACAAAGCTGAACTTGAGAAGAGAAGAAATATATGGTCATATAATCTTTGGAAGAAATACTTGTCTTATGCTTTTGGATTGCCTCTTGGATGCTCTTGGATGAATGAAGAAGGATTGTTGTTGGATTCCATGACTTGGTAGAATGGTATAGTGTCTCTTGCTTTGTTGTTGTCTTCTAGTTTTCATTCATGAATACATTTTTCTTGCTTGCTATAGATCAGTAGAGAACAAATTTGAGATATGCCCATGGAGGCACCTCAAATTTCCTGTTTCTTCATAGCTTCTTTGTTTTCTTCTTCCTAAGTAACCTTAAAGAATTCTTGACTTCTCTTTAATATTTAGGATATTGTTGCTTGTTTCATTCATGGTTTTATACATGCTAAGTATGACTTACGATACGCCCTACTTACCTATGGCTAGCTATAGTTCTATCCATGTAATTTCTCTTTGACTGATTAGATTATCATTTTGTTTGAACCAAGGAGGCCTAGTTTCGGTCTAGCCCTTTGCCTAAAAACCATGCAAATCTTGTTGTTCAAAGTGCCCAATAACTTAAAGTACTGTGTTTAGGCGTTCCGACATAGTAAGTTAAGTTGTTTGTCTTTCTTAAGTGTTTTCCCCAAAGTTTGATAGCCATTTCCCAAAGTTAGAAGGTCATATACTTCTATGCATGGCTTGAATGTTTATTTCTATGTATTGATTAGCTTATAGTTACGTTTTGCATGATTAATGGTTTTCCCTACCATGTTTATAATACCTTTCTCCTTGATTTTTGATTATCTTAAGACTCTTCGTTTCACAAACTTGATGTCCATTGCTCCATTTTAACCCAGTCATTTCTGCCTTGAATCGTCAGCCCTTAAACCTTATCCCAGTCGATAGCTTTCTTGACCTTTTAAGCCCCATAGCCTAGTTGATCCGACATATTTTTACCTATCTTAGTCTTTGATCAGTTCATCCCTCACAACCTAAAAACCAAAACCAAAAACCTACTTCATAACTAGCCTAAAATCAAGAACAAAATAAGCAAACACACAGATATCCTTTACACAAATAGAGAGAGCCTTCTCTGAGTCCAAGAAGGCTAGGTCCTTGGGCTCCAAAGATTAGTTTGATGTTACACTGTCATTTGGCTTGCCAATTAGCCAAATCATGGGACACTAACATGATGGCGATCACGGTGGGACTCACAGTGTTAAACAACTTAGTTCCCTAAAATGTTTAGAGAACTTAGAATACTATGCGATTGACTTATCCCTGGCTCACTAACATAGTAACGATCACGGTGGGAAATTTCGAGTCAGTGACAATCTAAGTACACCTTAGAATTCTCGAAGTCTCAATCAAACTTAGAGAAACTTAAGTTTTGTCCGAAGAGTAGAAAATAGCTCCTTCACCATCTTAGCAAAATGATGAGTCAGTTATATGAAACCCTTCCAAACCTCAAGACTACATAAAACTCAGAAAACCCCAAAAAATCTCCCTTAGATTGGTTTTTGACAGTATTGGTGGTGGACCATACACATATACCTCAAAATAACTAAAAATCCACCTGGCGACTCCACTAGCCTCCAGTAGGCCTTACTATTTTACCGAACTCTAGGTTACTATCCGATCGACCTATCCCATCGCTCACTAACATAGCGGGTGATGGTGGGACACTGAGTACATGACAGTATAGTGAACTCTTATAGACTCTTGGGTCCTTCAAACACTAAACTCAAACCAGTAGTCCATAGATCATTTAGAGTAAAATATTTTTGTTCTCGCCACCTTAACAAAGTGATGAAACAGGTTTAGAATACTTTAAATAAACCATAGACTGCACATAAAACTCAGAAAAACCCCAAAAAAATTCCCAGTTTGGATTTTTCCTTAGTTACTGGTGGTGGACCATAACTACATCTTTACAAAAACAACCAAGTTCCACCTGGCGACTCCACTAGCCTCCAGTAGGCCTATTACTCCACTAGTCCTTATAAAATCTTCTAGGAATGCACTAAGCAAACCCAATCATGCTAATGGTGGACAGCACAGTTCAAATCCTCCACCTGGTGACTCCACAACCTTCATTAGACCAAAAGACTCCACTGGTAGAGAAATTTAGTCTGGTTGAAAAGACATAGTGATCCTTTCTGATTAAAAAATATGGATCCAAGGATACAAAGGAGATATGCTCCGAGGAGCAGAGAACATATCCCTGGATTCCCACATAAGATGCCTACAGATGTAAATTGGATAGGAGGCCTACCTCTCTTTCGAAATGAAAATATTGACGACCCATTTTTACACCTCATCAATTTTCATATACATGTATGGAAGTTAAAGGTTGAATGGCATGAGGACTGCCTCATGAAAATGTTCATGGGTACATTAGAAGGAAAGGCAAGAGAATGGTATGAAGGCCTAGAACCTGGCACCCTGTTTTCTTTGAAGGATTTCCACAAAGTATTTTGTAAACGCTATATAGGGCATTTTCCATCTCTATCATTGGCTGAAAATTGTTGTGATCACTTTGAAAACCTCATACAACACCTTGTAAGCATTGAAGAAAACTTAGGAAATTGGCATCCTGAGGATTTTTTAGAGGAGGTCCATAATTTTCTTACCCAAGCTAACAATCAAGATGACCAAGAAGAGTTGATCCTAGATGAAATCCATCAAGAAATAAGAGAAGATCCACAAGAGCTCTGTGAAAAGGTTGAAACCAATGACAGTCCAGCTGCCCTTCCCGGAAAAATGCAAGAGGACATTCAGCCACAAGATCAACTTCCACAAAAAATGGAAAGAAATTGTTGCCCACTTCAAAGAAAACAAAAAATACTTTCTCCTTTAACTGAAGAGGAAATAGATCAAATTATAAACATGCAGACAACCTCTGAAACTTCATTTAACCAAAACTTCTCTGATCTTTCTCCTGTTAATCCTGCATATCATAAGTCAGAAAATAGATTTGTAAATCAAGTTGAAGAAAAGAAATCTGATAGTCCAATATACATGGCTGGTGACATTACTTATGTTAATGATTCTCCAATGTTTGATCAATATGTTGATGATTATGATTTCCAAACAGAATCTAACTTTGCAGAAGACTCAGTTTTTGATTTTTGGGAGAAAGCTCAGTTTCATAAACTTGAGAAAAGTGAGCAGCCATTACAGGTCATCTATGACACTGATGAGGAGGGCCTTGAAAGTTCAGAAGTAAGTGAAGAGTCTCAGACTCTTTGCTCTACTTCACTTCAGTCCATCAGAGATAACATTCACATAATTGGAAATCAACAGTTTTTCAGCTTTGATGATGAGGTTGAGGAAGATGGTGAAATTCTTGAGCATATTATAAATGAGAATCCTTTGCCTAAAATGGTTGAGGAAATCGTTTTTAACATACAACCTTCCTTAACTCCAGATTTGCAGCCACCCAGTTCCATTGAGTTACAAATTGCAGATGAAGAAATAGAGGTTGATAAACACATGGGAGTTGTCACACTATCCTTTCAAGATAATTTACTGTCAAAGTGTATCCCTGCCCATCAACCTGATGACCTTCACACAGTTTTCAGCCCGCCCTATCAAAACACATCATCTTGGAAAGAAAACTACACTGCAATATATGATGAGTCTGACATTTCAAGTGATCATGAGCAAGGGGAAGAGTTGCTTTACCAGGAGAGTCCTAGATATAGCCAAGTGGAAGAAAGAGTAGTCCTGAATGAAGCCTATATCTCAAATCCTCTAGATCAGGTATTATTCCAAGATCCATTTTTTGTTTTCCTTGAGAAATCTGAAGGAGTAGTGGGTTCTATCATGAACAAGTTGCTGCCAAGAATGAGAAAAAACTTAAGCACTACTGTCCAGAAACAAACCAAATGGGAGTGGCCTTTTCATTATTTCTGCATCATGAAAAAACTAAACCAGAATCACCCATGTAATCATCTACTTGACTGGTTACATTGGAAAGAAGAGTTCACCAAATGTGTATGTTGTGTATAGTTTAGGCTAGGATAGGTAGATAGTTAAAGCTCAGCCTTGTGAGCACCTTTCCAGTTTTAGATTGTTTGAAGAAAAAGTGAAAAAGCAAAAAATACAAAAACAGTAAAAAATAGAAAAAGAGGGCAGTTTTTGAAAAGCAATGGTAAAGCCCCATGTTCCAAAAAATAGTCCTTTGGAAAGCGAGCAAGTCTAAATGCCGCTACTAGTACTTCAATGTCTTGTTCAACTATCTAGCCTAATCATAGCTGAACATGTTTAAATTTATTTGCTGATAAGTTAGTGAGTGAAAAATATGGTCAACATTGTGTAAGCTTGACTTATCAAAGAGAGTAGATTAGGAAAAGATACTGGTTCCACACGCCCAAAACAGAACCAAAGAGGGAAGCAGGGATGAAAAACAAATTGTGCATCTTAGCCCTGTTTTTCCTAGTTTCCATTTCTGCAAAATAATATTTGTGTGCAGCTTGTCTTTCATGCCGCAAATACATGACAAATCAGAGTGTTTAACCCTGATTTGATCATTTTAAATTTCATGTTTTAGATTAGAGAAAAAAAATCCTTTCAAACAGCTTAATCTTGACAGTTGATCTAGTTTAGGTAGAGTAATGAAGGAGTTCATCATTTTAATCTGAACTCCCGGCAGATATAAGTGTAGAATTAGATAGGTTCATTTTGCAAAAATAAAAAATATGTATTGTCAAAGGGCTGCTAGTTCAAATGCGCCAAAAAGAAGAAAAAATGTTAGGAAAGATAGCGGGGTAGGTAGAAATATCATTGATGCTAATCATGCTGTCACTTTTCAGAAATAGCATCAAGGAAGAATGAAATTTTGCGCCAATGGGTAAGGCACTGGTCTTCATAAGCCAAATATCTGAAATTCTGGACACCTCCTGAAAAGGAGCTGCCCTCCCCAAATGGAGCCACTGTTAGTCATCAGTATTTTTCACTTGTTGGTGATGACTAGTTCTAACAGCCAAGTTTTCCAACAGCTGATCCAAAATTTGTCATATTTGCCAGCTGGGAAAACACCCATAAGCTTTTTGCCTTCTTACCTCTCAGTCAGCCCATGACGAGCTGAAACCCCATTATCAAATCCTACCTAGCCTCAGCCATACTAGTCTGCCCATCAGCTCTAAAGAGACAATCCAAATCTGTTCAAAGGACCCCCCCTAAGTTAGGAAGTGGCGCTTTAAGGCATTTCACCCTTGGCAAACTATCCAAGAGCCAAAAAACCACCATCTGCTATAGACCAGTCATTACAGACCTCCCACTTTGCTAATAAAGTTTGTCACAGCCCTAAGTCGCGCCACTAATACACCCTTAAGTCTCAACAATACATAGACCATAATCTCAAGATGATTTTAGGTGTTTTACATTGTTTTATGGATCTTTCAAGGACAGAAACATACCAGCATCTCAGAAGAAAATTTATAGCTCCATATGAGAAGACAACTGCTCCTCAATGTGATCTTGAGCCTAAGATGCATCTACAGGGCAAAGAGTTTCTCATCAATCTCTTGCAACCTCATTCAAGGCCTGAAAGGACAGTAGAAGAAAAAACAACACTGTCAAGAGGCTGTTGATATGACATGACTAAGAACCTCCTTCATCTATAAGCAGAGGGTTTGAAGATTGAAGCGCCTCCTTCATCTATAAGCAGAGGGCCAAAAGTAAAGTCTGTTTGTGAGTTTTTCACTAACTGAGGACAAGCTTTGAAGAACAGTGAAACAACAAATGAAAACTTCTCCATGGAAATGATGATTAAGAACAGGGGTAAAAAGTAGGCTTTAAAAGTTGGTTTGCATGAGTTCCATTATTATTTGAATAACAATGTGAAGCTAGTAGTTTTCTCATCAGCGAAGAAATATTATTAAACTGATGACCAGAGAAGTCAAAGGGGTCTTGGTCTGAAAGTAACCTTTGCCATTATATTCAAAAGGAAAACAGGTAGCTGTCAAAGAAGGCCTCCTTCATAGGCAAAGTCCAAAAAGAGTCAAAAAGAAGATCAAATAGCACAAGTGACAGCAGGAGAGAAATAGAAATACAAGAGATGGAAAAGAGGATACTGAAATTATAGTTAAGTTTATGCCTCAGCAAAAATGCCCTACCACTCAAAGGCACATCAGTAATCCTCATATGGCTCAGAACAGTTTTTCCTCTCACAGTGCAAATATCAAAGGGAAGATTTTTCTCTTTATTAAGAAAACATTCAAAGTTAAATTCTCAAATGATTGTTTCATGCCAAGAAGGGGTCAGGTTCATAAAAGAATTGCTCAGTGCCACTATGACACTTATTTGAACAAAAGGTATCAAGTTATGGTTTAAAAGATAAGGGTTTCCAATTTTGATTTAAAGGGGGCCTTTTCAAATATCTTTTAAAGAAAACCTCACCAAAAAAATGTGAAAGAAACTTTGGTGTTTTCATTTTCAAAAGGGGATAAGGACTATTGCAAAACCTTTTTGAATCACTCAAAACACAAGATAAACTTCCCTTGCTGTTTCCATGAACCGGAGAAAGAAGCTTTCAATGAAATGGAAAAGTTTTGGAGGCTCTAAGCCTGCGCGACGCGCCTGGAACGAAATTTACAAAGGGTTATAACGTGGGCGCGGCGCGCCTATGCGCGCAGTCACCATTGGCCCAACGACGATCCGACAACCTCCTATCGCGCGACGCTCTCACCTCCAAACGTGCCGCGCATATGACAAAGCATTCAAATTCCTCCAAAAGTCTTTCAAAGCTGCTCAAAATCGCTCACAAGGTTTGCTATCCATTCTTAAAGGTATCCTCCTTTCCTCACTCGTCATGATCGAGCTACCAAGTGGTTTTCAAAACAGAGAAATTCTTGTTAAAATTCAAGGTGATTTGTGAGTGTTTCAATAAAATTTGTTTCAGTGGGAGCGAGGGTTGGTTTTTCTGTTTAAAATACTTTAGTAAAGGGAGCTGCCACTACAATTCAAAAATGTTTTTGGAAAATATGTGTGAGAAAATAGTGAACATAAGGAGCAGTGTTTAGGTTTGGGACTCGAAGTTTCCATGGTCTCGTTTGCCCAAACCCTTACATAGTAAAACTGGTGGATTTTCATTACTGTCAAAGGACCATATAAGCTGTCCTCAAAACAATGTTAAAGGGTGAAGATACTATTTTAAAGGAAGGACTCAGTATTTGAAAAGCAAGCAGTGAACCTAGCTTCAGCAGAAGTGATCATTATATAAATACCTTGTTTTTCCAATAGTCATCTCTGTAGGGTAAAAACAGAAAGGAACCACTGCTACCTCTTTGACCTTAAAACAAGATGCAATATGTGAGGCTGTCACTACCATTTGGAGATGTGTGTCAAAATATGTGTGAGGGAAAAGCAAAGACAAGGAGGGTGTTGATTGTGAGGAGTTTTTCTGTTTGACTGCTACAAAGCTATATGTTCTCACACCAAATACACAAAAGGCTGGGTAACCTTACCCAAACACAATGACCCTTTGGCTGTATATCTTTGATTGACTGTGTGTTTATCATTAAAACTGTTTGTTTGGCATACAAAAGGGAGAAAAGGCAGTGTTTTGGAAGGAGCAGAGACCTGTTATCACAGAAGCATCTCACACAGCATTTGAATCAGTTTTCCTTGGTAAGAAAGTAAAGAGTATCAGAAGCACAATTCCTCCAATGAAGGGAAAAGTGATGGGCAGTGAGGCAGTGATGAAAAGGAACATTATAGCAGCCAATACAAGGGAAGAGCAGCGCCATGAAGAAACTCAAAATAGTGATAGATGATGAGGGCAAGAAAATACAAAACATGAATCATGAAAGGCATTCTCCAAAGTATGTGCTAGCTGCCTCTCCTAGGCAAGGGGCCATGACTTCTTCACCAAATCTAGAATGCCAAGCGACAAAGAAGAAAACCAAGAAAAGCTCAAAACTGCTCAAAGAGGGCGCCCGGTGAGAAAAAGGGAGAAAGATACCTCTAGGCTTGAAATTTTGGCCCGAGCTTCTAGGCATGCTTCTAAAAATCCTTGAGGAACTTACTCACCAAAATTGAGCGAATTTTGACACGTTTTGGTTTTTTTGGCATTTTTGAGTTTTTGGTCAAAACTGATGAAATTCGCCATTTCATTTTGGGGATTCGTCAAAGGAGGAGGATGGTACCATTGGATGCCATAATTTCAGAAGCACACCCTCAGCGATTTTTAGAACATTTGAAGATCATTTTCTTCCCAAAAATGGCGAAAAACACTCGCTTTTTCAACATTCTGCCCCGTTTATCAGCAAGGTTTAAATTATGGTTTTTTACACACAAGTTCCGTTTTGGAGGACTTCTAGGTGTCAGATTGGGAAAATTTTAGCTGTTCCAGAAAGTAGACACTCATATCTTTCCAACGAGCTATCATGAACCTCGTTTTGACATCGGGAAGGCTGTCAAATGTTGCCGGCAAGTCAGGGACCTTTTTGCTGATATAAATTTTGAATATTTTTGTAATTTTTGAACCTTTAAAAATGGCTTTTTTCCAAATGTGCGTTTAGCTATTTTTTCACATGAGAAGTTGTGTAAAGTAAATTTAATTCCATTTTTTAGCATTTTCTAGATATTTTATGAGATATTTTGTGGCCTTGGCTTTGCAAAGCCTCAAGGACAAGTTTAGATATTTTGATTAGGCCAATGAGAGCAAGTTGAACCATGAGGTTTTCCTCACTTGAGCCTATATATTCCAAAGGCTTTCATTGTAAAACAAGGATGAACTTGAGAAGAGAAGCAATATGGTCACATAAGCTTGGAAGAAATACTGCCTTATGCTTTTGGATCATTGATGCTCTTGGATGAATGAAGAAGGATTGTTGTTGGATTCCATGACTTGGTAGAATGGTATCGTGTCTCTCGATTGTTGTTGTCTTCTAGTTTACATTCATGAATACATGTTTCTTGTTTGTTATAGATCAAGAAAGAACAAATTTTAGACATGCCCATGGAGACACCTCAAATTTCTGTTTCTTCATAAACGCCTTTGTTTTCTTCTCTTTTCCTAAGTAACATTAAAGAATTCTTGACTACTCTTAATATTTAGGATATTGCTCGTTTCATTCATGGTTTTATACATGCTAAGTATGACTTACGTACGCCGCTTACCTATGGATAGCTATAGTTCCATCCATGAAATTTCTCTTTCGACCGATTAGATTATCATTTTGTTTGAACCAAGGAGGCCTAGTTTCGATCTAGCCCTTCGCCTAAAACTATGCAAATCTTGTTGTTCAAAGTGCCCAACAATCATAATTTGTGGTTTAGCATTCCCGCATAGTATGCAAGTTGTTTGTCTTTCTTAAGTGTTTTCCCCCTAAAATCGATAGCCATTTCCCAAAGTTAGATGGTCATATACTTATGCGTGGCTTGAATGTTTATTTCTATGTATTGATTAGCTTATAGTTACATTTTGCATGATTAATGGTTTTCCCTACCATGTTTATGTTATCTATTGAACTAGTTATGCTTTGAAACTCTTCGTTCACAAACTTGATGTCCATTTACTCCATTTTTTCCAAAGATCCTTTCTACCTTGAATCAAATCCTGCCCTTCAACAACCTTGTATCACCGTCTGATAGCTTTCTTGACCTTTTCGACCCCACAGCTCAAATGATCCGACATCTTTTTACCTATATTATATCTTTGATCGGGCCATCCCTCACAACTTAAAAACCAAAACCAAAAAAATTACTTCATAACTAGCCTAAAATCGTAACACAATAAGAAAACACACAGATATCCCTTTACACATAGAGAGAGCCCTCTCCGAGTCTAGGAAGGCTAGGTCCTTGGGCTCCAAAGCTTGGTTTGATGTTACACCGTCATTTGGCTTGCCAATCACCCAAATCACGGACCCTAACCTTCCTCATCAACTCCTCGTTCCATTTCTTCATCATTTCTCTTCACCGTTTCTTTGCTCTTCTTCATCGGTGGCTCTTCTTCACTTTGCTTCCTTTGAGTCACTTGATCCTCTTCATCGTTTTGCTCTTTCTCGACCGTGCTCTTCTTCATCACTAAGGGGCGGTCGCTCTTCACTTTTCTCCTCTTCATCACTATTTTTCTCTTTCTCACTATGCTCTTCTTCGATCAATCACAGGAGATTTTTTTCTTCTTGGGAGTGGGCTTACTAGAAGAAGGAGAAATATGATGAGTGGATGGTGAGGGAGATGCATGGGATGAAGAAGTACATAAATCGGGGATGGGAATGAAATTTCCCAAAAATTCCCCTTTTTTCGCAAGTTGATGGAGAATGACAATTCGACAAGGGAATGACGAAAAAGACAAGCTTTGCTACCGAGAGGAAGAAGTGCCCTTGAACAATGGAAGTCATATTTTCAATATTACTTCTATGAGGAAAAAGGGTAGGTTTAGAAATTGGTTCTCGTGAAGTGCATGAGTAGCTCAATATGGTAAGCATAAACCCAGGAAAACCTCCTTCGCAAGTGAAATATTTCATGATTATATTCATGAGAGTGAGCATAGATGTTCAACAACATGAAAAAGGAAAAATAGATGTGGCATGCATCCCGACAACTGCTCTGAAGGGTTTATATTGATCTCGAATCTAGGTAGCTCCGTTTAAACCATTTTTTCTCCGACATATGGAATTTTTGGTGGCTCCGGGAACAGATCTAGGAGAGAGCTAGAAACCGATCCTACTAGATGAACATGTTTCCTTGTAGTCTTAAAGAAAATAGATGTGTCAAGGGAAGATAACTTTTTACCTCCCGAACCTTTTGATAAAAATCCAAACATCCTACCGCATGAAAGTTAAAGAGTACTAAATGATAGGCATTCACTTTCCCCGCTGAAAAAGGTTCATACCTTTGTGAGGACCACTGCCATCTTGCCCGGGAGGCATTTTGCTTATGAGATTCTCGTCGAGTCACCAAGGCAAACTGCTCCCAACAAGCTTTCATCGAGATAAATCTTCAATCAACACACCCTTTACTCTTGAGAAAAAGAAAGTCCGTCTCACCGGCTAACAAACTCGGTTCAAATGAAAACAACCTTGATCTGGACGATATGAAATCATTTTCTTCACATGACTATGTTCTAAAGTTTGTACAAGAAAAAAGATGTCCTTCGAAAAACAATGTCTCTTTGGGTAGCATTACCTAATGGACTGATAAACACAGATCGTACCCTTTAGCAAACAATGTGTTCTCTGCTTTGAAAACAAAACTTCCCTCCCCGTGATGAATAACAGCCCATAGCAAAAATAGCCCTTTGTCACCGAATAACAAGCCTCCTAACAAACTTTGTCTCCTTAAATGATCACTATTTTTTCAAGGGATTGATTAAAAACAAAGGTTACACTTCGAGGAAACATTTTGTTCGATTTCTTGATAAACTGTTCCGTGATGGTTATTGTTTTTTCAAACAAAAGACATCCCTTTGTTACCGAGCAGCAAGCCTCATAACAAACTCTTTCCCCTTAGATGATCATAGTTTTCTTTCGTGTTTGGCAAGCAACGTTATCTCGAATGAAGACAACTTCACTTCTTCAAAGGTCGTGTGAGAGAAATGAGGTTTTTGACAGGCTTAATAGTGGTTTCTTTTGAAAAGAAGTCCACCTTTGTTTTTAGCACAAGGCTCTTCACCTTAGAACACTTTCTTTTTTTAAATCTCCGTTGTGTGAATCTTTAGCAAATTCCCATCTCAACCTTAGATCTCCGTGAGTAATATCCTCGTTTTAAAAAGACCCATCGTTTTTCTTTGACTTTGTAAACATGGTGCTCGATTTTTTAAACCTCTTTCGAATAAAACAACAAGATTAAGAGGTATAAATACATTTCCAAACAATGAATCTTTGGCGCCTTTTTGAGTGTTGGCCCAAATGGTCGAAAGCATTTCAAAACCTAGAGATGAGCGTGGTCATCGATGAGGAGAGAGCCCTATGCGTAATGGTGGCAACGGTCGACTTTGGGTGCCCTGGTGACCACAGTACGTGCGTGCCACGCACAACTGGCTGTGCGCGTCATGCCCTCGAAGGAAAATCCCGTTGTGCACCCACAGCACGCCGCGCAGTGCACAGCACACCGCGCAGTTTAGGCTCGAAAACTTGAAAGACTCGCCTCGAGAAATGATTCTTTCGTTGTGGGGGAGCCAATGAATGTATGCTTCATGTCGAAATTTGATGAGGGCCTTTTTTAAAGGCTCTTCCATCCTTTAAAAATTCGAAAGACGAAATGCCCTCGCAGGCAGCCGCCTTTTAGAAGGGTTTTTATGCCTTTTTGAAAGGGTTCTTTTACAAAAATATCAATTAATGCCCCCAATATGTATCACTTTTGAAAGCACCATAAAGACCTATCATAAAGATCACAGAAGCAATACTATGTCAGCTTCTTTTGAAAACACTCGTATCCATGGTTTTTTGAAGCAAGGAGGCCTCCTTAAAACAAGATTTTCCTCACCGCCTTTCATTAAGGAAATGACCCCCTAAAACCACTAATGTAACTTAAAGATTATGTTTTTTTATTACCTTTGCATCGTCTTCTTTGTATGTATATTCGTAAGCTACCATCGAACCTGGCCTAGCTCTCTATTTCGCTATTTAGATGAAGGTCCTTAGCCCAAGTTTCTCATCCCCCTCATCATAAATGCTTTGGAGGGGGTCTCTATAAAGGTGAGAAAAGAGACTTAACATCAAAAAATGCTATACTTTTGTTTGATGTAAAATAGGGTTTTCAACCTATGAACCCTTATGGTTTTATCACCGTTTGTCAACTCCGTCCTTTGTTTTTCGATCGATTTGAAAGGCAACTTTTCCAAGTTTTTCTTTCATCCATAACCCGAAGGGAGTCTTTTTACACACCACTGATTTTTACCTTTGTATTTTTGATAAGGAAATTGCTCACACATCTTTTGAAAACAACACCGATGTATCTTTGCACATCTCTTTGGAAGGAGGTGACTCAAAACTTCTAAAAACACATGGAAAACTTAACCTCTCGTTTTTTAACCTAAGGAGGTTCTATCTATGCTTCTTTAACCATTTGCTTTGGTTGAAGGAGGTTAGCATCGATCATCTAACCATCGCTCTTCTAAAGAGGAGTGTTCTTACTATGCTCTTAACCATCCGTTTTAATGAAGGAGGTTAGCACCGTAGATTAAATATTTCACCTATTTAGGCCGTGTCATCTTTATGTCGTTGCTCGTCGGTGTTATATCAAAAGGGTAAGAAGGTGAAAGTTGAGCATTTTGCTTTAAGAGACATGATCCGAGATTATATTCTTTGTAAAACATCCCCGTGAACCCCTTAGACTAGAAACCATGTGATTTGAACATGTAGAGTACTTCGCTACTAGACACTTTTGACCAATTTTTCGATCGTTTTTAGAGATCGATCATTGATGTAATCACACCGCAGAGATGTAACAATCAATGACTTTGAGCTTTGAAGAACTTCCTTGGATCCTCGACGGAGATTTTGTTTGACCTTAAGCATGTTTTTTTTAGACAAAGTGAACATACTTGTATTTTTTCTTCGTATTGGGATTTTTGTAGAATTTCTTCCTTGACCCAGACAGTACCATCTCTTTAGTGGCACGACCTATGGATGAATGAAGATTTGTTTCAGACTAGGTGCCAACTTGTAACATACTGGGTACCCAATGCAGGCTTTTGCCTGTGATGTTTTTTCCAAGGAAGGGATTTCAAAAGCGCCTACCATTCAACCTAGGGCGATCTCATGGTCATGATTGTTTTCTTGGTATGATCAGATCTCTACAATATTTATAACTGTGGATAAGGTTGCAGCATACCTTTTTCAACAGTTGGATAATGAATGGCTTGAGAACAAGGGCAAATGACAAAAAAATAACCTTTAGCTATGACATATCATGGACATGATTATATGGCCGAAACCAGATAGACTTGGAAAATAGGTTTTTTCCTCATCATAAATGTAATTTAACAAGTAGGAGGACAAAAATTGTTTAGGGGTGTTTTCAGATGATAGATTTGACAAATGAGATCAGCCTTCTGCTAAAACTTAGCTTAAGAAACTATTCATCACTGTGAAAAATACCGATGACTAACAAAGGGCTCCATTTGGGGAGAGCAGCCTCCTTTCGTGAGGTGTCCACACACCAAATCTATGGCTTTTGGGAAGACCAAAGGCTCTTATCCATCGGGGCACAAATTTCTTTCTTCTCGATGCTATTTCTGAAAATTGACAGTATGATTAGCATCAAAGCTACTTATTCTTTCTATGTATTTGGAGTAGCAACCTTCGTACAATATTTTTTGAAAATGACACTATCTAATTCTACACTTATATCCACCAGGATTTCGCATTAAACCGATGAACTCTTTGTTTCTCTACCTATGCTAGATCGACTATCAAGATTAAGTCGTTTTATTATGATTTCATTCTCTAATAAACATGAAATTGAAAAATGACCGAATCAGATTAGACAACATTTTGTCATGTACTTGTGGCATGAAAGACAAGTCGTACACAAATATTATTTGCATGAAAATGAAATTTAGAAAAATCAGTGGCTAGGATACATAGTCATCCTCGTTTTCCTCTTTGGTTCTGGTTGAGTATGTGGAACCAATATCTTTTCCTAACCTATTTTCTTCACAAGTCAAGCTTACATAATTTCGACTATCTTCTCTCATTAACTTATCAAAGAATAAATTTAAAAACATGTTCGCTTATGATTAGGCTAGATAACTAAAACAAACATTTTTGAACACTAGTAGCGAATTTAGATTTCAGGCGTTCAAAAATGACTATTTTTTTCGAACATGGGGATTTTGTCGTTTTCTCTAAATTGCCCCCTTTTTTCTACTTTTCTATTGTTTTTGAATTTTCTATTTTTTGATTTATTCCTTAAAACAATGATATATACAACGATCAGGAAAAATCCAAAACTAGAAATCCCCGAAAATGGTGAAACTTTGAGCATCTTATCTTCATAAGGATCTCCTAACGCTTCGTCTGATTTCCGAAATTTTGAAAAGAAAAAGTTTGGAAATTTTTCTTTCAAGCATAACATAAGGATTCATGTATGAATCTCTAAACAACCCGTGTCTTCCCACCGTACTTCTTTATACCTTGATCTCCACTTCTCCTTTTTGTTGTACATCTTTTTCAAATAATGCGTATATTCTTTCATTATTTGTGAAGTATATGATGACATCATCAAGGTACATTAGAATTCAGAAATTTAGAACTGGAAACATGGCTTTCACAGGAGTACTGGTGTCCTGTGGTTTTGCACCTGGGTTTGAAGATGGAACTACTTCAAAGATACTTGAAAAATTCTTTGAGCCGTTCGTTTTGCAAAGGAAAACTGTTCAAGGATACCGAAACATCATTTTGTAAAGACACATGATTGAAGCACCTACTATTTGTATAGCATGGTTCCATGTGAAGGATATAATTACCCCAAGGGTGTGTATTTGTGTTTCTAAAATCAACATAGATCCTATGTCCATCCTATTGCCTTGTCTTTGATTTTTAATGTTTCTGGTCAAGATTTTTGTATTTTCTTCTTTTCGTCGGTCGTTTCTTAAAGTGATGGCGTGTCATAGTGCTTCTCACTATTTTCCCTACATGTAGTAGTATTTTTGAACAATCTTGCAAATTCCAGCAAGCCTAAGTCTTTGGTGGAGTGGTAGAATGTTAGCTATTTCTAAACAAATCAAGTATATTTAGATCCATAGTAATCATATCCTTTCATAAGAAGTTTATCCTGCATTTTTCTTGGATCTTTAAATCGTTGTGGCTATAGTCAAGGTTTCATTTGAGGGGGTAACATGCAGATATGACAACTGGTCTGCATGGTGTTAGCATTAAGCTTCCCTACCCCCAATTTACAAAAAGGTTTGTAATATGCAAGTTCCCTAGTGCCTCTCGTTCTAAAAAGTCTCTCTTGATGTTACCGCCGATGTTTGTCTATGGTTTGAGCAATTTGCTCGATGGTGTGCAATGCTTTCGCTTTCCTCGCTCTATTTCTCGTTTTCTAGAAATCAAATTCTCTTTCCCCTCAAGATAGAACCGCTCGTGGTCATGATAATTTTCGAGTGTCCACCATCATAGAGAACCCGGGGGTGGCTGATATGGCGCGCTAATCACAAATTCTCCTAACTATTCCTCAATGTCTTCGTCAATGTATAAAATGAAGGAATTCAAATCGAATGTGCGAGTACATCAAGATGTTATCCGGCCTTGCCATCCACCACATATTTCATGTGTGATTCCTTATAGACATTCTAGTTTGGTTAAACATAGGAATAGTGGAGTAGGACACATATCAAGTTGCATATTTCCCCCTCGAAGCTTGGCCCCTATGTTCGGGATAAAGCATTCTCGTACTTCTGGGAGAGATTGCAACCACTATGTCCATGATCAGTGTTTTGCAGGTATTTGGGCCAAATCGAAACAAAGATTCGATCAAAGCCTAGACACTTGATCATTGAACTGGGTAAAAATGAAGAGCAAGTCTTTATAGGCTTTGCGGTTTTTTAGGCCTAATATTTCCATCACAACTTTTGGCATGAGATTGTGCGAGGCCCTCGAATCCAGCGCATGGCATTGTGTAAGATTTGGTCATGTATATTCAAATTGGTGTAAAAAGGGAAGAGTGGTTCCTTCCTTGGAATTTCCTTCTATTTTTGGCCCAAAACAACATCTCCCTCAAAGAGTATCATTAGCTAGGTGTAGAGTATCCGCATCATTCCCTATGTTTAGACCCTTAGCACTTGGGGTTTGTAAGAGCTTTGGGCTAGAAGTTCAAGAGAGGCATGGTGATCTTAATTTTGCGATTTATCCTTCAAAACCGAAGGGTGTTTGTAGTTTAGATAGATTTTTGTTCATGTTTCTTCAAACCCATGACTTTCTCTATGTCTTTAATTTGTCGACTTTGTTTGGGATTTTGTTCAACACAAACCTATCTCTAGAATCTTAGCATGTGTACTAGGAAAACTGCCATGCCTATTCGAATAACCTTATCTTTGTTTTGGTTAGTTTTCTTCGGACACGATTTTGTTACTATCCACTACTCTTTAAGGATGGTATCGGGGGTTTTAGTAATAGCAATGTCGAGCTATTTTTCTTTAGAGTTGTCTTGGGTTTTTCTTACTCTTAAGATCACATCGCTTATGAGCTTCTATTATGGCATTCCCCCAATCCCATAGCGTATTCTTCAGAACCTGGTATTTTGCTTTCACTATCAAAAGAGGAGAAGAAAATATTTTCTGTAGTGGGGAAATCCCTCACCCTCATTATCAGAATTTATTAGGTTTAAATGAATTTTATCAATTGGTTCTGCATTCTCTTCTTCCTCATCAACATACCATTAAAGGGTGGCCCCATTTGTTGGTTATTTTCCTTCGGTTTATTTTGAGGTCATGGCCCTCCCAAAGTTTTGGTTTTGTTCCCCGTTTTGAGGGTTTGGATGGTTGTCCCCAAGAGGTGCCTTTTCACTTATCTTTTCCCATATTTTTCACCATGGATCTATCTGTAGTAATCTATTCTAGGATCTCGAGGAAGAGACTCAAGGTGACCTCATCATGGTATGTGACTTTCTTCGATTTGGTCCCGCCTTCTCTTTTCGCCCAAGTTGGTCAGGACCATAGCCACTTTTTTCCATCTCTTTTCTAAGGTTGCGGGTCCTTTGCCCCAGTTTATATGTCAGCATCCGGGCTCTAAAACCTCGGAAATTTAGCTAATGTCGAGCCAAGTGGGAGGTTTGAAGTGAGTATGGAGGCATTATAAACACCGCGGAACCTAGTGCAAAGAGAGTCCTCGGGATAATTTCCATTATCCCTTTTAAGATTGTTATACTCGTAAAGGATTTGAATGGGGGTTTTTTCTAATTTCCCACCCATTTATGAAATTTTTGGTAGAGTGATGGGAGACTTATACCGTTAGGTTAACTTTAAACCATTTCTGGGTTCTCCGCCTGTGCCTTTGGGTGAACATCCCCTGGCCTTATGGTCTCATATTCTATTTCCATGTATTCAAAGGCATCAATAATTCTATCTACATGTCACAGCGCAGTAGCCCCAACCTCGGTGAAGTGCGGGATTTTTTGATTGGTAGTCATGTTGTAAAGGTGCTAAAGGTTGTGGTAATACCAAGGGTTCATACCAAGCTGCCATGGTGGGAGCCAATGGTTGACGGCGTATGAGGGTTCGTGGGATGAGATGAGGTGATTTGAACATGGTGGTTTAGATGGGTGTGGCGAGGCACCCACCAGAACTAGCTTCGAGCGTATCCGTGGTAAGAGCCAAAGTGTGGAGAAGATGAAAGTTAGGAGGTGTAGCATATGAGGCTTTCACTAGGACTCGTTGCAAATCTGTTGGCTCAAGATTGTCAAAGTTGATTTTACTTTGTGACATGCTTCTAAAAGGGTTTTTGTTGATTTTAAGTCAAATCGGGAACCCCGCAAGGATGTAAGATGTAACTGTGCATGTAGTTTACGTTGATGATCCTATCGATAACTAATTCACCGCCTTCGAAGTCTCACAAAATATTCTCTGGTTATCAACTATGATAGGGGGATTTGGGTCCGGATGAGATCTCGGTATTGATTCTATTTATTTCAAAGTCAAAGTTTAGAGAGGATGAGATAGTCAGGATCATGTGGACGGATGACCCTCTAGGGGTTTCGCTAATGTGAATAATGGTCAAAAACAAAAATGAAGGCTAGTGAGCGCTGTGTGGATTTCTTTGAGATCTATGGTCCACCACCAATACCGTCAAAGATGCTTTTGGGAAAACATTTTCTAGCAAAACTTTGATGTGGAGATCAGAAGAAAGACTTAAGACTTAGTTTCCGACAAAGTTGCTAGAATTTTGGGAAAGCTATGGTTCTATTTTTCAATTTTATTCTGCTTATCTCCTATGTTTAGGTGAAGTTTTCCTAATCACTAAGTTATACTTAGTTTGTCACTAATTACAAACAGGTTGCACCATGAATTCTTGGAAAATATGAGTCACTTAATAGTATGGTTTATGAAATTTTTGGTTTTTAAGGGAGTTTTAGGCCCACTGAGGCTAGTGGAGTCGCTGTGATTTTTTGCTGTTTTTTATAGAGATGTACTTATGGTCCACCACCAATAATCGGAAAAATCCAATCAGATGGGGTTTTTATGAGTCTTTATGTGTAGCCTATGGTTTTTTTAGCGTTCTAAACTCGATTCATCACTTTTCTAGTGGTGGTGAAAGAGCTAGATTTTTACTTCTTCGAAACACTTAAGTTTTCTAGGTTTGACTAAGACTTTGAGAGTTACTAAGGAGTACTTAGATTGTCACTATCTCGTAAGGTCCCACTATGATCGCCATTATGTTAGTGAGTGGTGGGATGTAGCTCTACTGGGATAGTATTATAAAATTCGTAAAGAAGTAAGGCCCATCGGAGGCCAGCGGGAGTCGCTATGGATATTTTTTGTTGTTTTTAGAGATAGGTGTTAATGGTCCACCACCAATAATTGATGAAAAACCAATGTAGAGATATTTTTTGGGGTTTTATGAGTTCCTTACATGGCCCCCCGAGGTTTGGAAGAGTTTCCTATAACCGAATCTGTCATCGTTTTGGTTAATATATGAAGAAGCTAGTTTTTGCCTCTTCTCTTAAACTTAAGCTTAATTTTTTGACCGAGATTTTGAGAGATCCTAAGGATACCAAGGATTTTTTGTCTCAAGGTCCCACCGTGATCGCCATTATGCTAGAGTCCCGGGACGGGCTGATCGGGTGCTTTCGAAGTGACAGTAAGATAAAAAATCAAACCAACTTTTGGAGCCCAAGGACCTAGCCTTTCCCGGACCTGCAGAGAGGGTTCTCTATTTGTGTATGGGATATCTATGTGTTTTGCTTCTTATGTTTCGATTTTAGGCTAGTTGTGAAGCAGGTTTTTTGGTTTTGTTTTTAGGCTTTGAGGGAGGAACTAATCAAAGACTAAATAGATAAAAGATTGTTAGACCAACTGGGCTATGGGGTCAAAAAGGCTTCAGGAAAGCCTCAAATGGTGATACAAGGTATGTTGAAGGGGCCGATTGGTCAAGGGTAAAATGGACTTTTAGTAAAATGAAGTGGGATGGACACTAAGTTTGTGAAGGACAAAGGCTTTCAAACATAAATAGTTCAACAGCGTACATTTATATGGTGTCTAACCATTAATCATGATAAATGTAACTTCAAATTGATAGATGCATAGAAATAAACATTCAAGCGATAAGCATAGAGATATATGACTCTTTAACTTATAGTCATACGTACTTTCTTTGGGGAAAGACACCACATACAAACAAATAACCCAAACTACTAAGAGGGAACTCTATACAGTATTTTTGGATTATCGGGCACTTTGAACTAAGATCATGGAGTTTTAGGCAAAGGGCAAAGATCGACAAGACCTCTTTGGTTCAACTAGGACAATCAAACATTCAAAGAAAGGTTTCGCAGATGATCCGTGACTACCCATGAGTAAGTAAGAGCGTACCGTGAATCATAGTTAGCTACAACAACCATAAATGAAACAAGCAAACAATTTTTCAAGATCAAATACAATTAAGAATTATTTGATATGACCAAGAAGGAAGAAAACATAGAAGTCAGAAGAAATAATAAAATCCAGGTGCCTCCAAGGGCACAAGTCTCCAACATATTCCCCATCAATTTTACAAAGTTAAGCAAGAACACATGGAACATGTATGAAAACCAAGAACATAACAGAGGGACACTATACCATTTTACCAAGTCAAGAATCCATCACTGGCCCCTCTTCATCATCCAAAACATTCAAGAAACTATCCAATGCATGAGACAAGTATTTTCTCAAGCTTGTATAACCATACATTGCTCTATATCATCAAGTTCACCCTTTTACAATTAAATCTCTTTGGAATATATAGGCCAAGATGAAGGAGAACCTCCTAGTGCAAATTCAGCAAGCTCATTGGCCCATCAAAAATATCCGATTTTATCCTCGAGGCTTTTCGAAAGCCCAAGGTACAAAAATATCGATATAAAAATATCCTAAAAATTCTAAAAAAGGAAATTAAATTGACTTTTCCCAACCCGAAAATGGCCAAAAAAGGCTAAACGCACATTTGGAAAAAGCCACTTCAAAAAACCCATTTTTTAAGCAAAAAAATACTGTAACATAGCAACAAAATAAAATCCCCCGTCTTGTGGGAAACTTTTGAAGGACTTCGATGTCAAAACGAGGCCCGTGATGGCTCGTTAGAAATCCCCGGATGTCTAGTTTCGAAAATACTCCCAAACTAATCACTAGAATCTTTGTAAAAAACCGACTTGTGTGGAAAACCCGTAAATTAGCCCTTGTTGACATGCGTAGTGCAAGGAAAAAGTGACCGTTTTTCGCCACTTTGGGGGACCAAAACATATTCAATTGATCTGAAATTTTCTAAGTATATGCCACTAAAATTATGGCATCCAATGATACCATTTTCATCCTTTGAGGATGCCTCAAACTAAATGGCGATGCCCATGATTTTCCTCGCTGAAAGCCCAAAATCAAAAAACAAAAAACTTGCCGAATTATGCCCAATTTTGGCGAGCATGACCCTCATGGATTTTTAGAAGCATGTTGAGAAGTGGAGGCTGTACCCAAGCCTTGATATGCCTTTCCTCACTTTTTGTGCCGGCGCTCTTTCGGCCTCCTGAGCTTTTCGTGTAGCCTTCAATTTCTTCGAGCGAATTGATTAAGCTTCTTATAGTGCTCGACCATATTTCTTTTGAAGGTTTAAGTCTCTATTGGCTTTTTCCAAATTATTCTCCAAGTGTTCATTCACCCTTTCAAACCATGCTTCTCTATTGTTTTCTATTTCTCGGGTGAATAAAGTAGTAAGAGGAAAGATTGAAAAAGGGAAGCCTCTTCCTTCTTTTGTATCTTCCAAAGCTCTTTGAGTCCCATAGTCTCGCCCTTCCTCCTCGTCGATCTTCTTTACCGTCATTGAATTCGCCCATGAGTTCTTCAAACCCACCTACATTGAGGCTTCTTTGATACTTGATAGCCGTGTCTCATAAATCGCCATGTGGACATTCATTTTTCTTTTTTTGTGTTTCCGTTAAAATGAATGAGGTTTTAGACCTCTCTAGATCCGCTTCCCCCGTATCATGAATTTGTTCTTTCTCACTTAAAGAGAGACTCTAGATTCTCGGGCCTTCATTGTCACTATCATCACCGAAGCATCTAAATTATGTCAAAATCCCTCTTTCTCATGGCTACTTTCCTCCTTCTTCTTTCCCTGGTCTTGGGTGGCCTTCGGTCCTCCTCCTTGGTAATTCAACAATGGATTGCTCGGGCAACTTTCCTTTGCTTCGTGAGTGCTCTAGTAGCATTTGGAGTTACAATTCGAGCCACTTTCTTCTTGATTTTTCGTGCCTTGTTACCTTTGGAGAAGAAAGCATGGCCCTTGCCGGGGAGAGGCAACAGCACAGCTCCATTTGGTATGTGCCTTTGCTATCTTCATCACTTCTGCTTTGCTACTATTTTCCTCCTTTCAAGGCCGCCTTGTTTAGAATTCTCATTTCTAAGGCTTTGTTTTTCACCTTCCTTGTCAGTCGGGGTGGGCTTTCCTATTTTTCATCAAAAAAGTGTCCCTTTGAGGACTCGTTTTGACCCTCCTCATGAGTGCCTTGGCTATCACCTTGCATGTCTCCTCGAGGGCTGCCTTGTTCACTTTTGTCCTCGTTTCTCTTCGTGAATTTTAGCTCGTATCCTCAATTTTTTTGCTTCATCATCATCATGTTTGCTGCTATGTGGGCTACCAATATATTCCTTCAGGACTCGCCGTGTTCCTCATCAACCTGATCCATTTCTTCATCATTTCCCTCTTTCACTATTTTTTTCTCTTCATTGTGCTCTTCTTCACTTTCAGCCTTTGACTTCGATCCTCTTCATCGTTTTCTTCTCATCGTGCTCTTCTCTTCATCACCGTGTCGCTTCTTCTTCACTTTGCTCCTCCTCTTCACTGCTTTGCCTCTTTCTCACTATGCTCTTATTCTTGATCAATCATGGGAGATTTTTCTTCTTAGGAGTGGGTTTACTAGAACAAGGAGAAAGATGATGAGTGGATGGTGTAAGGAGATGCATGGGATGAAGAAGTAGTGGCGAACGGATGTGAACAGTGTCCCAAGAAATTCCCTTTTTCTCAAGTCGATGGAGAATGACACCCGACAAGGGAATGATGAAAAAGACACCATACCGAGAGGAAGGCTTATTTTGAATAAAGAAGCCATATTTTTAATACTTCTATAGTAGAGGAAAAAATGGTAGGTTTAGCACCTTGGTTCTTTGTGGAGTGCATGAGTAGCTCCGATATGGTAAGCATAAACTCGAAAACTTCCTTCGCAAGTGAAATATTTCCTCATGATTATCTTCATGAGAGGAGCATAGCCACCAACAACATGAAAAAGGAAAAATAGATGGGGATGCATCCCGATGTTCTCGTTTCGGGCATGGTTTATATTGACCGAACCTAGGTAGCCTCATTTAAACCATTTTTCTCAACATATGGAATTTTGGTAGCTCGAAATAGATCTAGGAGAGAGCTTCGAAGTCCGATCCTCGCTAGATGAACATGTTTCTCATGGCCTTTAAAGCAAATAGATGTGTCAAGGAAGATACCCTTTACCTCCCGAACCTTTTTGAAAAACTCCAAACATCCTACTTCATGAAAGTTAAAGAGCATCAAGGATAGGCATTCACTTCCCGCCTGAAAAAGGTTCATACCTTTGTGAGTGAATTACCGCTATCTTTCTTGGGAGGCATTTCGTTTCTAATATTATCAAGCCGAGTCACCAAGGAAAATCGTCTCAAATGTTTACCTAAATAATTCTTCAATCAACACACTCTTTACTCTTTCGTAAAAGTAAGTCCGTCTCGGCACTGCTAACCAACCTGTTCAAATGAAACATCTCCTTTGATCTTCGACAATATGAACTCTTTTCTTCACATGACCGTGTTCTCAAGTTTAAACAAGAAAAAGATGTCCCTTCGAAACAATGCCTCTTTGGGTAGCACTATCTAATGGATTGATAAACACAGACTGTACCCTTCAAAGAAATGTGTTCCGTTTTAGAAAAAAAACTACCCTCCCCGTGATGAATAATGTTTCTCCATAGCAAAAAACAAATTTCATCAATAACAAGCTTCCTAACAAAATTTGTTCCCTCTTAAATGATCACTATTTTTTCAAGGACCATGAAAACAGTTATACAGAAAACATTTTGTTTTGATTTTGGATAAAACTCGTTGTCCCGTGATGGTTATTGTTTTTTCAAAACAAAAGACAACCCTTTTGTTACTAAGCAGAAGCCTCCTAACAAACTCTTTCCCCTTAGATGATCATAGTTTTTCTTTTTTTGTTTGGCAAGCAAATGCTGTCTAAATGAAGACAATCACTCTTCAAAGGGTCGTGTGAGAGAAATGAAGTTTTCGATGTGGCTGGCTGGCGTGGTTTCTTTTGAAAAGAAGTCCACCTTTGTTTTTAGCACAAGGCTCTTCACCTTAGTCACCGTCTTTTTTGAAATCATTGTGTGAATATTTAGCAAATTCCCATCTCAACCTTAGATCTCTCCGTGAGGTAATATCCCCGTTTTAAAAAGACCCAACGTTTTTCTTTGACTTTGCAACATGGTGCTCTTAATTTTTAAACCCTCTTTCGAATCAAAAATAAATATTAAGATAGTATAACACTTTCAAACAATGAATCTTTGGCGCCTTTTGAGTGTTGGCCCAGGGTTTCAAAGCATTTCAAACTCTGAGATGAGCGGGCCGTCGACAGGAGAGAGCGCCACGAATGGTGTCGAGTCAACTTTGGCGCCCTAAGGACTCACAGCACGGTGCGTGCCGTGCGCCTGCTGTGTGTGCCATGCTCAATGCAAATCCCCGTGTTCGGGCACCCACAGCGTGCCGCACGCAGTTTATGCTCGAAAACTTCAAAGACTAGCCGAGAAACGCTTCTTTTTGTTGTGGGGGAGCTAATGAATGTACAAGCCCATGTTTTGAAATTTTATAAGTGCCTTTTTAAAGGCTCGTCCTCTTTAAAATTCGAAAAAGCCTAATGCACTCGTTAGCCTACTTGTAAGGGTTTCATGCCTTTTTGAAAAGGTTATTTTACAAAAATATCACTCATCGCCCCCAATATGCATCACTTTTGAAAGCACCATAAAGACCTATCATAAAGACTCATAAGCAATACTATGCTTCTATTTTTTTTGAAAACACTCATATCCATGGTTTTTAGAATTAAGGAGGCCTTTTAAAAACAAGATTTTTCTCACCGCCTTTCTATTAAGGAAATGACCCCTCAAACCACTAATGTAACTTCTATGAAGATTATGTTTTTTTCATCTTTTGATCGTCTCTTTTGTATGCATACGCAGGCTACCTGCTTTCTAACCCAAATGGCCTTCTTTCTTTGGCTATTTAGATGAAGGTCCTTAGCCCAAGTTTCATCCTCATCAAGCGCTTGGGAGGGTGTCTCTATAAATGAGGAAAGAGACTTTTTAACATCAAAAAATTCCATCCTTTGCTTTCTGATGTGTAAAATAGGTTTTTCAACCTATGAACCCTTATGGTTTGATCACTATTCGTCAACCTCGTCATTTGTTTTTGACCGATTTGAAAGGTAACTTTCCAAGTTTTTCTTTCATCCATAATCTCTGAGGGAGTCTTTTTACACACCACTAATTTCACCTTGTATTTTTGATAAGGAAATTGCTCACACATACTTTGCAAACAACATCGATGTATCTTTGCCCATTCCCTTTGGAAGGAGGTGACTCAAAACTTCGAAACACATGGACAACTTAACCCTATGATTTTTAACTGAAGGAGGTCTTATCTATGCCTTTAACTATCTCACGATGAAGGAAGAATTCATCTTCTAACCATCCTTCGGCTTTCTAAAGGAGGAGGTTCTCATCGTGCTCGTAACCATCTCGCTTATCATCGGAAGGAGTGTTGCTAGTATCAGAGATTGGATATTTCATCTATTTCGTAATGGTCATCTTTATGCAAGTCATATGTCCGCCGGGTGTTACATCAAAAGGGTAAGAAGGTGAAAGTTGACATTTTTCTTTATGAGACATGATCCGAGATTTATATTTTGTAAAACATCCCCGTGAGCCCTTACACTAGAAACCATGTGATTTGAATATGTAGAGTACTTGCTTACCAGACACTTTTGACTAATATCCTCTTGACCGCTTGCATTTTCGCTTTCGATCATTAATGTAATCACACCGCAGAGATGTAACAATTCATGACTTTGAACCTCGAAGAACTTCATTTGATTTGATGGAGATTTTGTTTGACCTTACATGTTGTTTTATAGTGGAACATACTTATCTTTTTCCGTATTTACCTTATAGAATTTCTTCCTGGACCGAGACAAAAATGACCTCAGCGGGCGTACCTATGGATGGAAGGGGAAGATCGTATTAGGCGCTAATCCTATCGGATGGCACTCAATGGAAAGGCTTTTGCCCGTGGGATGTTTTTGCCAAGGAAGGGATTCTCTAAACCGCCACTATCTATCTGTAGGGGCAAATCTTGCGTATCATGATTATTTTTCTTGGTATGATCGTATCTCTACATGGATAGATAATCATGATAAGGTTGAAGACAATTTGTCAATAGTTGGATAATGAATGGCTTCGAGAACAAGGGGTAAATGACAACAGAGAACCTTAGCTATGACAGCTCATGGACATGATTATATTGTTGAAACTAGACAGACTTCAAAATAGGTTTTTCTCATATCACAGTCACGAATTTTAACGGGGTAGGAGGACAAAATTTTTTTAGGGTGTTTTCAAGATGACGCATTTGGATACTTTGGAGATCACCACAAAAACTTATTGGAGAAACTAGTCATCAACAACAAAGAAAAATACCGATGACTAATGGAAAACACAACAGAACCCTCCTTCATTTAAAAAGCAAGAGGGTTAATAAAGCCAAGTAATTTCGTAATTGTCATTACCTTCTTCTCAGGATGAAACAAAGGATGCATCACGCTTTTTCAAATGTTGTTTCACACCGTTGAAAGACAAAGATAAACAATAAGGGTTCATAAAGTTGAAAACCTATTTCACATCGGCCAAAAAAGATGGCATTTTGGGGTTATAAAGTCTCTCGTTTCTCTCGTTTATAAAGGCCTCCTTCAAACTCGTAACAATAAGGTGAAACTTGGCCAAGGACCTCATTTAAATGGCCAAAGAAAGTAGAGTCAGTCAAGCCTGACAAAGAACTTTTGCATATGCACACAAAGAGATAGTATGATAAGGAGGGCCTCTACATAGTGTTCCAAGTTTCCAAATAACCTTCGAGGAGACAAACACATCAACATGTTGTCAAAGAAAACTTTAATATGAATGACACCGTTGTTTTTACATACTCTTAAGAAGTTGCATTGATAGGTTTTTGAAAAGTCACGAGCCTCGATAAAACAACAAGGTCCGGCCCCCGCGCCCAGAAAACTCCTCACTTCAACAAATATGAACATAGGGTTTCAAGGTCGCGTGATTAATAATATTTCTACAAAAAAAACCTTTTCAAAGGGCAAATAAAAAACCACTCTATGGGGCCGCAAAGCTCAAAAGTTTTATTCATTTTTAAAGGAGGAAAAGGTCTTTAAAAGGGCTATATTATAAAGTTTCAAGACTCCTAAACAAACATTCATTATCCCCCCTCACCAAAGAAAGAAGCATTTTTTCGTGCTATTTGAAGATTTTAGGCTCATGAGTTTCGTGCGGTGCGCCCTCGGGGTGCCCGTCCACAGAAATATACCTTAGGCGCGATGCGCCCGTAGCCTCGCACGACACGCCCGTGGCGCGCGTCAGTGCCCGAGGCCGACCCGACACCTTGCTCCGCGCGGTGTTCTCCCCCAAATGCCCGCTCATCCATATGCTCTAAACGAACTTCCTCACAGACACCGCTCCGACGCTCGTGCTGACCCTCAAAAACTTGTTCTCAAGGTATTTTTATGTCTCCGATCCAAGTTATGAGTCTTGAAGGTTTTTGCTGTGATTTCAAAGACGAAAATGGTTAAAGAAGGGGTAAGGCTTATTACTCAAGAAAATAAGACCGTATTTATTCTTAGAAACAATAATCATCCACAGACAAGGATATATTCAAAGGAAAATACAAAGTATTTTTCTAAGGGCACAACTTTTTTTTAAATCAATCCCCAAGACAGCTAGTTCAAAGAGCCTTTTTCTCGCTTCAACTAAACCAAGGTAAAACAACAACGATCATCTAAGGGGAGACAAAGTTTGTTAGGAGGTTTATTATTTAATAACAAGGGGGCCGGCTTTTTGTTTTGGAAAAATAATAATCATCACATAAGGGGAAGTTTTTATTCAAAATCATAACACAATGTTGTTATAAGGGGATATAATCTTGGTTTTGAATCCATCCCTTAAAAACAAAGACATCCATATGAGACATTGAATTAAGAGTGAAGAGTTCATATTGTCAAGGTCAAAGAAAGTCGATTTTGTCTAAAAAAATTTGTTGGCTAACTAAAGACAAGACTTAGTTTTTCAAAGAGTAATAATGACAGAGTCTGCTGCAAATTTTGAACAAGTTTTTCTGGTATAGTTTGCCTAATATCTCGTACAAAAATGCTTCCCAATCCGCATAATAGAGTGGTCCTCACAAAAGGTATGAGCCTTTTTCAACTCGTATGAATGCCTCCTCTCTGCTCTTTAACTTTCATGAAGTAGGATGATTGGAATTTGTCAAAAGGTTAAAGAAGTGAAAATTTATCTTCCCTTGACACATTTTTTTGCTTTCAAGGCTGTAAGGAAGCATGTTCATCTAGCAAAGTTTAGACTTCAAGCTCTCTCCTATAACTATCTCGAAAGCTACCAAAATTCCATATATCGAGAAAAATGGTTTAAGAAAACCCACCTAGATTTAGATCAATACAAACCCTTCTTGAAACTAGAACATCAGGACGTATGCCCCACTATTTTTCCTTTTTCCTATTTGTCGAACAACTATGCTCCTCTCAAGTGAAAATCATCATGAAATATTTCACATGCGAAGGGAGGTTTTCCCCCGGGTTTAAGCTTATCATATCGTGCTACCATGCACCACAAGAACTCAATTAGTTAAACCCACCTTTTTCCTCTATAGAAGCATTGACAAGATGGCTTCTACCTGCTCGAAAGAAGCCTTCGTCCCGCAACAAGCTTGTCTTTTTCATCATTCCTTTATCAAGATCATCATCCTCCATCAACTTGAGAAAAAGTGAGTTTCTTGGGACTTTTTTCGTTTCACATCCCGATTTTTCCATCGCTTTTCATCCCATGCGCCTCTCACCATCCACTCATAATGTTTCTCCTTCTTTTTAGTAAATCCACTCCTAAGAAACATCTCCTATAATTGAAAGTGAAGAAGAGCACAAAGAAAAAGAGAAAAAAATAGTGATCAAGAAGAGCACAAGAAAGAGGTCAAACAAGTCATGAGGAAGGACAAAATGAAGAATCCAAACATGACAAAGTGAGTATTAAGAAGGCAATGATGAAGGGCTGAAACAAGTTTATGAAAACACAAAAAGAGGTCACAAAAAGGAAACTATCGTTATACCACACAACAGTTGGAGAGTATGATGATGATGAGGCACAAACAAAGTGAGGACACAGAAAGTCCAACAAAGGTCGAAGAAAGCAGTGGGACAAAAGTGAACAAGGAAGCCCTCAAGGAGACATACACAGACAAACTAAGGCACTTATGAGGAGGGTCAAGATAACCTCAAAGGGACAATTTTGATGAAAAACAAAGAAAGCCCTCCAACCAAGGATGATGACAAACAACCCCAAGCAATGAGCATTCTAAAGAAGGAAACATAGAACCAAAGGGCCAAATCAAAGGACTGCGAGCATGCTAGCTGGTAAATACCAACAAGGAAACCTTCAAAAGGAGGAAAACAGTGACAAAGATGATGAGGGGAGAAGTAAGGTGAAAGGACCAACAGAGCATGTGCTACTACCTCTCCTCGCGCTGCGTTTTCCCCTCCAAAGGTAACAAATCCCTAAACTTCAAGAAAGAAAGGATCAATTTGTAACTCCCAATGTTACTAGAGCACCGAAGCAAAGGAAAGTTTTCCCCAAGCAATCCATTGTTGAATTACCAAAGAAGAGGAGAACCAAGAAGGCCACACAAGGCAAGGGAAAAGAGAAGGAGGAAAGTAGCCATGAGAAATAAAGGGATTTTGAGTATAATTCAAATAAAATGCTGATGACAATGAAAATGAGGCTAGAATCCTTGAGTCTCCTTCTTGCGAAATAGAGAAGAAAATTCATGATCTAAGAGATGATCTAGAGAGGTCTAAGGACTCACACATTTTCTCGTGTACACAAAACAAGCAAATGAATGTCCACATGGTAGTTTATGAGGCACGAGCTTCTCAAGTACCCAAGGAAGCCTCCAAAGCGCAAATAAAGTTGAAGAACTTATGGGCGAATTCAATGACACCGAAGAAGAAGACCAGCCAAGGAGGAAGAAGCTTAGGACTATGGACCCAAAAGAGCTTTGGAGAAATGGGTAAAGAGGAAGAGGTAACCCTTTTCCGATCTTTTCTTACTTCTTTATTCACCCAAGAAATAGAGAACAATAGAGAAGCATAGCTTGAAAGGGTGAATAAACACTTGAGGATAAGTTAGAAAGATATAGCAAGCAGGGACTTGCCTTCAAAGGAAAATGACGGCACTATAAGAAGCTAAATAAATTTGCCCGAAGGAAATCAAGGTTATACAAGAAAAGCTCAAGGTGGCCCGAAAGAGGCGCCTGGTAGAAAAGGGTGAAGAAAGGTATCAGTATTTTTTGAAATTTTGGCTTCCTCGCTTCTCAAAGACAAGCCCTCGAAAACCCATGAGGGTTATTTCACCCAAAATTGGGCATAATTCGACAAGTTTTTGTTTTTTGACATTTTTTGGCTTTTTGCATAAAATCATGGGCATTGCCATTTTAGTTTGAAGCATCCTAAAAGGTTGGAAAGTTGTATCAATGGATGAATTAAATTCAGGGGTATCTACTCAGCAAATTTCAGATTAATTGAAGATGTTTTGTCCCCCAAAGAGGCGAAAAATAGTCACTTTTTCAACACTCGCCTCGCATATTAGCAAGGGAAGCACTGGTTTTTTCCACATAGGTCAGTTTTTCATAGGCTTCTAGTGATCAGTTTTGGGAAAGATTAAAAACTGTACATCTGCTTTCCAACGAGCTAACACAGTCTTCGTTTCGACACCTGGAAGTCCTTCAAAAGTTTCCCACAAGACAGGAATTGTCTTCTCATATTTCGAAGCATTTTTGGTGAAAAATGCGCTTTTTGAAGTGGATTTTCCACTTTGGCCTATATATTCCAAGAGATTTCATTGTAAACAAGGCCGAACTCGATGATAAGAGCAACACATGGTTACACAAGCTGGGAAGAACACTTTGTCTCATGCATTGGATAGTTTTTTGAATGTTTTGGATGATGAAAGAGGATTGTTGTTGATTCCTTGACCTGGTAAAAATGGTATAGTGTTCCTCTCTCGTTATGTTTCCTTAGTTACCATACATATTTCATGTTATTTTCTTGCTTTAAGATAAGAGAGAATAGATTTGAGACATGCCCATGGAGGCACCCTCAAATTTCCTCGATTCATTACAAATTTATGTGTTTGTCTTCTTTCTTAGTTATGTCAAATGAATTATTAAATTTCTTCGATACCCTAAGAAACTTGTTTTTAGTTGTATTAATGGTTATTATGTGTGCTAGTTTGCATGATTCACAATATGCCTGGCTTATTCCTTAGTTAACCAAAACCTAACATCGAAACCTTGAATGTTAGATTGTCCTAGCGAACCAAAGAGGTCTTGTATTGATCTTTCCCTTTGCTTATACTTTTCAATCTTAGTTCAAAAGGTGTCCATAGAACAAATACTATGTCTAGAGTTCCCTCTTAGTAGCTTCGAGTTATTTGTTTGTCTTAATTATTTTTTCCCCAAACCTCGATAGTGATTTTCCTAAAGTTAGAGAGTCATATATCTTTATGTATCGCTTGCATGTTTATTTTATGCATCTATCACTTGAAGTTACATTTATCATGATTAATGGTTAGCCCCACTACATATATGTCCGTTTGAACTATTTATGTCTAAAAGTATTTGTCCTTCACAAAACCTAGTGTCCATCCCATTTCATTCCACCTAAATATCCATTTTACCTCGATCAAATCGGCCTTCAACATACCTCGTCCACCATCTCGAGGCTTTCGATCTTTTTTCGACCCCATAGCCCGCTTAATCTAACAATATTTTTATCTATTTAAAACTTCGATCGCCTTTTCCCCTCAAAAACCTAAAACAAACTAAAAACAAATGTAACAACTAGCCTAAAATCAAATACATAAGAAGGCAAACAACTATACATCCCTCGAACAAATGGAGAGAGAGCGAGTCTGTGAAGGCTAGGTCCTTGGGCTCCAAAGTTGGTTTGATGTTACCCCGTCACTCGCTTGCCAATCTTCCAAATCACGGATCCTAACACTATCATTGATACAAAAGGCATAAATCAAAAAAATATGAGCTACTGGGTGGTAACCACACCACCCAAGAGAAACCAAGGCATCCATGCCTCCTTCTTCATCTCATAAGTGTTCCTCGAAGGCATGGATCAAAGAACAGGGAGCTCCTCATGGGACAAGAATCTCCCAAGGGAAACCAACGTAACCAAGTCACGTTCCATGCTATACATCTACAAGTGGTCATGCAACCCCTTGCTTATCATCCTCACCCACTCACCCCAATATGGAAGATGAGTGATGTGCTGCATAATCATGGTATCCTCCTTTGCAGAATACCATCTTCTCAAAACTAATGAAGAAATTTAACCTATGAAATGTTGAAGTGCACCTCCAATGAGATCTAGGACCTCTTAATGAGACCTTCTTCTCAACCATGGCCTTCCCCAAACCGATGAGGTTCTGGACTGTCAGAGAAGTCTCTTGAGCCGTGAGATGCTCACGAGAAAGGGTCATCAAGAAAGAGTCGTCTACCATTTATCATCTTTACCCATTGTTTGCATGAGCAAGCTACTCAGGAATTATCCAAGAATCATGGGACCTCCTCATCTTCACAACCACTTAGTGACAACGTTGTAGATCTCGCAAGATAATATATGTGTTGTCTCAAAGAAAGGCACAACACCGATCTCATAACCACAATTATTGTACATAGGATTATACTCATCCCATTTTCTAAAACTCTACACTTCAACCAAAAGGTTGAATGTAGCTCAACAATGATGAAATCGCATGCCTAACCCTCCCCTTGATTAGATCAAGGGTCCCCTGCGCCGTGATATGATGTCGCTCAAATCAACACCATGTCTAACCTTGGTTATGCATTGGCCCCGATGGCATGTCCCATAAGTTTCAATAAGATATAATGTAGAAACAATAGGTGATGAATGTGCATACATACCTTGACCGAATCGATATGGGAACCCTCGACAAAACACAATTTTCCTCCAACCAGGACAATATGCCCAACTTCTGGAAGAGTGATGTTTTCTCTATCCCAATGTACTAGCACTAGAATCTCACTCTTTCCCTTATGCATCTCCGAATCATGCCCTCTGACTCTCTATATGTCAAGAGCTCAAGACTATCTTGCAAATATGCAAGTGTCTCTTCGAAATGAAAGTACTTCTCAGCTTGGTGGTGAATGTAGTGAATTCTTCCGCAGGAAAATATTGACATCCTCCTTTGTTTCCTTAGGGAACATCACTTTTTGACACATCTCCTCGGTCTTCTTCTCATCAAATTCCTTCCTAAACTTGTGAAATAAATATGAATATTTAGTCACCTTTGCATGCTCTATGACCAAACCACCAATCATTTTCTTCATCTAAAAGATGAAAATGCACCTGAACATCCTCTCCTTCAACTACAAGATGTAGCTCGAAAAATGTATCTAACTCTCCTTTCAGCCCTCAACAGCTTCGATGAAGATCCATCAAATGTAGGCAACAGAATTCATTATGCCTCTTTCTTTCATTTGGCCGCTATAGGTTCTTTCTTCTTTGATTTTGAAGAATTGTTGGAGAGTTAGCTTCTTCTTGAATGCTCTGCATCGGTTCGTACTCTTCAAGATATATATTGAGAGTCTCATGAGTCTCGGTGTTCATTCCTTTCTTCATTTCTACACCTTTTCACCTTCCAAAGAAAGTGGGCACAATGGATCCATGAGGAGATCTAGGATCTTCGCTCGTCGACAGAAGGTTTCGGACCTTCCTCATCACATATTCTCCTCGATCTTATTTCCGCCTTCTCTTTTCATTGAGCACTTTGGAGAGATCTCGTATAGATCCATCAAATGAGTGGTAGAATTTTCTTCCTCCATGATAGATCTCATCTATATGCTTTAGATGCAAAAGATGAAGTGTCCACAAACAGCCAAAGATCATACCTTCCGATACTATTGTAATATCCCAAAATGGGAAAATGCGTAATACCAAACACAATACAAGAACTAAGTAAGTAAAAAATTAATCTTACTACAACATCAAAATTTACAAGAGAAGTTGAGCCATCTTATTATATTGGAAAAGAATCACCACACAATGTACAAAATATGAGTAGATCTAGCCAAAAGGTTGGTCTTTAATCACCCGTAAAAAACATGCTATAATAGGTACAATGTAACCGGAGAGGCATCAAGCAACATTGCATTGTCCTCTGTGTGAATATGAACATATATTGGTGCGTTGAAAAGGAAAATTCGTATATACTCAACCGAGGCTCATTTGATGCCAAGATCCAAGATTCGGCCAATGTGATGGATTCTCAAGATAATCCCGTAAAGGATTTTCCGTATCCACAACTTTGGAAAATCACCTACCTAGTATTCGATCCGATTCCATTGGAACAGCGTATATGTAGTTAGATCCTGTCAAATATATGGATGAAATATGTTTCAAGATCATATTCAAGCTTGAAGGGCTAATCCCTTCTTTAGACTCCATGGGCCAGAAGCTCAGGATCTAGTCAACTCACTAATGATCGGGTACCGCCGCAACACAATCGCCAATAAACTACATTGTGAGGGAAAGAGAGTCTTCTTCCCGCCGAAAAATGCTGCAATAAACTTCGTGCTGATGGTAATACTGATGGCAATGTGAGGGAATGATCCCATGGTGATTGGCCATGAAGTGATAGTAACTTCCTTCTCCTCCTTTTGGACCGCAATGGAAAAACGTAATTCCTAAAGGAAATACTATCGCGATGTCAACAATTGGCTTGATGCCAGCTCGAAATGAAGCTGGAAGCTGATTTGTAAGCCCAAGGTGATAGGAATAAACCTCACCAGCTTCTCCACCGATACTAAATACAACTTCCTCCTTCCAAATCGATCTTCTTAAATCGTGCACTTCTAAATATGATTGTTTCGTTAAAAAGGTAGGAAAAGAGATGTGGCACCAATGCCTAATGTAGAATGAAGTACAATACTCTTTCTAGAGCTACTTCTAAGAAAAGAGGGATTCCCGACTAGGAACACCGTGCTAAATAGCACTTGGCAATCTCTCGCTAAAATGTACCTCGAGAAATCAATGGAATGTCATATGACAATTCCGTACCCAAGAAGATCTTTACATCAAGAATAATCAAGATACCTCATCCTTGTCTTCATCTTCTTTAATATAATGTTTGAGCCTTCCAAGCTTTGGCCCTCATCTAGACTACACAAAGGTATGTGGACAAGATCCTCCAAGTTTGACCTAGTGGTCACGGACCAAATCAACCATCATGTCTAGGAGAAATGTACACCCTCTCCATCAAGTGTTATTTGTTTGCAATAACATCCTCCACCACTTTATCAAGTGAATGTCCCATGATCTTTTGTTTGACATCTTCAAGATCTTAGTTGATCAATCAACCTTTCCGTTTGATCTCTTCTCAAGATCTTGGTTGGATCGTGTCAACCTCCATGATCTATCTCATTAATGAGACAAGCCCTCCACCTCATTCACATTAGTAGTTGCTCAACCACCTTATTATGGCATATTCAGGCTTAATTAATCTAAATTCACACACACAAAAGTGGATATTTATTCATACTGAGGATTATGGGTCCCTCCTACCCCTTTATTTTCTTAATTCTAAAAGAAAATCAAGGACTTATTATTCCAAATATGATGTGAAAATTTCAGAATATTACACATAGACATTGAATTTTGATGCTCAAAATGGACTAAACTATACCCTTGGGCAGATTTATATGTATGCCATGTCCGCCATAGCCTCCTCTATCTTTCGCATCATGATGTTCCCTCATGAGGACCACATCATTACCGTAGACCTCAAATTTACGCATAAAGCAGAAATGACCCCAACAAAACATCGATGTAATTATACCCTATGTAGATACATCCTCGACGTTCTCTCATGGTACCAAGAATATGGCCGTGTCCTATTAAAACCATCGTCCGTTCTGGTCATTTCTAGGATATCCTCCCATAACTCCTAAGTCATCGCCCGAACACAAAGGGCCCTAAGTGTGCATGATGTACACATCGAAGAACAAAGCTACGTATTGGCCACACCGATTCATCAACCACAACAACCTCTCTAGCCCACACCACCCTAAACCCTTTCCTCACCCCCACCGGTTTCATCTCCCAACGGTGTTTCTTTGGGTAACAACAGTATTACCAAACATATCATTGGAAATACCATTTTGGTACCTCATTTGCCCCGCGAGAACAGGAGCCACCCATGTCAACGCTAAAGAATTGAAGCCCTCACTCCCAAGGAGGCCCCACTCATCCAAGAAATATGTCGAACCAGCCCCCGCAAAGGAAATTCCTTACCGTAAAACCGGTGATCACTACCATGAAAACCGATAAGAGAGGAAAGAATATGTAGGATTCCCCACCATACAATGGGAATCACCGCTAGTGCCATATGCGACGTAATAGGTCACCCTACCCATATTTTTCCGTAGCCGTACGAGAATTAAAGCCACCCTCGGCTCGAGACAGACATCGTGACGCCGTGTTCCCGTAAAAAGGAACCTACCACCAAAGCTAAAAAGCAAAGTATCGTACACGAATCACACATGCACCTTCCGTAGCAACTATGAGCACTCACCCACCATTTCCAAGACATCCCACGTATAAGGATGCCTTACATGCCATCGAGCGATCCTATCAAGAGGATCCCTCCACCTGTGCATCCATAAATGCACCTCATACCATCCGTACCCACAGAAGAACGACAAGAAAGACCCTGCCATGCACCCTCCTATTATACGTTGGGCACATCAGGTGATGAATATGGTAACTTCTAAGAATTCACAACTCGAACTTATTTGCGCATGGTATATTATAGAAAGGGTTTACTATGTTGGATTTCTAGTAGTGGAATTACATGCCTATTATGCACCGACAATCATATTTTGGATAATTATCACTATATCCCCGATTCCAGCCTAGCCCTCACTAGTTTACACTCACCATAGTCCGCCTCTCCCCAAGAACATGACATGTTTTTGGAGTCCACGCGACACCTCCACAACCCAAGAAGATGTGAAGAGCATATCCACCATGTTCGTCAGTCAAAAAAGAGACCAATCAAAGAACCCCTAGTTACAACCGCTCTCAACAGCAGAAGACCAACATGAACATTATGCAAAACGCCCAATCATGCGTGCCACTGTCCCGATTAGCAAAAGATTACGATGTTGGTTCCCCTCGCCGTACCCTCAACCGAGCATGATGGAACCCCAATATCAAGGATATTTTGCCTAATATGTCAAGGAAATCATTATGAGGGCATTGCATTTATGCCTCGCAACTTCGTCCCACCACGATATGATTCATACCATAGAGAAGAAAATGACGACCTCCATGCGAATGGTATAAAAGACACCTCTCAATAACAACCCCACACAAACATGGGCCTCAGGCTAAATAGGATTACACACCAACCAAACATAACCCAAGCTGTTTCAGGACAATATGCGGAATTTGCAACTCGAATGACCACCAAGTCAACTAGTGCAGAGAAATGAAGCCTCTTTGCAACAATCTTCACATAGTCTCTTCTCTCCCCTTTAAACTTCTCACTAATCAAGATAAGGTCACATGCACCTATTTTCCGATTTGTTCACACTTTCACGATATGATTAAATGTGTACACCCTCCCCAAGCTAAGAGCGGAAAGAGAAGTATCGAGTTCACACTCCCCCCAAAGAGGCAAGAGTGCACCTAAGATAACAACATGGAAATGGAAGAATAAGAGAACCTTCTATGACAGACCCTCAAGTGTCCACATCCGAGATGCTTCTAATAACGTTGATTCCCATACAATATACTCCGTTGGCACGTTGGATACCATGCACTATATACATCGGCCAAAGTCACATACCAGAGGTATGCCCGCTAATGGAAAACATTCAGCGCTTCGAGGTGTGCACAATTTCCACCTCCAGCCTACAAGAAATTGACCATCCTGAGTGAACCCAACCTTGCGCTCATGCAAAATCACATTACAGACATTCTTCCCCACCCTAACGTCGATGACACGATCCACCAAATATGATTTGTATCATCACATATTGAAAAATAGGATTGTAGCAACCCCCACATCCTGTGATTTCCACCCTATTACTATCGCAAACAATCAAGGTACCTTGCACTTTTGCATTGATTTCCACAAGATCCCAATTTACACACCGCCATCGAACTCCTCGATGATACCCAACCCTGCAATGCCTAGTATAACTAGAGCTCATCGACAAATTCGATGGACAAATACGCAACACAATGAGGCCCACAAAAAATGGATAAAAGCATCTTTCGACCACCACATCAACCCTTGCTCATTCACCGAGGGGGCACTAGTCCTCCACTATGATGTCACAAAAGAAGCCCTAGGGATAAGAAAGTTTGAAAACTTCAGAAAGGACCCTACATAATCAAACATTGCCTCCGACAAGGCATACATCTGATGGAATCGACGAGACATGCCTTCACACTGGGCCACCACCTTACCTCAAAAATTCTCTACCCATATGGGGGCCAAAATGGCCCTTCCCAGAGTGAACGTACAAAAAACCTACCATTGAAATTTTTTTTCCAAAAAGACTTATTAAACACGCTCAAAGTGCCACCATGGATCACCAACCTAAACCTTATTTCAGATTTGCTGATGGAGCATGAAGATGGTCTCAAAGTTTAGTCGCAGTTGCCTAGCTCATCTACCACCCTGACCAATCACCACTCTGCACAAACGGTGTGCGCATTGGTTCAACAACAAATAATCAGGCATAATATGACGTCGTCATCGGAATTATGTGCGATGCCCTCCATCAGGGAATATGCCATATGCATGTCTACCTCGATTCCCAGTTAGTAGTGTCACAATTTAACCAAACATTTTAGACAAGAGATACACATCTTTTTAGAAAATATTTGCGTGCAAAAATATTAAGCAAAAAATTTGACTATATCACATTTACACATGTATCAAGAAGTCAAAACCAAATCGTTGATTGCATAGCTAACAATATCCTAAACTGGAATGCATCTCAAATAAACCATCACACATAAAAACCAAAAATATAGATATCCATCAGCGTAACATCATCCATAAACCGAAACAGGTGACACAACATGTAGAGCCGCAAAAAATATCTCTCATGTATATATATATATATATATATATATCACAATGCATATGTCTGAGTACAAAAATAGTGTCACTGACCCAACGGCTAGCCCAAAGATACAAAAAGTCATCAAAAATAGGGGAAGCATCCACATGGTGCTTCCCCATGTACAAGCATACTCTAGGGCGATGCCCCCTTAGGAGGGGCACCTGGACCCACAACCGCTCCCGGTGCCACCACTGGAGGTGCCGTCACCACCGAGACTACCACCCAACGTAAAACAGGCTGATAGTCCCTCTCACGGGCCATCAAAGTCTCCAGCCAGACCTCCTCAATGTCATCCATAAATCCCCAAGAAGGAATCCCCTGGGTCAAGTGGTCCACTCGACCCCAAGAATCCTTGAGAACTGACACTCGACCAGTCAGTTCCTCAATACGAGCCTCCGCTGTATCTACACGTGCTACTGCTACGTCAGCACAAGCTCGCTTAGCCGCAGCCTCTACAACAGCCGAGCTATTGCCCTCTCTTGAAGGTCCAACACCACCACCAGGTCCTCCAGCAGCATCTCCTCCCTACCCACCCCTAGGTCACCGTAGAGCATCGTGGCCCACCAACCGAGCCATGGGGCAACGCACTTGTTGGGGTTCCTATGTTTTGGCAGGTTTGGCTCTACCAAAAGATAAGACAACATCAAAACCACTTTGGGACCTCAGGATCTAGCCCTCCTGGGTCTAGAGAGGGATCTTTCTATAAAGGCAAAGATATATATGTCGTTGAAGTTCAGTTACAAGGTATTAGGCTAGTTATAAGGCACAAGGTTTGTTTTGTTTTGTTTGTTTGTTTGGTTGTTGGGAAACATGAAAGAAGGGTTCAATATAAGACAAAGGTGAGAAAAGAAGGATTCTAGGCAAAAGGGAGATAATTCAAAGAACACTCAAGACCATTGGGTAATGGAGTCATAAAAGGGTTTACTTGCTATTCAGTATCCAAGGCTTTCAATTGGACTAGTCATCTAAAACAGAGGATCTTTAAAGATGATAGTGTGGTATGAAATGGTGAGGAAAGAAGGTGAATGACAAGGAAACCTCTAAGGTGACCACTTAGGAAGCAGATCTAGGGACAGGGCATGACTTAAACACCTATGATCCAAACCCCTAAAAGGCTAACTCTTCAGACAACAAGAAACACTTAAGGTTCAAACACAAAAGTGAAGCCTGAGATCAGAGAAAGGCTTTGAACTTTCAATGCTTCGACATTTAAATTAAGGGAACTTAGAAAGGTTCAATTGATTGAAAAAGACCCTAGTGAGACAGAATCAACATTCTAAACTCCCAGTATCCCAATTATTTCAATTAAAACTAGACAAGAACATCTAAGAACAGATTCATAAATTCATACATCAGTTAGCAGTGAATAACAACTACTACACTGGTTAAATTATCTCGAATTAGTTCTCAGATAACACAATCAGTAGAAAAAATCAAATATAAGAAGAGAAGGAGCATTAGGGTACCATGTAAGGGTATATCCTAAGCTAGATTTCTGATTCTTACCAGAGAAATGAAATGTAATGAATTACAGAAGGAAATAGAGACAAAGGTAGAACACATCACCGCTGCTTTAAATCAGGATCCAAAGAAATTGCTTGTCATATTAAAGAGCAACACTAGTCATATACAACATTGTCCAAAAGCTTGATATTCAGTCTGAAATCATCTCCTCATCTTATTTTACAATTTTACACATAGAACTATATCTCAAGAGAAACAACTTACAATTCACAGATATCCGATCAACAACCTTTACAATATGTTTCCTCATGAGTTTTATAGCTAAAGAGAGGCAGAGGAGGTAGATAGAAATTTTAATGAAACATTAAAACAGAAGTAGGAGAAGAGAGATTGAGGCCCATTTTTTCTTAATATCTATGCATTGATCTTCAGTACTCTTTTGGATGAAAGAGTGGTCTTCGACAGGCTGGTAGTAACTCTAGGTACGTTCTTTGATGTACTTTTCGGCTGCAGTAATCTGTAGTACTATGGTGAATAGAAAAAGGGCATATAAATGACTTTTAGGTCTACCATACTGCATAACAAATGCTTTGGTAGCAGTATGACCTTCTGTTAGGGTGTAGATCTTCTCTGGAGCTCGATGTAGAATAAAAATAAAATGGGAGCTTGTCCTTTCACGAGAAAGAACCTTCTGCTGATGTGAGACACTGATAGGATTGTTTTTGTGCTGTAGGCCTCATTAGGCTTTCTGTGTGAATCATAAGGTCTTCAATTTTGGTACATTCGCCCTTTAAACATTTAATTGAAGCTTAAAATATTCAATTACAGGCTTTAAAACTCTTTAATCCATTACTGATACTCTTTGCTGCTTCATTTATTGTCTCTGCCTGTGAATTTGTAATTTTAATGGCGCTAGATGGTTTTACAGAGTTAAACATTGGTTTCTAATGACATATTTCATTCAACAACCTTCCCAGGTGTTTTTTTTGCATTCTCTGGCTTCGGAAAAATGGCCTTCTTTTCTCTCTGTGTCGCTATGACAGTGACTGTGAGCAAAAATGGTTTCACTATCTGCAACCCTGCAAAACACACAAACATGTTAAGAAAATCAATGCGGGAGTGGTGGTGGATGCTGTGGAGGATCGTGGGAATGGTAGCGTAGTGATGGAATCAGTGGTTGTAGTGGAGGAAATGGTGAAAAATGCAGCGTAATGGTGAGAAAATGGCCTGATGGGGGTCTGGTGAAGAAATGCTTCTGCACCGTCTGATTAGATCTGGTGGTGGAAATAGACAGTCAGATTTCACCGGTGAAATTGCTTTGGAAGGTTGGGAAAAGAAATAAACTTTAATGTTATAACACCAAAGTTCTAATGTTGGGCAGAAGAAATGATTTTTAATGTAAATCATGAAAATTTAAACTTTGGCGAAATACAAAGGAAAGGTAGGAAAATGAAGTGAAATGGGGCTTTGAATGGTGGGGCCGGCATGGGCAGAGGGTGATTGATTATGAACTATTCGATCTCAGGAGGAGATCAACGGTGGATATGCCACGATGGAGTCCTTTGTATGCTCGATGAAAATATTGTGAATGGAGACGCAATGGAATGAGGGCCATAGATTTGCATAGATCAACGGTCGAGATTGCATGGAAGAAAGTTCAGAGGCGGAAGAGGGGAAGTGTTTTTCCAAGGGAAAACAACTGTTTTCGTGTTGAATTGGAGTGGTTTTGAATTTTTCCCAAAATCATGGGATATGGTCCACCGCTCGACACATGGAAAAATAAAACCGTCCATATTACGTGATTTTAAACTGTTAAGGTTAGGATGCCAAAGCTACGTGATATGATTCTTGGCTGTTAGATCTGGGACTATGAGATTGGACGGTGGGAGATGGAGCGCAGTGTGGAAAGTTGCATGGTCGGTAATGTGGGGACAGGTCAATGGTGGTTTTAATGCGGGCCGTTTGATCTATGGAATGAACGGCTGAGATCTGAAGGGGGACAGTGAAGGCAAAGGAGCCGGTGAGTGGGTGGGAAGAATATGAGCCGTTGGATCCATGGGAATGGACGGTGGAAATTTAAATATGAGGTGGAGGCCAAAGGGCTAAATGAATGAGTGGGAGAAAGGTGGATCGTTGGATCAAGCAAGATGGACGGCTGTGATCCAATCGCAATAGGAGAGGGTAGGGGCCAAAACTCCAATGGGTTTATGTAGCGATTGTGTGTGGACCGTTGGATCAGCGGAAGATCGACGGTCGCGATTGGATCAGGGATGGCCAATCAGGGACACAGGGGCGGAGTGAGATCAAATCCTAGCCGTTGGTTCTTATGGATTCAACGGCGAGGATCCAATCGGAAGTTGGCCAATCAGGGAAATGAAAGTGGCACCTTTAGAAAATTGCGATTGGCGATTGGGGCTGCGATGCGATGGCCGTTGGATTTACCTGGGAATCAATGGTAGAGATTTTAATCAGAGGGTAACAAAGGAATGAGGTGGGGTGCGATGAGTTCTTGTGCAGACCATTAGATCTTTACAGATATACGGTGAATATTGCACCCGCATTCAATAAACAAAACACTTCTCACATCGGAACTTTTTCATTTAACAAAGAAAACCACTCCTGACCAATCATCCGATTGCGATTAGCTCTGTGGGGCCTAGCGCTTGGTCTCAGCGCCCGGTTACATGCGGAGAAGGGGCTGGGGCTTAGCTGAAAGGGGCTTAGGCCTGTAGTGAAAAATAAGTGTTTTTAAGCCAAAAGAGGTTTTTTAAGGCTTAGAGAAGGGTTCCGGTAGGGGGAAAAGGGGGTTTTTCACCAAATGAAGGGATTTCACTTGGTTTAAAAAGGGGAATTAGATGGTTTAGAAGACTTAGGAAGGGATATTGGGGGTTAAAGGGGAAACTTTGAGAAGGGGAAAAAGAGGTTAAAATGGGGAGTTTTGCAGGGATAAAGGGAGTAGATGTAGGCTTTTCTGAGTATCATTTTTTCACAGACAGTGAGGATTTCTTGATGGAAACAGTAGTGAAGATTTTTTCAAATGAAAAGGGCACATAGAGGCTTCAAGAATGATATGTTTCAGAGTAAATGTATTTATTGAAGGCTCAGAAAAATATTTAGCCACTTGTTTTCTTGACAAAAAATTTATAGGTGGCTAGCACCACCTTGCCAACATTTGCAAGAGTAACCAAAACTATGTCAGTGTCACTAGCAAAACACATAAGTACAATACTCAAATAAATGTAGAAAACATAAAAAATGTATCTGTTGGCCCCCAAGCATAACCATGAGGGAGATCCATATCCAGATCCCCCAGAAGTCCATCCCCACATATGGGAATGGAAGGAACATCTGCAGGTTCACCTCAAACCAGGTCTCTGTTGTGGTGTTCTAGTAATGCCCCACCATGCTCCCATCGCCACTAGCGCATTTGGCCTAATTTTCGACAGTCAATTCGTCACTATTCCAACACATAGGCGTCGCAAGAGCTACCGTTTGTGGCGGGGAAAAACGTGGTTAGCCATTGTATCACAATTCTGACACTTCAATAAAGCGTTGGAAGAGCGACACTTATTCTGACATTTCTAGACTCCCGTCGCTCTTCTGAAATTATCCAAATCGTCACTATTCCAACGTTTTATAAGCATCGATCTTTCGACGAGCCACAATTGTCGGTCTTCTGATGATACCAAACTATCGCATTTCTGATGCTTATGAGGTTTTAAAACAAACGTCGCAATTTTGACGTTATGTGCCAAACATCGTAAGACCGAAGAAAATGTTAGCACCGTCACATTTCTGACATTTTGTGCCAAACATCGCAAGACTGACGAAAATGTAAACAATGTCACATTTTCGACGTTTTGTGCCAAACGTCGCAAGACCGATGAATATGTTGGCAACGTCGCATTTCCGACGTTTCATGCCAAACGTCACAAGACCAATGAATATGTTGGCAAAGTCACATTTCTGACATTTCATGCCAAACGTTGCAAGACTGATAAAAATGTAAGGCGTTGCACTTCCGATGTTTATGAGACGTCGCTTGTCTGACGAAATAGTAAAAATATTTAAAAAAAATACGTCACTCTTCCGACTTTTAAAGCGTCGGTCTTCCGACGCAAGGTTAAAAATATTTAAAAAAAATAAAACAATCGTGTTAGTAACATATGCTTATTCATTGAAATTGGGTAAGGGGAAATTCTAATACCTACATAGAGTGCGGCCTCATTTTGTTAAGCGGTCTTGGGCATAAGAAAATAGCAACTGTTAGGATGGGTGATCAAAATGAACGTAGGAGCCAGTCTGGCTTAGAAAATGAGGATGCCATGAATAAGGATATTGAAGGCACAAAAACACGCACAAGGCCTTGCAGTATTGAGGATATTATATTGAAAATATCCAATAAAAATCTTATAAAGGATTATAAAGAGGGCAGCATAAAGGTTAGGAAGGCTAAAAAAATAAAATAAAAATTGAAACGTGACAGTACTCATATAATGTGCCACTAATTATTGAATATGTATGCCACTCATCTTACCCTTATCTTCCCTTATCTTTTTGTCAATTCTTTTTCGTTTGATTCCAAAATGTTGATGCTCCTGTGACAGTCTTCCATGCCTTTAATATATGGATCCTATTGCTATAGATGAAGCCCTTTTCAATGAGTGATAAGATAAGACTCTCATGCAAGATAGGAGACCTAAAATTGATCAGGTTTCTTAGGGCTACTAAGGCCCAAGTACTTTGATAGGTTTGACCTTAAAAATAACTTTGAAGATATTCTTAAATGGCCTAAAAATTGATAGTGAAATTATGCTACATAGATGTTTCCAATACAAAAAATGGTACCAACACTCGTCCTTAGAGTAATATCATTATACCTCACTGAAGGATGTTTTAGGTGGCCTAAGGCAACTGCAAATTGATGCAAAAACTTACCTTAGAGATGTCAATAAAGAATGTGTTAAAATCTTCCATAAAATTGAAAATATGCATTTGAATTTGAGGTGAAATTTCCACAAGAAGACTCAGATTATGCCATAGAAAATGCTACCATAACCCAATGTGAAATAACCCTTAATTTTGTGTGGAAAAACCTCTTAAACAATGTCAATCTAGGGATGAGATGGTAAAAAAAAAAAAAATCATGTATCTAGACTTCCACATAATTGATCTCCCACAGGGCTGAATAGTACTTAGACTCTGATCAGCAAGGTTGTAACATAGTTTACCCTTGCCTCTGAAATATGCCTCAGATGTAAGCACTAGAATGTCAACAAATTCATAAATAGTTTTTGCTCTTATCAAATCACTTAAGAATAAAAATATAGACATTAAGTGAGCTCCAAATTGGACAAAAGTCCTGAGAAATGTCTGCAAAATACTTCAGAAACCACCTATATTTTTCCTCAGAAAGATATCCCTCAAAGGGTTGATTGGCCTCTGAAAAATGGTCTCACAAGGTCTGTCACAGAGGGTTGATTGGCCTAAAAAATACTCGCCTCACAAGTTCAATAAACTCACCCTTAATCTAGCACATGTTCTCGATGATATATGCCTTAGAACCCTCTAGATTTGTCTCCTTGAAAAAAACCAAATACCCAATTTCTTTTTTTAACCCAATATTTCTCTCAAACTTCGACTCACTGGTTCAAATAATCAGAACTACTTAAAGCCACATAGCATGGAAAATATCACAGAAGATAGCACATAAATCTTGCCTCTTATGGAGCATTTAAGCCCCTATATATAGAGGAGAAGGGAAAATTTCCTTGTTAAGTCAACTTAATAAAAAATGAGGGAAACCAACCTCAAATTTGAATTTTTGAAGCCAAAAAAAAACTGGTTTAGGAGGTAGACACAATGGTCATATTTGGAAATTAGATATATTATAGCTCAATAACATCTAACAAATGAGACATTGGCATAAAAAAATGAAGAAATCCATTATCTGATCTCATTCTTATTTGTGTTTGCATGTCCACACTTGTGTGTGAAAAACTCGTAGGTGATACTACGTTACTTACAACATACAATCTCACATAATGGCATAGAACTAATCCCTAATACCTTTAGCTCCAACTCAAGAGGAGAATTGGGCAATGTGCCTTATCAATGAAAATAGATCATGGGCTTCCCCCACATCCATCAATGCTAAGGAGACTGTTGAAATTAATGTGCGAACTCAAGGATCAATCAAAAGATTTTCCAACCTGATGTATCAATTATAGTTCTTACCAAGAAATCTTTGGGTAAATTCCAACGTGATGTTATTTATATATATACTTTTGATTTATGGATTAATCATTTCCTCAAAGTATGTGCTCTCTAGCATATCAGTACTGGTTCCTTTTGAATTTACCCATGCATCACTGGGTTGAAACAATTGGTAATTTGGGAAGTAAATTAATGTCTTTGTATGTAAAAAATTCATCTCTTGCTCAATGTTATTTCCGCATTTGATATGAAACACTATGCACATTGCAGACATGTGAAAAATATATTAAAGACTGCATCGATTTGATGCTTTACTCAAAACCACTATTTAACATGCCCTTGATTTATGAGGAAATTTCCAAAGGGAACCATCACCTTGTTAAGTCCTGTTGTCCACATCCAAGTTTCACGTGTTTGCTTGTTTACAACTTATCAACAGACAAAGAAATAATTTTTTCCCAGATCAGAGAAAGTGCAATCTCCAGGATCATGGTATAAAATTTTGACACAATCTACTCTGATGTATATATTATGCTACAAAAGGCCTACAGATGGGCAAAAGGGGATCTCATAATTTGGTCATTTCCAGAAATATAATGGGGTAAACCAGCACATCAAATATATCCAATCATGATACAAATGTGAAATAGATGATGACAAATGCATGCATTCCTCAATTAGAAGTCAAAATAAGAGCAGAGAACCTAGCTTTCACTTAGTATGATGAAAATCCATCTCAACACCAGTGCTCAAGGACCCTCCATCTTTTGTGTGCTTTCTGCTTGAATCTAGCATCATATACTGATGTTGAAAACTGCTCAAAAAATACAATTTCCTCTTTTAATCATGAGTTCAATCCTCTTATTTGACTTGCAGGGCTTAACATTTCAGTCCCCTTGTGCATAATTGAACTAGATATGGTGTTTCTGGTATCAACCTGAAGCTATCTACAGATGGAACTCTGCCTAGTGTTGACTTTCTTGTAGAAGTGCAGGATTTAACACTCAAATTTCACAGGGTGGATTATGTGTTAAGTATACATCCCCAAGTGTTTATACTGACTCTTGGATTACATTCTTTCCAAAGGTTTTTCTGGGTGATAACAGGTGATAATTTTTGCAGAACTCCAACAATCCCTAAAAGTGAGGTTTGATATCAACTGACATGAGCATAATAGGTCAACAATGTAATTACTCATACAAAAAAGGAAGAACACAAGTACCAAAAGAGATTGCCAAATTATACATGTTGTATCTTCTAGATTTTATTAGAAGGAATGGTTGAGGTGCAAGTTATCAGTCTTCTATTGCTCCCTTTCTTTTGAGCCTTTTGGCGTAGACTTTAGGAGCAGACTCCTTATCAAAATCTAGGTTAAACTTGTTGGAGGGGCCTATGTAATACTAACTACATTTCCTTCAGGAAGACTTTGATTTGCTGGATCAAATGAATGAGAAAGGGATCAGCCCGAATGTCCATACCTACACAATGCTTGTCAAAACTCTTTGTGATGAAGGAAAAACATAGGAAGCATTTGATATTCTTGATGAAATGAAGCAAAATGGTTCCATGCCAAACATCCATACCTACACAACATTGATCAGTGGGTTGTGCAAAGAAAGCAGACTAGAAGAGGCATGTGAACTGTTCGACAATATATTGAAAATATACTTAGTTCCTATTGTGGTCACTTACAATGTTCTTATTAATGGGCACTATCAAGAAAATAAAATCAATTATGCTTTTGAGATTCTCAATAGAATGGAAAAGAGTGGCTACAAACCTAATGTTCGTACCTATAATGTGCTGATAAATGGACTATGTAAAGTATGGAAGGTGGGGAAAGCAATGTTGCTTTTAAACACTATGCTACAAAGAAGTTTGATCCCAAATAGTGTGACATATAATACTCTGTTTGATGGACTTAGTAAAGAGGGTCAGATAGATATTGCCTTAAGTATTTTTGACTCGATGAAGAAAAACATTGTAAGCCTGATGAATTTACTTATACTGTACTCATCAATGGATTTTGCAAAGAAGGAAAGCTACAACAAGCTTGTGAGTTGTTCAATGAGCTTCTCGAGAAGGGCATTGCTCCTGGTACAGTAGTTTACACAGCTTTAGGAGACGGGTATTGCAAGTGTGGAAAAAATGACGTTGCCCTTGCACTGATGAACTGGATGGTTGAAAATGGTTGTGAACAAAATCTATACACTTATAGTGCACTAATTAATGGACTATGCAAAGAAAACAGGGTGCTTGAGGCAGATAATGTCTTTGTTAAGATGTTGGGGGAAGGGTTAGCTCCCTCCCTAGTGACTTATACCATGCTTGTTGATGGACTATGTAGAGCTGGTGCCATTGATCTTGCATATAAAGTATTAGACAAAATGGTAAAGCAGGGCTATTCTCCAAATGTCTACACTTACAATGCACTGATCTATGGACTTTGCAGGGAAGGAAAATTGGAAGAGGCTGAAATGTTCATTCATAAAATGAAGGAGAAAGGCTTACAACCTAACCAAGTAACATACACATCATTGATTGATGGCAACGTCAAATCAGGCAGGGTGGATCATGCTTTTGATCTATTAAGGAAGATGATAAATGAAGGATGCAAACCTAATTATTGAACTTATTATGAGCTTATGAATGGTATAGTTCAAGAAAAAAAGATACAAAAAGAACACTTGATTGCTGATGAGGATGTAGTAGGTAGTTTAGATCCTGATAACTTGGATGAAATTCATGACCTGGATGGAATGCCACTCGAAATAAAGAGTGTTCTTGCATTTAAGCTTCTTTTCAAAATGATGGAGAAGCATTGTCAGCCTACTGTAGATACTTATAGTGCTTTAATTGCAGAAATATGCAAATCAGGCAGACTCCTTGAGGCAGACCAGATGATAAAAAATATATTAGAGAGAGGTCTCTGTCCCAATGAAGCAATTTATACAGCTCTTATTAATGGGCACTGTAAATAGGGAAACTGTGTCTATTGTCTCGAGCTTTGGATAGAATGGTTGAAAATGGTTATGAACCACAACTATCTTTGTACAATTCTGTGATTCCTGGACTTTGTAAAGAAGGAAAGGTGTAAGAAGCGGAAAGGTTGTTTGAAAATGCATTGCAAAGTGGACATAACCCTGATGAAGGGATGTGGACAATGCTAATTGATGGCCTTCTCAAGGATAAGTTCCTTGGTAGGTTATGAATACAAATGATCAGTTGTATGTCGTTGTTCTTTTTTGCAAAGAGTGAACTGTAAGTGAGCTTCTTTGTGACTATTTTGCTTGCAGAGAGGGGCAATGTTCATGGGATTAATTTGATTTACTCTCATAGAAGGAGGATTATTTGTGCTAAATCTAGCAAAGAAGGCACCGCTCCTAAGCCTAATTTTCATGTGACAGGGATGATGCCTTTAAGGCTAACTGTTGCGTTGTTTTTGTGCCTAGAGTGGTATTGTTTGGAAAATACATAATGTAAAATAGGTGTTTGTAAACACTGAGTGCTGTTGATAGAGACAGCAGTCTGAACTAGCATTCAAATACAATATTACCAGTTGTTATAACATGAAGATATCCATATTTTGGTGCACAAAAAGTTATGTATGTATTACATGAAATCAGGTTTGATTGTGAAGATTGTGCAACAGAATATCTTTTCACCTAAGTTTTGGACCAAACACAAAGGAAAGGAATGAATATTAACAGATACTAGCATTGCAGGGTTGTTTTCCAGTATATGGGTGTTGTTTTTTGTGTTAAACTCTGAACCTAGCACCTGGAAATTAATTCCTAGTAGATTTATAACTTATATACTGAACAAAAGCACAACACTAGGTTCAGAATTGCACACATTGACAACCCGACCAAACCTACCAATTGGAGACACAGATGGATGACTGCTGTGGAGCTGGGATTAGAAGCATCTTTTCATGAATCATGGAATGCATATGTAAATGCTCTGAATGCTCGTCAAATTTGATTAACTGACAGATAGGACAAGCTTCTCTGGAGTTCCTCTCCTTTTGGTGAATATGTCCCCAAGCTTGGATACATCACAGTGATTGCAGTTCGAGTCCCTGTAGAGTTAAAGTGGTGGAGGAAAATGCTTTGGAAATCTAAGTGCCCAACAAAGGCAAAACTTTTTATGTGGTTCCGAAAGAAAGATCTCAACCTTGGATGTGCTTCAAAGAAGGTATTTGATTGGGCCTGGTTGATGCCCCTTGTACAAAAATAGTGAGGAAATGATCATTCATGTTTTCTAAGAATGCCCTTTCATCAAACGAATATGGGCAGTATGCCGAGTGACTGTAGGCTAGCTAGGACAGTGGGAAAGATTAGCTATCAAAGAAACTTGGAGAAGGTCGCTTGCATTATCAAAACAAAAGAAACCTAAATGGCATTGCATTATCATTGGATAAACACAGAAACTTAACAAAAAGCACTGAATATTTAGGCAATCCATTACAGCAATAAATCTTTCAGTGGGACTATTGAATGAATACATGGATTACCTTGTCCGGGGCATTTGAAGTCATGTTCTTCAGATTTCACCACTTTTCCTTGACTTTTACTTCTCCAAATCCCACTGTTTGGGGTTGAATGAAGGGCCTTTGAATCTGCGGGGCAGGTATTGATGTCTGTATGCAAGGCATAAGATTGTTATGATAATTGTTGTTGATCATCGAACCAAAGGCAATTAGGATCCGATGTATCAAAGCAGATTATTTCTGTAGAAGGAAATAAATCACTGAACTTCAACTAAATTTATCAAAGCAAACCTGCAATAGGCACTCAGGATCAATTTCTTTACTTACCGCATCCTTCCTCCAAACCTGCGACAGTATGGCCACATCATTCCTCCAAATCTACAATAGTATGGTTGCATCCTTCCTAAAAAACTGGTGACAGTATGGCCACATCCTCCCTCTTTCCCTGGACAAACCATGCAACCGGAGGGAAATGAGTGAGGGAAATTACAACTTTTGATATTTGAAAATTTTTGACATTTTGAAATGAAATACGTGTGTTTTTTAAGGCCACTCAAATTCCATTAAATAAAATGTGTGAGAATTTTCTTGGGGTTAATAAGGGGTTTGGGTAAATAAGTGGTACTGTTGATTATAAATAATTATTCATGATATTAGATATAAGACATTTATTTAAATTATTAATTATATAAAATTGTTGAATTTTTATTTCATAAACTAGAGATTTTGGTTGATTTTTTAATCTAATTATGTGATATTAAAGATGAATTATGGTAACCTAAAAATAAGTTTTATGTGGTTAAAAGGGAAGTAGTAATGCTATGGTATAAATGATTATTTTAAATGAAAATTTTGGTTTAGTACGGATAACTCATCTATGGAAATTTTCCATGATTTTTAAGACAGAGTCAATATAGGAAAGGTGATACTTAAAGCGCTCCCACATGCTTTAGAAATTTTATATCTATTGGTTTATAAACATTAGAGGTGGAAAAATATCCTAAGCTCTAGAGCTAAGTTTGTTCCAACTTAGCTATATCTTGAACAACAAATTGTTGTTGATGTCAAGGATATGATAGAAATTTGGTGGGTTGTAGGGTAGTCTTGTCATGAAATAAATGTAATGTAGTTACTAGGTAGGTAGGGGGAACCATTTTGGTGTAACTTGGCCATAAATGGGACATCTATCCATGCATAGTTTTTTAAGAACAAATACACCTAGTGGATTATGATTGTGCGGGAATCACTTTAGGATCTAGGCTACTGTGCACACACTAACTAAAGGATATTAGTGAAACCCACAAAATTATTATAGGTGCTTTTATATAAATAGGTGTTCTTGTGTTCTCATTGGTTATTTATGGGCAAATGACAATAAAGTAAGAGAAGTTATAGGTGCTTTTATAGAAATAGGTGTTCTTGTGCTCTCATTGGTTAGATAGAGGAAAATGACAATAAAGTAAGAGAAGGATTTGATTACTGGACAATTAGAGGAATGATTCCACACAAAACCAAGAGTGGTGCTGCAACACTTTCTAGGCTAAGGGATTTTTAAGGGGGTCCCCCACCATATGAATGGAAGAAGAGAATGGTCATTCCAGATGCTCTGAAAGTGTTGAGGCTTCAACCAGGTCACAAGTATTGTCTGCTAGGAAGGCTTTCCAAAGAAGTTGGCTGGCATCACTATGACACTATTACAGAATTAGAAGGGAAGAGAAAGGCAAAGGCTCAGGTATCATATGAGAGAAGGAAGCAATTGGAAAAATTGAGATCAAAAGCAGTGGAGTTAGTCAAAAAGTAGCTTGCCCCAGAGATGGATAAGATAAAACTTGACAACATATTGGTCAATTTCCTTGACCCTTTATTGGTTATTCAGAAGGAGTACGAATACACCATCGTTAATATCAAGGTAACCAATAGCAGATCAAGGGCTACAAGTTGTAGTTTTCGTCTAAATATCAACATACCACAACCATGCTTACAACCAGGATATGTTTTTTGGGGAGGAAAAATCTCGTCGAGATCAACATCAAGAATCCATTGCAAAAAAGAAAAGTACAACTTGTGGTGATTCGAGATGAGCATAGATGAATAGCTACAATAGATGTCGAATGTGGACTTTTGCATTTGAGCGAGAGGAAAATCAATCATCAATGAAAATTCAAAATTTTCAAGCTGAGCAAGATCAACCAAATTGGGGGCAGAGTTTGGAGAACCTTCATAAGTGAATGGGGCCTATGTGATATGGCTACGAGTTATCTACCCCCACACAATCCTATATGCAAACAGTAAACATTGTAGGCATAGGATTAATTAACCCCACACATAGGGATTACATAGGTTTTGTTCCCACGGCACATGCTCATGAACTGAAATCTCTCTTTACTGTCAATATGCTCATATGCAGCAACAAGACATCTATTCAATTTTACTGGTTGGGTGGCTCTAAGAGCCATGCCTGAACCCGTTTGGGTGGGCGCCCTCAACTGAAACAACCCGACCCGAACAGGTTTGGGCGGGCGCCCTCAAACGAAACGACACGGCGCACCTGACCGAACGAAGGCACAAGGGAGCATTTCACTATGGCTTGTGTAATGGTACACTCATATCAATGCTAAGCTTAACCAATCATACAAGAACAGCTATTATATAAACATTAGCAATCAAACTGTGTTTCTACTTAAGGTTTATAAGATACATATGTTGGCATAGAGCTAGTAAGGTTATGTACTTATTACTATGATTTCGGTCAGTGTTAATAAGGTATGAAATGCATAGGGAAACAGAGATCATTATGTCATAACAAGGAGCTTAGCTTGAATATGGAGTTCCTGGACACTGTAATCTAAGACCTATATTAAGGATATCATGTTTATACGAATATGTGTTATTCCATTACGTGTAGTTACATCAAGAAAAGCTTGGTCACTGATTCAATGGACTTGATTCAATAGTACTAATAGCATAGTGAAATCAATAAGCTTATAGATTCAATAGAGCTTACTACTAGCTTAAGTAAGGTGATATAGTGATAGTTACTAAGCTTAATATGGGCATCATAGGTACGATACAGTCTCTTATATATACCAATCTGCTTTTAGTTCCATATATTTTTTATCATTGTAACTAATACATGGCAATCATAGAAGAGATATAAGGGTGAATACATTACTCAGCTTAAGCTAATCCAACTCTTTTCACTAATCAAAGCTGGAAAGAGCGTATTCAATGATATCGAGCTAGAACAGGAACAAGCATATCTCAGTATTGAGCTTACATTACACCTATGTCCACATTAGCTATTGAAATACAAGATGATTTATTAGGTAGAATATTGTATGCTATTACTCTATTCTTAACCTGTATGATGAATATGGACATTGTAGTATACACTAGAGTAACACTGAAACGTACTTTTTATAAAAGACCAATATGAGATAATGTAGATTAGGGAAACACTGTCCTCATATAAAATATGCAAGCTTATGGATCCGGATATGATCTGAGCCTATACTACGATATGTATATTTTTTATCACTTTATTATGATATATTGATTGGCCTAGGATTAAGGGACATTTCAACATCCCGGAGCACTGGAAAATACACCATTGGCTTGGCACCTTGGTACAAGGGTTTTAAGGGTACAATTGAATGAACAACTATAAAGGATAATTGTGTGTCTTACACGATTAGTGGGATCATAGAGGAAATTAATGAGACAACATTAAGAATTATAGAGTTGCCTGTTCGCAAGTGGACTCAGGATTACAAGGAATTTCTGGAAGCATTGATGACTGGGAATGATAAGATTAAAGAACCATTCATAAGGGACTATAAGGAATACAATACTGATACCAGGGTCCATTTAGAGGTGTCATTGTCTGAAGAGAATATGAAGATTTCACTTCAAGAGGGCCTTTTAAGGAAATTCAAACTAACTACTACAATCAGTACAAGTAACATGCATATTTTTGGCTCAAAGGGAATCAATCATAAATATGAGACCCCTGAGCAAGTTTTGGAGCACTTCTATCATATCCATCTTGAATCCTATGAAAAGAGAAAGAAAGTCCAATTGGACAACCTTCAGCTTGATTTGTTGAAATTGGACAATAAAGTCAGATTCATCCTGGGAGTGGTAAATGGAGAAATCATAGTGAACAACAGGAAACATGCAGAGTTGCTTACAATCAAATAGATGAAAAAACACATACAAAAAACTAGATAATAATCATGAACAAGCTTAATATTGAATTATGAACTGTAAAGGAACTTACAAAATGTGACACTACGAACCTGGTCAAGCGCACAAGCAAAAATATCCTGGACATGACCCTGGTTGACAAGTTGTCTTGCTCATGATGCAAGAGGATTTGTACCTACGCTGCCAAGTCATTCAAAATCCATAATTATCTATACAATAAATAAAAGTAATGGATGTAGTATTTTTTACTCTAATATGCATTCTTATGATAATGTTAGAACATATGTTGAAAATGTCAAAACATACCTGAATAAGCTCCTCTTCATTTCAAGAACAATTTATTGGAGTCGCATGAACTTGGAACAAGCCTCCCACAATCTGAAAGAGTAGCAACTAAGTCAACAGTGACTTTTTTGTTGCTACATTGGATTGAGGGAGGTTTGCCCCAAGATTAAATTGCTCCAATAAATTATTCTCTACTAAACAGGGCCAACCACGTGAAGGTGGAAGCTCTTATGGCCCCTTCCCCCCCCTCTCAAATTACTCTCAATTCCCCAATACCCAATCTATATTTCATTTTTTACTTTCATGAGCATAAAAAAAAATATTCAATAACTAATAAAAAAACAATGCAACAAAAAGTACGCAAGGAAACATTGAAATTAGTGCTTGACATAAAAATAGTATGATAAATGAGTTTTTTATATAACGCAAAAAACGTTCCAAGTATGGTAACGTTTGTCTTATAATAATACAATATTTTACATTTTCAAAATTTATTTTTCTTCTTCCTACTTCTAAAGCTCCTAACTACATCATCAACATCATCGTGCTCTACTTCTGTTTCATGCCTTTCCCGCACTGCTGACCTAGTTGCGTAGTCACGATGTTTGGTCTCATCCAGTGACGAGGCATCGCCTACAAAAACAGATAATATTAAATTTTAATTGTCAGTTTTTAAATATCATTGAACTAGTTCGGTAATATTAATAAAAAAAATTGCAATGAGATTATTTACCTAGTGCACTAGTTATCGCTGTTGGGACTGTTGCCCTGTCTTCCTCTCTGGTGGTAAGATCCTCAAGGGAAACATTCTCTGTCATTTAAACAAAAAACGTTATAAGGACAACCATCAAGGTATAATTAGAAAAAATTATAAGTGGAAATTAATTATCGTCACGGCCCTCACTGATAGTAGCATTGTCGGCCTGGTCCCTACTACAATGATCAGGTTGCACGTGAGGATCATCTACATTTGGCTCTAAAACTGGGTTATTTGCGTCGTCGGTAGTGTTGCTCCCCTGATTTAAACAAAATTGTTAGACATTAAATTTATGGATGAAAACAAACATATTGAAAGGTTAATGTTTTACCTTATCAGGCATTCTGGATCTTGGGACCTGCCCCAAGCTTCTGCGACGTTCAACTACGGCTTGATAGCCGAAATGGAAAGCGATATTTTTATCTTCCTCTGTAGTTTCTGTTCCAAATTCATCACCCTACATTACATATGATTGTGTATTTTTAATCATATTTGATAGGATTACAAAAACGTTGGAAGGCGATACAATTAATTATAAGATGTTTAGCTACTTAATTACAATTCTTGCGGCTAATTTCAAGTAGCCACCCTGGCCTGGCTTGTGATGGCCCTTTTTTTCAATCCTAGCTTTGGTTTCCTTCGAAGTGTCAGGCAACCTATCATCAAAATATTGAAGTCAAATATGACGTAGCACACTTTTATTTTAGACATAGAGAAAATTAAAGCTATTGAATTAAAGTTGTAATTTACCTTGCGGGTCCAGTTGGCATTTTTCCTTCTTTCTTTGCCCTTTTCTCTTTTCCGTCATGGACGAGTGCTCTCCACTCACTCTCTGGAACTGTGAGAGGACGCTCATATCTAGGGTTAAATTGCAATTGCGTCCTATAGGTGTCCCTGGTATATTTCAAATATTTTCCAGCTACCCGAGCCACCGTTGTTCTGTCAAATGTGCCCACCCCAAAAAGGGCTTCTAGATAATCTAGAAGTTCTTTTTTCAGGTTGGAATTCTGGGAATTCCACCTTGTGCATATGTTTGGGCCAAAAATTACCAACGCATGGCTCTCCAAAAACCTGTAGAACTCATTGTTTCCTACACAGAAAAAAAAGAAGAAGATATTATCATTAATTTAAAAATAAAAATCATGATAAAATATGTTTTAGATAGAGTACATGAAATAGTTAAAATATTAAAACTTACCTGGGAGTTGTGTGTGCTTTATAGGGACACCTTCATTGTTCACCAACAACGTGCCATTAATGGTCCTTGTGGAGCTGACACATGTAGCTCCAGGAAACACTATAATATAGTTGGCCATATCAGCCTCATCACTGCCAATACATTCAGCGGTTGGCTGGGTGTCTTCTTGGACAGGGTGCGTTTCTCGGCTACCACCTAAAGGCGTAGAAGGTGTACGAGAGGGTGGCTCAGCAATCTTTTGCCCTTGTGTCCCACTACCACTAACAAAAAAATTCTTGTGTCCCCTACATACAAAAGAATTTTTTTGTTAGTTTAGTTAATGTAAAAATTAAAAATGAAACTATCACAATTCATCTCATGCAGAACAAAAAAAATATCCTTTTGATTTTTTATTATTACCTTATATGTTTCTAGTTGGGTCATAAGTTGTGTTATCCTCATAGCTATTTCAGGTGTTTGAGGCGAAGCATCTACCAAACGCTCAAATTCCAACGTTGCTTTTCGCGCCTTTTTTCGCAGCAACAACAATGGACATGGGGATGAAGAAAGCTCTTCCTCGTAGAGGGAATCATCAGGCGTACCATGGCTAGGTGTCTACATATTTGAACAAAATTAATATTATTTCAATTATGTAAATAAATAAAATACCTGAAGATAGAGCAATGCTGGCACTTTACATGTTCTTCCGCTGGCCCCTTTCCACGATCATCCTGTCTTGGGGTTGTTCCTGTACTGCCCTGATCAGTCTGCCACATTGCAATAAAATTAGAAATTTGAAAACTTGAAAACAATATCTAACTTGAAAACACAAAATGAAAACTGAAATAATTTCTAAATTTACCTTTCTAATACATAAACTTTGTGCATTAAAGTGGCCCTGGAGTGGTTGAGTATAATTAAAAGTAAGAGTTGTAAGCCAAATTTTTATACTTACACCTTGCTAGTAGACAATTTCTGCAAAGTAGGTAGATTAGATGAGGCTAAAGATATTTTCGGTGAAGCTTGGAATGGTATCCACAGATGGGGTAGTCGTCATAACTATATAATGGAAAATATGCAAAATAATAATAGCTCTAACTCTTACGTGTTGCAATCAACCAATTTGGCAATAATAGATAACCACGTGTTATCTATGGGAATAGTTCAGGTCATGGATTCGAACCATGTAAGCTTGAATAGGCTTTTCACCCTGAGGATGGTTGATGTGAAAATTTCAAGTTGTAGGTGACTAACGTCTCTGTGATCTCAATCAAACAAGTAGATTGCTAAATTTAATTAATGCCAAAATTAAACCATAGCCTTGATCACAAAATATCTTGAAATTAAATAGCAAAGAATAAAAATAGTTTCAAATTTTTAATGAACTTGCAAGGAAGCCTCCACAAGCTGCTAGATAAAAAAATATAGAGATACCAAAATAACACCCTGAACTAAGCTTGTATAGCTTGCTTAAGAAAGTACACTGAAAAAAACAGAAACAACATAAAACTGTTGTATGGCCTGCTGGAAAGCCTGCAGAGCCTGTTTATATGATTGTATGGAACTGCTCCATACATCTGTATAGAACTGTGCAACACCTGTACAGATTGTTGCATGTTGTCGAGATTTGCCTCAGCTGAATCCTTGCTCTCTCTCGGTTACATGACCGCTCAAGCATGATAGTATGGGTGAAAACCTCTACCTTGACCTGTCCTTATACTTTTAGCTGAGAATCTATTTTGAAATTACTCCTAGTCTAAGTCATGCAATGAGATACAATTTTTAGACTCGTATGCTAAATATAAGACTTCACTTTTTTTACTAAAGTAAATTACAAAATACAATTACTTTCTCTTTTAATAGAACTACTTTTCAATCATGTATCAAACTACTCACACATTCACACCAAACCTATGCAGAAATTGCTTCCCAAGCTATAATTCTCAAAAATTTGCATTTCTACATGTTGCAAAGTTCATAGTATGAAAGCCAAAAGACTTCAATCTTGTATTGTTCATTCTAAGTTGGTAGGAAACATGAATTGGAACTTATCGAGCACAACCTCTCTCAAAACAATAGATTTTAGATTTGCACATCATCATACTCACCATAAAACATTTTGCTTCATTTAAGTTTTCAGTATTATATTCAATTATGTATTTTATTTCTATTGTGTGTTTGCATAAACATACAAGATATATCTATGTCAAGGAACACAACATTCCTAAGGTTATCTTTTCATACCAAAATTACTCTCTAGACTTCTTTTGTGACTTGTGGATCCATCCCAAAGAGATGGTATATTTAGGGATCAGATAATAACATAAACATAAAGAAATTATTATCGAGTTTGAGGGGTGTAAGGTTCTAACTTCTCTAAGTAAAACTTTCAGCAAACTGAAACCTTGTCGTTTGGCTGCAGTTCAGTGAGCTGCCAAAGGTGTCGAGGACGTCCTCACATCCACTCTAGATGCAATCCATGTGAACCAATGCAAGCCTGATCCAAGTAACAGGAAAGCATGAAAACCCTAGGAGAAATTCATTTAATCTACATTTTTCATATTATTCAAGTGAATTGTGCTTGAAAAACAATCACATCTATCTGATATAGATATTTTGATCTGGTCAGTATAAGCTCAGTGGAAATAATTGAAGGTCAGAATGATCTGTACGTAAGCATGATAAGTCTAATAATTCCTTGACTGAGATTTCCTAGGTTGTGATCAGCTTATCCAACCCACAACATCAACATCATGAAGCATTTCTACAATGTCCTTGCAATGGCTGACTTGGATATGAATCTGTTTGGTTGCTCAAACTCCAAGGCACCTTTGGCTGAAACTCTGCCCTTCCCTCTCAACTAAAGAATATTCTTAGCATATAGGGATATATTGTTGACAACATCACTACAATCAAAGAATATATTGACATGGAAAATCCTAATCACTTTACAATAAAAAATTAAAAATCCCATTGGGGACAGATTTTCACAAATGCAATGGCCCACAAATAGAAAATTGACGGCAATAAAATTCATGCCATATATTGACCAAATACAACCCCCTCTTCAACCCAGAAAAGAAGAAGAAGAAATCCCCAAGACATCTTCCAGAAATAAAAATTAAAGGTCCCTCCTGAATTCGATATCTCTGTAGCAAAGGTCAGATGAGAAAAACCTTGGGGAACACCCTACTGGAAAGCTATGCAGTTGGGAGAAGAGAAAAAATTAGATGACTAGAAATCCAATATCAACTAGTGATTTGAATCCAAGGAGAAGGACAACTGTCTCTTGAACAGAAACAAGGAAATTGGCAAGGCAGATGGATGGTTACTGTACAACATAAAGTTTATCAAATATTAAGACAAAACAGAATACAAGATGTCAGTGCATCCATGATAATCACTTCCTTGATAGAGCTAAAATCCAGGTCCAGCAGAATAGAATGTCGCAGACAGATCAAATAGATGCAAATGTAAAGGATATTTATTTTTATTTCAAAAGTATGTTAGTGTTATGGATCATGGTAAAAGAAATTCAAATGTGAGATGCTTCCAACCAAATCAGAATAGATTAGTTTGCTACACTCGAGAAAATATGGCAAATGAAAAGACAAATATATATAGTCTAAGGAACATTCCAAAGGTGGAATCATTCCCCAGGTTTTGCGAAGTTAAGGGTGCCACTGGAGAAAAACACACACCAAAATCAGAGAGACTCCAGCCTAAATCTTTTCTAAATCTACCTCTAGGGAATCCTTGGGTTCGTGCAATCAACATCAAGTATTTATTTTTTAATTTTTATTGCTTAATGACTTAGCTTGGTAAAAAAATGAGGCCACATGCTACAGAAATTCTAAATGAAAAATATCTAAAAGCTAAATTGAAACATTCACCACCAAAAGCTACCCTAGGCATTTGTAGAGACAATGCATGAGGAGGTGAAGAGTTATAAACACTTTTGAGCTGCCATGTGAATTGAACAGCCTGGAAGCAAATTACAAACTTATTGAATCAACAAAAAAGAAGTGTTCCAACAGTTTGCAACAAGAGAAGAGAAGGCTAAACTCCAAATATGCATAGAGAAGAGTGAATATCAGCTTGTGCTCATGGAAGCCCAAGATTTTCTACCATTTTGATCACATTGCTCTAAATATTGTGAATCATGGAGAGACTAAGACCTCTAGATTTTAATCCACTTGCTGAATTGACATATTCTGCAACAAAGAGTTAGATTTTATCTATTTCCTATTCTTTACAATATTAATTCTTTCAAATTAGTTCTATAGCATTTGCTTACTATGATTGCTTAAGTAAGCTACTTCCATAGTTGTTGCAGTCTAATAGTGTCACAATTTTGTAGTGAGTCACAGAATTATAGAAAATGTTTGGTGCATCAAGTGGGATCAAAGCAAAGTTCAGCTCTAGTTGAGAATTTGCAGAAGTATCAAAACTAATTCTCTCTTGCTAGTTGGGTTCCATGAGATCAATTCATGCGCAAGTGTGGTAGCAAGGAGACCTGAAAGAGATTCATTTGTTCTCTTGTCTATTGAGAGACAAGAAATGAGGCAATGTCAAAACAAAGGCTTGTGAATGGTAGTCTCGTAGGCTTAGAAAACTCCTAAGGATGCCGCCACGAAGAGATGTGAGGAACTAGGAATTGGATGAATTGAGAAGGACAATTGAAGAATTAGAAACCAGAAAAATTGGAGATGTTGTAGCTATAGCAGACTCATAATCAGAGGATGTTTTGGTGGAAGAACCCTGTTGAGAATTTGATCTCATTTTTTAAATATATAGGTAATATAAGGGTGGAAGTTTCATGCTATAATGGGTTTGAAAGTAAAGGCTCATACATTGGATAGGTGAACTCAATAGATACTTTGAGTATGAGAATGTACAATACCCCAATATAGTTCGTTTTACAATAACTAAGTTGAAACGGTATCTTGCACTATGCTGCAATGTTGTGCAAAATGGCAGAGTGGACAAGCACTAGGAGAAGATTAAGAATTGGAAGAAAATGGTGGGTAAAATCAAGGACAAGTTCTTTCTTGTTGATTATGAACAAATTTTATGCAGAGAAAGCACAAAATTTGAATAAAAAATAGATATCTATCTGGGAGTATACAAAAGAATTATTCAAAATGACTCCCAAATCAGGACTAAAAGAGCTTTAGTATCAAAGCTTAGCAAGGTGTGTGAATGGATTGAAGGTCCAGATTCAAGATGAGATGAGTACCCATTCTTTCCAAATCATGGATGAAGCATATCAAATTGCTTCCAAGGTAGAGGAAAAGTTGAATGGGAAGTAGCAGTATAATTGCAGAGGAAAAAATTTAGAAGCAAAGAAAGAGTAAAGGTTGTAAGGAGATAAGCTGAAGCATTAAGAAGTCAAATTTCCTAAGGAGAGAACCATGTGGCAGAGGCAGAGAGTTTAGAAAAGGCAAGGATAAGTATGTCATTACTTGTTACAGGTGTGGAGTAGACAGGCATAAAGCATCTAAATGCCCATAAAATGAATGAAAGAACAAAATCTTAGACCACCAAAATTGTAGCTAAGTTGTGTAGAGATGGAACTAACCAAGTTTTAGATTATTATGATATTCCCTTTAGCTCAATAAATTGATGTATTCATGGCCATGTTAAAATTTTTGGCCCATTGGGACACCCACGAATATTTTTGGGTGAAAAGGAAAGGAGACATAATGAATGATCCTCTAGAGATATGGGAATGCTAGATAAAAATATTTTTTGAGCCTATGCTAGGAGTTGAGAAGAAAATATACCCTACCATTACCATAAATTCATTGCAAGGAAAGAGAGCCAATGGGCATGTCAAAATTATAGATTAGAAAAGGGGAGTCCTTGAAAATGATGTTTGGGCATAAATATTTTATGTGGAAAGATGATCAACTTGTATAGGAGATTGCTAGGAGATTAATATTCAAGCAAAGGAAAAATGTAAGTCGTCATAGATCTCCTCCAATTTCATTTTGTTCTCATGGGTTGGTAGTGGATAACCCACCCAATTGTCTACCCCTTGACAAACAAACCTTCATGGAAAAAACTGAGAAAACCATAGTAGCAAGGGTTTTAATTTTGAAACTTTTCCACCCAAGGAATGCTTGATATGTATATATATTCTAAGGGATAGGGAGGGTGGTCTTCCTAAGGATATGGGGGATATGAGGGTATATTTTTTTAATATTAAGGTTGATGGAATTTCTTGGTTGGAGGTGGCAATGAGTAGGGTCACAATTCATATATCCTTTAATATATTAAAAAAAATCTCTTTGCAGTGAGGAGTAATGTAGATATAAAAGGTGGCCTAAAATTAAGTGCCTCATCTATTATATTAAAATCCACCTTGGGAATAAGGTCATACATCCTTTTGGCTAAACAAAAATGAAAGAGAAAGGTTAAATCAAGGAAGATGAAAAACATTAAGGGGCACTCAGAGTTGGGACTACCTATGGGGATTTTTAAAAATTATTATTAAGCCATTGAATGTAAACCCGACCCGCCCTGACCCGACCCGACCCGCCCAAACGTGTTTCCTTGGGTGCCCTTACAATACGGCATGAACCGACCTAACCTAACCCGAACTCGTTTCTAGGTAATTGGGCGCCATCACACGACTCAACCCAACCTGTACGAATGTGTTTCCTTGGGCGGCCTCACACGACAAGACCCGATCACTAGACCCAACCCGACCCGCCCGAACGCGTTTCCTTGAGCGCCATCAGTACATGACTCGACCCGACCCGTACAAACATGTTTCCTTGGGTGACCTCACATGACACAACTTGACCAGATCCAACTCGACCTGACCCGTGCGAACGTGTTTCCTTGGGCGGCCTCACACTACACGACCCGACCAGACCCAACTCGACCTGCCCGAACGTGTTTCCTTTGGCGGCCTCACACGGCACGACCCAACCAAACCAAAATCGACCCACCCGAACACGATTCCTTGGGCGGCCTCACATGGCACGACCTGACCCGATCCGACCCGACCCGACCCGCCCAAACGTGTTTCCTTGGGCACCCTTACAATAGAGCACGAGCCGACCTGACCTAACCCGAACTCGTTTCCAGCTAATTGGGCGCCATCACAAGACTCGACCCGACCCGTACGAATGTGTTTCCTTGGGCGGCCTCACACAATAAGACCCGATCACCAGACCCAACCCGACCCGCCCGAACTCGTTTCCTTGAGCACCATCAGTACATGCAGACTTGACCTGACCCGTACAAACGTGTTTCCTTGGGCGGCCTCACACGACACGACTCGACCAGACCCAACTCGACCTGACCCGTACGAACGTGTTTCCTTGGGCGGCCTCACATGACACGACATGACCAGACCCAACTCGACACGCCCGAATGCGTTTCCTTGGGCAGCCTCACATGGCACGACCTGACCCAACCCGACCCGGCCCGCCTGAACGTGTTTCCTTGGGTGCCCTTACAATACGGCACGAACCTACTTGACCTAACCCGAACTCGCTTCCAGCTAATTGGGCACCATCATACGACTCGACACAACCCGTACGAATGTGTTTCCTTGGGCGGCCTCACACGACAAGACCCGACCAAACCCAACCCGACCCACCCGAACGTGTTTCCTTGAGAGCCATCACACGACTCGACCCAACCCATATGAACGTGTTTCCTTGGGCAGCCTCACACGACAAGACCTGACCCAACCTCGACCCGCCCAAACACGTTTCCTTGGGTGCCCTCACACGGCACAACCCGACCTGACCCGCCTGAATGCATTTCGTTAGGTTCCCTCACATGACCGACCCAAATGCATTTGGGCGGGCGCCCTCAACCGAAACGACCCGACCCGAACACGTTTGAGCGGGTGCCCTCAACCGAAACAACCCGACCCGAACGAGTTTCGGCGGGTGACCTCAAACAAAACGACACGACACGCCCGACCGAACGAAGGCACAAGGGAGCAAATGGAAAACAGCCCGCATGAACATGCATAAGGCACCCGTGCGATCATAACTTAGCAAATTTGATACGGCCGCCATCAAACGAAACGACCTGACTCGAACGCGTTTGGGCGGGCGCCCTCACACGACGCGCACGACGAAACGAAGGCACAAGGGAGCAACCGAAAAACAGGTCGCACGAACGTGCATAGGGCACCCATGCGGTCACAAGTACTTAGCAAATTTGATACAACCGCCCTCAACCGAAACGACCCGACCCAAACGCGTTTGGGCGGGCGCCCTCAATCGAAACAACCCGACCCGAACGCGTTTGGGCGAGCGCCCTCAAAGGAAACGACTCTACCCGAACGGGTTTCGGCGGGCACCCTCAAACGAAACGACCCTACCCGAACGGGTTTGGGCGGGTGCCCTCAAACGAAACGAGACGACGAGCTACCGAACGAAGGCACAAGGGAGCAAACGACAAACGAGCCGCATGAACGTGCACAAGGCACCCGTGCAGTCACAACTTAGCAAATTTGATACGACCTCCCTCAAATGAAACGACTCGACCTGAATGCATTTGGGCGGGTGCCCTCACACGGTGCGACACAGTGCGCACGACCGAACGAAGGCACAAGGGAGCAACCGGAAAATGGGCCGCATGAACATGCACAGGGCACCCATGCGTCATTGACCCACGATATTTGATACGCGCCCTAACCGAAACAACTCCGACCCAAACGCGCAGCAGCACCTCAACCGAAACAACCCGAACTGAACACATTTGGGCGGGCGCCCTCAACCGAAACGACTCAACTCGAACGGGTTTGGGCTGGTGCCCTCAAACGAAACGACATGACGGCGCGCCCGACTGAACGAAGGCACAAGGGAGAAAACGACAAACAGGCCGCACGAACGTGCATAAGGCACCCGTGTGGTCACAACTTAGCAAATTTGATATGGCCGCCATCAAACGAAATGACCCGACTCGAACGCGTTTGGGTGGGCGCCCTAACACGGCGCGCACGACCGAACGAAGGCACAAGGGAGCAACCGGAAAACGGGCCGCACGAACGTGCACAAGGCACCCGTACGGTCACAAATACTTAGAAAATTTGATACAGCTGCCCTCAACTAAACCGACTTGACCCAAAACGTTTGGGAGGGTGCCCTCAACCAAAATGACCCTATCCGAATGGGTTTCGGCGAGAGCCCTCAAATGAAACGACCCTACCCGAACGGGTTTGGGCAGGCGCCCTCAAACGAAATGACACGGCGGGCTACCGAATGAAGGCACAAGGGAGAAAACGGCAAACGGGCCGCACGAACATGCACAAGGCACACGTGCGGTCACAAGTACTTAGAAAATTTGATACAGCCACCCTCAACCGAAACGACCTGACCCAAACGCATTTGGGCAAGCGCCCTCAGCCGAAACGACCTGACCCGAACGCGTTTGGGCGAGCGCCCTCAACCGAAACGACCCTACCCGAACGCGTTTGGGCAGGTGCCCTCAAACAAAATGACCCTATACCCGAACGGGTTTGGGCGGGTGCACTCAAACAAAATGACACGACGGGCTACCGAACGAAGGCACAAGGGAGAAAACGACAAACGGGCCACACGAACGTGCACAAGGCACCCGTGCGGTCACAACTTAGCAAATTTGATAAGACCGCCCTCAAACAAAACGACTAGACCCGAACGCGTTTGGGCAGTCACCCTCACACGGTGCGCACGACCAAACGAAGGCACAAGGGAGCAACCAGAAAATGGGTCACACGAACGTGCACAGGGCACCCGTGCGGTCACAACTTATCATATTTGATACGAGCGCCCCCAATCGAAACGACCTGACCCAAACATGTTTGGGTTGGCACCCTCAACCAAAACGACCCTACTCGAACGGGTTTGGACGGGCGCCCTCAAATGAAATGACCCTACCCGAACGGGTTTGGGCGGGCGCCTTCAAACGAAACAACACGGTGGGCTACCGAACGAAGGCACAAGGGAGAAAATGGTAAACAGGCCGCACGAATGTGCACAAGGCACCCGTGCAGTCACAACTTAGCAAATTTGATACGACCGCCCTCAAACGAAACGACCTAACCCGAACACGTTTGAGTGAGCGCCCTCACACGGTGCGACATGGCATGCACAACCGAACGAAGGCACAAGAGAGCAACCAGCAAACGGGCTGCAGGAACGTGCACAGGGCACCCATGCGGTCACAAGTACTTATCAAATTTGATACAGCCACCCTCAACCGAAACGACGCGACCCAAACGCGTTTGAGTGGGCGCCCTTAACCGAAACTACCCGACCCGAACGCGTTTGGGCGGGCGCCCTCAACTGAAACGACCCAACCTGAACACGTTTGGGTGGGCGCCCTCAATCGAAATGACCTGACCCGAACGGGTTTGGGCAGTTGCCCTCAAACGAAACGACACAGCGCGCCCGACTGAACGAAGCTGGCACAAGGGAGCAAACAGCAAACGGACCGCACGAAGGTGCATAAGGCACCCATGCGGTCACAACTTAGCAAATTTGATACGGCCGCCATCAAACGAAACGACCCAACTCGAACGCGTTTGGGCGGGCGCCCTCACACGGCGCGACATGGCGTGCACGAACAAACGAAGGCACAAGAGAGCAATCGGCAAAAGGGCCGCACGAACGTGCACAGGGCACCCGTGTGGTCACAAGTACTTAGCAAATTTGATACAGTTGTCCTCAATTGAACCGACCCGAACCAAACGCGTTTGGGTGGGCGCCCTCAACCAAAATGACTCGACCTGAACGCATTTGGGCAGGCGCCCTCAACCAAAACGACCCTACCCGAATGGGTTTCGGCGGGCGTCCTTAAATGAAACGACCCTACCCGAATGGGTTTCGGCGGGCGCCCTCAAACGAAACGACACGACAGGCTACCGAATGAAGGCACAAGGGAGCAAATGGAAAACGGGCCGCACAAACGTGCACAAGGCACCCATGCGGTCACAACTTAGCAAATTTGATACGACTGCCCTCAAACGAAATGACCCTACCCGAACGGGTTTGGGCAGGCGCCCTCAAACTAAACGACATGGCGGGCTACCGAACGAAGGCACAAGGGAGAAAACGGCAAACAGGTCGCAAGAACGTGCACAAGGCACCCGTGCAGTCACAACTTAGCAAATTTGATACGACCGCCCTCAAACAAAACGACCCGACCCGAACGCATTTGGGCGGGCGCCCTCAGACAACACGACATGGCGCACACAACTGAATGAAGGCATAAGGGAGCAACCAACAAACGGGCCGCACGAACGTGCACAGGGCACCTGTGCGATCACAAGTACTTAGAAAATTTGATATAGCTACCCTCAACTGAAACGACCAGACCCAAATGCGTTTGGGCGGGTGCCCTCAACCGAAATGACCTGACCCGAACGCGTTTGGGCGGGCGCCCTCAACCGAAACGACCCGACCCGAACATGTTTGGGCGGCGCCCTCAACCGAAACGACCCGACCCGAATGGGTTTGGGCAGGTGCCCTCAAACGAAACGACATGTCACGCCCAACTAAACGAAGGCACAAGGGAGAAAACGGCAAACGGGCCGCACGAATGTGCATAAGGAACTCGTGTGGTCACAACTTAGCAAATTTTATACGGTCGCCATCAAACGAAACGACTCGACCCGAATGTGTTTGGGCGGGCACCCTCACACGGCGCGACACGGCGCGACATGACCGAACGAAGGCATAAGGGAACAACCAGCAAACGGGCCACACTAATGTGAACAGGGCACCCGTGCGGTCACAAGTACTTAGCAAATTTGATACAGTCTCCCTCAACCAAACCGACCCGACCCAAACGCGTTTGGGCGGGTGCCCTCAACCGAAACGACCCGACCCGAACACGTTTGGGCAGGCGCCCTCAACCAAAATGACCCTACCCGAACGGGTTTCGGCGGGCGCCCTCAAATGAAACGACCCTACCTGAATGGGTTTGGGCGAGCGCCCTCAAACAAAACGACACGGCGGGCTAACGAACGAAGGCACAAGGGAGAAAACGGCAAACAGGCCGCACGGACATGCACAAGGCACCCGTGCGGTCACAACTTAGCAAATTTGATATGACTGCCCTCAAACGAAATGACCTGACCCGAACACATTTGGGCGGGTGCCCTCACACGGCACAACACGGTGCACACGACCGAACAAAGGCATAAGGGAGCAACGGCAAATGGGCCGCACGAACGTGCACAGGGCACCCGTGCGGTCACAACTTAGCAAATTTTGATGGTTAACATTTCTTAAAAATTTTGATGGTTAAAATTTATTTGATTTGCCCCAAACCGTCGCAATAGTGACACTTAGCTCTAAGTGTAGCAATACCGACACTTTCCTCCACAACGTCGCAATTCCGACACTTTCCTCCAAAACGTCACAAGTATGGCGCTATGCTCCAAACGTCGCAATAGCGACACTTAGCTCTAAGTGTCGCAAGACCGACACTTTCCTCCAATCCGTCGCAATTCCGATGCTTTTCTCCAAATTTCGCAAGACCGACACTTACCTCTAAGTTTCGCAATACCGACACTTGTCTCCAAACGTCGGTATAGCGAAATTTGTGGGCGGGATTTGAAAATTTGATAGAATTTGGGGAAATTTCCAACATTTGGTCAAAAGTGTCAGAATTTCTGCCAAATGTACTAGTCATAGGCACTGTGTTACCATGCACCATTTACACCAACCATAACCACGAGGCAGAGGCATTCCCCTTAATGGAAACGTTTAGGAGCATTTGCACCAAGCACAATTTCCAAATCCTGGAAAGTATGGGTACTCTTGGTACGCCTCGTGAGGAACCTAGACTTGCTCTTATGCAATCCACCATGATGGAAATTTCTCCCCCACCAAACGCCGACGACATGATACATCATATACGATTCATATCATCGTGTATCGGAACCATGACTTGTGTTGTCTGCTCATCAGTCATAGGTGTCAAGTTAGGTGCAAGTATGAAAGTAGCTATGCCAATGACAATCCTAATCTATCTACACCCTGTCAACCATGTCTGGTTTCACTGCGTCGATGATGAAATATTATTCATGTCTGTCGACCAGCTCTGTTAGGATTGAACCACCTCCTCACGGCCTTACGCAGACCCAGCCCTCCTTAGGATCCTTATTCCACTCAGATGAGGACATCCTTGAGGCCATGATGAAACCAGATTATCCTTGGGATGCAATGCATCACCGCTCGTTTTTTCTTCCTGAAAATACGGTCGGCCCTAAAATCCAGGAAACCAATAGATTTATGCAATCGAATCAAAAGACTTCCTTCCATCGGTGAAAGTTGATTGGTTCAAAAATCCCATTCCGACACTCGATGCATTCGAAGAAGGGAACATGTCAAAAATTTCTCCTACCATCAAGGTGAATATCTCTTGAAATCTTGAGAAAGTTGAAGAAATCTTGTTGGGGAAAGCATGTTCCCCAAAAGAGGTAACCGCTTACACCCATTTGTTGCAAGAGTATCAGGATATCTTTGCATGGGACTACTCAGAAATACCAGGGCTTATTCCTACGATAGTAGAGCACCACATTGACACTTGGCCTGACATATCACCAGTATGCTATAAACATTATCAATTTCACCCATCCAAGGCAAAAGCAATCAAACGAGAAATCAATAAGCTTCACAAAGTTGGGTTTATCTACCCCATCGCTTATACATCATGGGTTTCTAATCCTATTCCCGTCATGAAAGAACAGGGCACCATAAATGTCTGTATCGATTTTCACGATTTGAACAAAGCCTATCCAAAGGACAATTACCCTACCCCATTCATCAACCAAGATATCGATGCTTGCATAGGACACGAAGCCCTCTCCTTCATGGATAGTTTCTCCGGGTATAATCAAATCCAAATACGGCACTCCGACCAGTACAAGATCGCATTCACCACCCCATGGGGCACATTCATATATCAGGTTATGCCATTTGGCCTTAAAATGTTGGAGCCACTTTCCAACGGGCCATGAATTATATCTTTCATGAATTGGCACACCTCATCCTCTCCTACTTGGACGATCTCATTGTTATATCCAAGAAGCGATCTAATCATCTGGAGGATCTGTGGTTGGTATTCCAACGATGTTGGAAATTCAACCTACGCTTGAATCCCCTCAAGTGCGTCTTCTGCATCACAATAGGATGGATTCTACGTTTTATTGTTTCCCAACAAGGGATTGTAGTGAACCCCCTCAAGTTCCAAGCTATCAAACAGGTACCACCACCTCGAACCCTCAAGCAACTCCAAAGCTTGTAGGGGAAGGCCAATTTTTTGCGATGCTTGGTCCCAGACTATGCCACTTGCGCTCAAGGATTCTTGTGCCTTCTTCATCGGGACATCCCATTTAAATAGGATGATCAAGCCCAAAAATCATTTGAGGCGTTGAAAGACACATTTTCTTCAACACCATTGATTAGTCTCCCAAACTATGACAAAGACTACACCCTGTATCTATTAGCATCCAAGACCGCTTTAGTCGAGTTTTTAATACAGGAGGGCCCCGATGGGAGAGAACACATAATTTATTACATTATTAAAAACTTATCAGGCCCCACATTAAGGTATGAGCCCGAAGAGAAGACTACCCTAGCATTAATACACGCAGTCCAAAAATGCTGCCATTACATTATCTTAAGGACTACAACAGTCGTCGTAGATACCAATCCCATGAGACACCTGGTCACCTGTTGTTTGATGAATCATAAATACGCTCATTGGATAGTTATAATGCAAGAGTTTGACTTACAGTTTAGATCCCCCAAGAGAAAGAAGGCTTTATTTTTAGTTGAGTTCATCATTGAACTCCCAAGTCAAACCAAAGAATCACTAGTCAATGGTTCACTACCAAACGAACATCTCTTCCTAGTGACGACCGAAGACCCTTGGTACGAAGATATTCTATTATTCTTATGAACCCAAAAGTTCAAACCAAAGCTCACTCATGATGACTGCAAGTGCATCCACCACCAAGACCCTCGATACCTCCTCATGGGTGATGTCCTTTATCGGCGGGACATTGACACCATTTTACGTCGATGCCTCACTCATGACCAAGCTGAGCAAGCCCTTAATGACTGTCACAGCGAAGCTTGCGGTGGCCACCTCTCCAGAATGGCCACTGCCCAAAAAGTCCTACGAGAAGGATATTTTTGGCCCATGTTATTCCGTGATTGCATCTCAGCAATCAAAAGGTGCGAGAGATGTCAACACTTCGCTCACAAAGCAAGAGAGCCTCCTGCTCCCCTGCACCCCTTCATAGTCACTGGTCCCTTCTGCAAATGGGGGATCAAATTCATGACTTGCAACCCCACGTCGTTAGGAAACCACATATACATTATCGTGGTCGTCGACTACTTCACCAAATGGGCAGAGGCCATGCCCACATACAAAAACATGGCAGAAGCTACTACATTATTATTTTTTCAACCATGTCAGCACCCAGTTTGGTGTACCAAAAGAGTTAGTCTCTGACCACGGAAAACATTTCAAAAACAAAGTTTTCGATGAGAAATCTCATCAACTCGGATTAACACGTGAATTAGCTTCACCATACTACCCCCAATCCAACGGATATGTAGAAGTTGTGAAAAAAGTACTCAAAACGATGTTACAATGCATGGTGAATAACCACAAAACAAATTGGCACCACATGCTTTTCCCCGCTCTGTGGGCATACCGCACATGAGTAAAAACATCAATAGGGTTCACACCTTTCCACTTGGTGTACGGGGTCGACGCTGTGATTCCCATAGAAAGAGAGATCTCGAACTTACACGCCACCATCAAACTCCTCGATGACACCCAATCTCTAGGGAAATTCTTAGTACAATTAGAACTTGTTGAAGAAAGTCAACAATAGTTTCTCCAACACAACGAGGCCCATAAAAAGCAGGTGAAAGCATCGTTCGACTGCAACATCACCCCTCGATCATTTACCGAGGGGGAGTTAGTCCTCCGCTATGATGTCACAAAATAAGCCTTAGGGCCTGGAAAGTTTGAAATCTTGTGGAAAGGTCCATATGTCATAAAAAAATATCTCCTCAAGGGGGCATACATCTTGTCTGAGCCAGATGTAACATGCCTAAGCAACCCCATCAATGGGATCTACCTCAAGAAATTTTTCCCATAACGGTTAGGAGGCTTCAACCATATAGATAAACTTTCATATAGCAAGATTTCTTTTTTTATCACAGACATCACAGACTTGTTCAAAAAGCGCTCTGGTGTCACAAAAATGGATCGTCCCCCCAACCATTATTTCGGATTCGCTGATGGAGCATATCGATGGTCTCAAAATTTAGCAGCAGCCGCCTAGGTCATCTACTACCTTGACCAATCACCGTACTTCACCAACAGAGTATGCATCGGATCAGCTACAAACAATCAGGCAGAATATGACGTCGTCATCGGGCTCATGAGCGATGCCTTCAACCAAGGCATCTGCCACCTGCATATCTACCTTGATTCCCAGTTAATGGTTTTACAGTTAAACCAAGAATTTGAAGTACGAGATTCACAACTGTTTAGAAAATATTTGTGTGCAAAAGGATTAAGTCGTCAATTTGATCATATTACATTCACACATGTACCAAGAAATCAAAACCAGATAGAAGATTGCATAGATTACCACATCCTATACTGGAATGCATCTCATATAAACCATCATACATAAAACCAAAAACATAATATATATATATATATATATATATATATATATATATATATATATATATATATCCATCATCGATACATAACATCCATAAAATAATATAAACCATAGACACATCATCAAGAACCGCAAAAAATACATCTCGCATATATACCAAAAATTAGGTGTGAGTACAAATAACAAGTCATTTATCTGACCCCGAGGTCAGCCAAAAAATACATATACACATGTCATCAAATACAATGGAATCATCCTCATAATGGGTGTTTTCCCTTAATACAAAGTATCTCTAGGGCTAAGCCCCACCAAGTGGGCCACCTCGAACCACAGCTGTTGTTGGTGCCAAAACTGGGGAAACCGCCAAAACTGAAGCCGCCACACGGTGCAAAGTCAGTCGATAGCCCCTCTCCCAGACCATCAATGTCTCCAACAACGAACCAAGTAGCATAGTAAGCAATCTTGCGACCTCAGGAGGTCATTCTCAAGGAACTTGAGAAGACCCCATTCAGCTAGCTGCAGCCAGGCATTGGCATCTTGTGCCACATCTATGCGCAAATCTGGCCAGTCTCTCTCTCTCCAAATAATCCTGTCACCAAACAGAAACACATCAGTGACATCAAAACACCAAAAATTTAAAATTTCCACAAAAAAAAAAAAAATCCACCTTAGCTTTTCGACGCGCCCGTTTTTCAAAAAGGCACACTGACCGCGCGTTTGTATCTCAAACAGACATGGAATTCACGCACAAAAATTCCCACAAACACGAAATCTCTGCGGAAATCCTCAGTTTCACACAGAGATTCTGCGCCTGTGCCTTGATTGCCCGCGCGGTCAAGCCAAAAAATGAGTAGGGTCCCATACAAACCTAATTTGTACGAACCTCTACCCAGTAAACATTGAAAAAATGAAATGTTGGATGATCATATGCCTACTTGACACTAGCGGCATGAATCCCGGGTGCACAGGATGACAGCAATGGAAATAAAGGCTCTGCAGTAAGCTCTGACCTCTCAAAATCTCCAACTCTAAAATTAGACAATTGAATTTAAATGAGCCATATTGACCTATATATCGCCCTTTTCAAAATGTTTGAGGGACCATAACGGGAGCTCAGAAAGCCCAATTGCGAAACCGAAAGCAGCACAGTGATCAGCACCTCATAACACCCAAAGGAGGCATCACACATTCACGCCTCCGAAAAATTAATTTTTTCAGTTCCAACAGGTATGCCCTCCCCTATAATTTTTTCATTTAGCACCTTCTGTCAAATTATTTAAATGAAAAAGATCCTTTCACTTGGGGTATTTGTTGTAGGTATCATACAATACGACCAACCACTTATCGCCCTAGTCACTGAAGGTTCCAGAGCATGTATCATTTTTCCCTCAGCATGATAGATCCCTAAAGAAACTTTTCATATCATGACATCGTTACTCCATAATAAATCAACCATAGGTTCCAAACACCTGACCATGTTTATCATCTCCCCACCTTGTACATGATAAACATCCTTGTCGGTCGGTAGAGCCTCCCCCTCCATGGCGTCCATCACTCACATAGACCATGCATCAAAAAATATAACGCCATGGCCATATCACCCAATCCGGGAAACACTTCATGATCATTCATCCACCATGCATCAAGTCAAGTTTTACCATATCACGATAAAACCCCTTTCCTGGACTACCATTTTCGCAAGCAGATCGAGCACGCACCACCGCATATCGCATTTGGCCTACCATCCCTCCATCAGCATAGCCCATCTGCGATATTTTCCATCCGCTTCATCACCCCGACACCGAGACTAACCAATGGGGCCCCCACCCTCAACAAAAACACCTTCCTCACACCATTAGTGAGTAATCATTTTTCATGTTTTTGGGGCACCCGTCTCCATGTTTGTACAATCCAAACCCATTTTATATTCTTTTGACAAGTGTACAAATATTTTTTAGGAGAACATCCTCGACCCATCTATCCATTTTTCTCCCATGGCAGCAGTCCCTAATCACCCTCGGTCGGAGCTTCATACCTTTCACGCAAAGCCACCACGACATTCATAACCAACGTATACCCACCCTGGCCATCCTTCTGATTCCAAGGCTTTCAAGCTCTGAACTTTGACCACTGAACTCCCATCATCAGTTTTCAGCCATTTCTCACCATCATGCCTACGTTAACCTATCATATCAGAGACCCTAGTCCCTTGCATCAGCATTTCTCTCAATAGGTTGAGGCTTCCTTATTATCGACTTCAACAAACATTTTCCAAAAAGGAAGCAGTACCTTGGATGTCTCCTCACCTCAATACAGGCATCCTCGGATTGCACTGTGGGAATCATCATTGACCATTGATGTCATCGATCCTCCTAACATTCAACTACAACACAAGATTTCATGTCAAGATGGTATCGTACTTCACAACCATTTCACTTTGTCAGAGTTTGTCGAAGACCCGTGCCATTATAAGCATCTCTTTCAGCAATGCTTACACGGGAAAGTCCCAACCATACACCCATGCATACAATGAGAAATTACCCTAAAATATGACATACCAAGCTTATGCATATGGGCACTACATTCAACTTATCTTCAAATAAAAAACGCCCCTGAGGGCGTCAGCAATTGTCGTCATCAACCAAATCAGCTGATCACTATCATATAAGTGACACAGACAAAACCTTTATCTGTCATATAGGCTTTAACTAGCCAAAGCATCACGAGCATGGGACATGCCCACCTCATATAAATATTGTATTTATTTTATTATACTATATCTTGCAGGTTTTCGACAGAACATGGTCCCTCTGTTACTCACAGTAAGAGGTCTCCAACCTTAGGCTGCGCGTAGGTCTCTCTCTCTCTCTCTCAACATGGGTTATACAAAACATAAACTATAATGTATTTCGGCTATACAGTTCTTCCTAGACCTCACACATTAGGGGGAAATGTTATCACTGGAAAATCAGACAAGAAAAAGACGTAATGAAATGTCAAGTAGAAGGATTTACAGGGTTGAAAAACATTAGAGAATCTGGAAAATTTAACTTTCTCTAAGGTCAAGAGGAAAATTTATCAACTTGCGCACAGAAGACACATGCAAAGTGCGCTTTGCGTGCATTTTTCTTCAATAGCAGAGAAAATCTTCGTGGCTTTCCCCCAATAAGCCGCACAGTCCTGAGTATGGCGAAAGGTTACTATCAGGGACCACTTTGCACACTTTGGGAAGAAGATTCTCCACTTGAGGCCACCCAAGTACATCCGCCTAGAGCCACCTTGAGACCTCAAGTGAGCACACAATGGAATCAACCACCACTCTTGGGTCACTATCCACAATTGTATATTTGAATTTTGCCTATAAAATACCAACATGAGAAGAACAATTCAGAACACATTTTTATGCTGGCAAAATTTCCCACGAGAAAACCAATAGTGTGTTATCCAAGCAACAAGAGAGTGAAGAGATTCATTTGTTGGCCATCCACCATCTCAATCCCAAAGGAGAAGTGCATCAGTTTTCCATTATCCGGTCACTCATTTGAGGAGAAGGGAGAGGCCTACAAACATCTTAAGGGGAGAGCCCTCCTTGCTCTGAGTATTAGAGCTCCATAGCTCTAAGGACTCACTATAAGTGTTTTAGCGTTCTACCTCCTTTTTACCACCAGCGGTTAATAAAAGGGGATTCATTCTCCGTTGGTATTATTAGTTCGTTTACTCAATATTGAGCTTGAGTTATATGTGTATTTTTTGTTTCTTGTTTCCTCCTCTTTTTGTAGTATGTTATGTTCCATAACTAGTTTTTCTACATGTTATGATGCTTCACTAACCATCTAACAACCTATTTTTTCCCTGTGACCATTTCTTGTAGGCCAACAATCACTCCTACCAAGAACTGATGTTTTTTGTACATTCGTGCACTTAACACACCAACACACTCTTTTTTCTTCCAATTGTTGTGGTGTCAACCTTGGAGGTTTTGGAAGTCTAGGAGTAGCGACACTTCCATATTTATAGTTGTGATTGGTAGACTTCCTTTTCGCCATAATTTTTCTTTCAATTTTTCTTGCTAACCTTAATGCCTTCTCTAATGAATTAGGTTCCTAAATGCGAACCTCATGTTGGATGCTATCCTTTAAAGTACCTATGAAGACATCAATCCTATGTTCTTCTGGAATATTAGTTACCCTTATATTCAATTTTTTGAAGTCCTCAATGTGCTCCACCATTAAACTCTTTTGTTTGAGGTTTATCAATTGGATAAAGAAGGTTTTTCTCTTTGTATTCTCATAATGTGATATCATTTCCTTCATAAAAATTAACCAAGTGACAATTTTTTTATGAGACAAAATCCATTGATACCATACAAATGTACTGTGTTCTAAATATAAAGTTGCAATGCATACCTTTTGTGTGTTTTGCACATTATGGAGATCAAAATATTTCTCTATCTGTTGTATCCATGTTACGAGATCCTTGCCATCAAACTTCCTCATATCAATCTTTCGAATATGTTGGGTCTTCAATCCAACGTTAGAGTTTATGAAATCATGATTAATTTTTATTTTTTCTCGTCATGAGTTTCCTCTACTGCCTTTTCGCCATTATGAATAATTTCATGTAGCAACTTTTTCAAACCTTCCATGTCTGCTTTTAGTTTTTCTTCTATACCATTGATCTCAGCTTCCATGCCATTCTTCAAACCATCCATGTCATTCTTCAAACCATCCATCTTTTCTTCCACACCATTCATCTTAGCTTCCACGCCTTTCTTCAAACCATCCATCTTAGCTTCCATTTAATTTTTGGTTACTTTTTGCGAGAGCAACATTTGTTGCACTTGGTCTCGTAATTTTGATATATCATGTTGCACTTCTTCCTATTCATGCGTCAGAGTAGAAGTTTCAGAGGACTTAATGAGCATGGAATTATTTTTGGGAGACATTTTAGAACCCAATACTGATATCTATTCTTCAAAATTCCCTTGGAATCACTTCAAACTAATTTTTCAAACAAACGTTTGCAATTTAAAAATATGATACACACATTTCTCTTGATTTTTAGGAGCTCGCTATTGATCCTACTATATCTTTTTGATTTCAAATCCCCAGTATTTTAACTTCGGGCCTGTAGTAGCCCTCTGAGTCATCTTTCCAATGCCACAGGTCAGACCTGATTTGTATCCTTCAAGTCAAATTTATGCCCAATCTCCCACAATGACCTAATTATGGACTGGTTCAATAGAGTGAACTTGTACGGCGTGCCACATGTCACTTTTTCATCTTTCAGTTTTTAAATAGATACACAAGAAACTACAGTCCATGCAATTTGAACCACTTCTTACATAATTTAGATCTGATGCTCAGAGAGAAAGTTATGACGATTTTCCCAAGGTCACCTCTTTGAGATGAAATTCTGGAGCTTGAAAAAACCTTAACTTCCTCAGATCATATCTCCGATAATATAGCGAACCAAGATCTAAAATTTTTACACAAAGTTCCTCGGGATTTTAGCTCAAATGGGTTTTTTTCAGCACCTGAACCTTCGTAGAAAAAAATTATAGTGAAAATGCCACGATGAGCTGTTTGCAGCAGCGAAACCGTAGAATCCAAAGCTTTGATACCAAATGTTATGAAACCAGCTCACAAATTAGAAGAAAATAAAGATCAATGACTTAGAAATCAGCCTCTTTGAGGTGGAAACCTCCTTTACATTACATAAATGAACAATTTTTGGATGATACAAATGACAAAACCTCCTTTCTATATATAGGAGTCCATGGGGTCACAATATAATCCTAGACGAACTAACAATAATAATGTTAGGTCCCTATATTACTAGTATAGTCCCTTATTGTTGTTAGTGTAACCCCCATATTGTTATTATTGTGCCCTTAAATTATTATTGTTAGGTCGGCTAGGATTACATCATGGGCCCCTGACCACAAGACATCATGGGCTCTGTGGACTCATTATATAGAAAGGAGGTTTTGTAATTTGTATCATCCAAGAATTTTTCATTCATGTAATGTATCGAGGCTTCTAAGTGGCTTATATCTAAGGCATTGATATCTCTTTTTCTTCTATTTTTGGAGTCAAGTCACAAAACATTTGGTGTAAGAGCTTTGGATTCTAGGGTTTCTCGCTCGCTCCAAACAAAGTCATCATGGCATTTTCGCTATAACTTGTTTTCTACAAAGGCTCGAAGCTGAAATTTTTAGGAGTGCGGTTTACATCCCGAGAAACACCTTCACAAAATTTCGTAGCTTGGTTTGTAATATTTTCTTGGAGATATGATCTCAGGGTTAGGGATTTTTGCAGCTCCTCGAATTTCACTTAAAAGGTCATCGCGGAATTTTCATCATAACTTTTTTTCGTTTTAGTTTAGAAGGGGAAATTTTTTAGGGAGCGCGAAGCCAAAATCTTGAGAAAATATTTGCAAAATTTCAGAGCTTGGTTCGCAATATTTTCGCAGATATGATCCGTGGATGGGATTTTTTCAGGCTCTCGAATTTCATCTCAAAGAGGTGATCATGGGAAAATCTTCATAACTCTCTCTCTGAGCATCAGATTGGAATTCTATAAAAAGTGACTAGAATTAAATGGATTGTAGTTTCCTTTCTATAAATTTTAGAGCCAAAGGAGCAAACAGTGACACGTGGCAAGTCGTACAAGTTCGCTCTACTGAACCAGTCCATAATTAGGTCATTGTGGGAGATTGGACATAAATTTTCATTGAAGAATCCAAATCAAGTCAGACCTGTGGCATTTGAAAGAAGCTTCAGAGGACTACTACAGGGCCGAATTTCAAATATTAAGGATCTTCAAGTATAGAGATAAGTAAATTTCAATATCGAGCTCCTCAAAAGCAAGTAAAAGGTGTGTATTTTTTTTCTGAATTGCATAAGTCTTGTTTGAAGAATCAAGTTGAATTGATTCCAAGGGAATATTGTAGAATAGATATCAGTATTGGATTCTAAAATGGCCCCTAAAAAGAATTCAACACCCATTAAGCCTTTAGAAGGCTCTACTATGAATCATGAAGACGAAGAATGGCAACATGACATATCAAAATTACAAGAGCAAGTGAAAAAAATTTCGCTCTCGCAAAGAGCAACAAAAAATGACATGGAAGTTTTGAAGAAAGGCGTGGAAATTAAGATGGATGGTTTGAAGAAAGGCATGGAATCTAAGATGGATGGTTTTAAGAATTGCATGGAAGCTAAGATGGATGGTATGGAAGCTGACATGGAATCTAAGATGGATGACATGGAAGCTAAGATGGAAAACATGAAAAATGATCTAAAAGCAGACATGGAAGGTTTGACAAAGTTCATACAAGAAATGTTTCCTAATGGTGAAAATATAGTAGAGGAAACTCATGATGAGAACAAAATAAATGTTAATCGTGATTTCATAAACTCTAATGTTGGAGGAAGAACCACCATATTCCAAAAATGGATATGAGGAAGTTTGATGGAAAGGATCCTGTAACATGGATACTACAGATGGAGCAATATTTTGATCTCAATAATGTGCAAAACACACAAAAGGTACGCATTGCAACTTTACATTTAGAAAAAAAAATACATTTGTATGGTATTGATGGCTTTGCTCCTGTAAAAAAATTGTCACTTGGTCAATTTTTATGGAGGAAATGATAGCACATTATGAGGATACAAAGAGCAACACTTTCTTTGTCCAATTGATAAATCTAAAACAAAAGTGTTCAGTGGGGGAGCACATTGAAGACTTCCAAAAATTGAATATAAGGGTAACTGATATTCCATAGGAACACAAGCTTGATCTCTTCATAGGTACTTTAAAGGATAAAATCCAACATGAAGTTCACGTTTTGGAACTTGATTCATTGGAGAAGGCATTTAGATTGGCAAGAAAAGTTGAATGTAAAATTATGGCGACAAGGAAGCCTACCAGTCACTTCTATAAAGATGGAAGTGTTGCTACTCCTAGATTTCCACAACCTACAAGGTTGACACCACAACAATTGGAAGAAAAAAGAGCAAAAGGGCTTTTACAAGCAATCATGGATAGGTCTAACACTAAAGGTCATAAGTGTGCCGAGAATAAATTATTTTACATAGATTGTGAAGAGGAAGAAGAAAATGAACAAGAATCTTCAAAAGAAGAGGATATACACCAGGAACCAGCCCTAGAAGAGGAAGAAATGAGTTCGACCATATCGTGTAATGCATTGGCAAGAATTACCACTCCTCAAACTCTCAAGATAGAAGGAGATATCAAGAAGAAAAAGGTAATAGTGTTGATTGATTCAAGTAGTACCCATAATTTTATTCATTGTAAAGTAGCCAAGGAATTGAATTCTTTCCTATACCCAGCACCAGAATGTCAAGTGATGGTTGCAAATGGAAGAATTATAAATTGCTCTGGAAAATGCCATAATATCAAGCTAACCATGGGGGAATATGTATTGAATATTCCAATGCTTTCCATTCCTATGAGAGGTGTTGATGTTGTACTAGGAGTACAATGGTTACAATCTTTGGGGATGGTAGATTTTAATTTTCAAGAACTTTTCTTGAATTTTTTTTCAGAAGGAAAGGAATTCGAATTACAAGGTATTGCAGGGAAGTCCAGAAAGATAATAAGCTCTAATTTCATGACAAAGCTTCTAAAGAAAGAACAACAAGGCATAATTTCATAATTATGGTCACTAAAAGTTCCAACATCAAAATAATCTATTTATGTAGATCTCCAAAAAGTCTTGGATAATCATTCCAAGGTGTTTGAAACTCCCAAAGGACTCCCACCTATTCGTGATCATGATCATGCTATTCATTTGATTCCAGGAAGTGTTCCTCCAAACATCAGGCCTTATAGATATCCTTATGTCCAAAAAAGCGAAATTGAACGTATGATTGCAGAAATGTTAGAGGCGAGTATAATTCAACCTAGTCAAAGTTCTTTCTCTGCTCCTGTAGTATTGGTACACAAGAAGGATGGATCATGGCGCATGTGTCCAAATTATAGGGAGCTCAATAAGCTCACCATTAAAGATAAATTTCCCATTCCTGTGATTGATGAATTATTGGATGAATTACATGGAGAAATTTATTTTACCAAGTTGGATCTTCGTTTAGGATATCATCAAATTAGAATGAAGACTGAAGATATTCCGAAAAAAACATTCGAACTCATGAGGGTCATTATGAATTTTTGGTCATGCCTTTTGGCCTTACCAATGCACCTTCTACATTTCAAGGGTTGATGAATTCCATTTTCAAACCCTTCCTTAGAAATTTTATGCTAGTATTTTTTGATGATATACTAATCTACATCAAGTCTTGGAAGGATCATGTTCAACATGTTGATAGGGTGCTCAAACTATTGCAGGAGAAACAATTATATGCAAAAACATCCAAATGTTTCTTTGAAGTACAAGAGGTGGAATATCTGGGTCATATTGTATCTCACAAGGGTGTTAAGGTAGACCCTAACAAAATTAAAGCCATTAAGGAATGGAAAATCCCCACAACCATAAATCAGTTACGAGGATTTCTCGGGTTAACAAGGTATTATCGGAAGTTTGTTAAGAATTAGGGGAGAATAGTAGCACCTATAACAACATTATTGAAGAAAGATGCATTTTCATGGGCTCCTGAAGCAACTAAGGCCTTTGAACATCTTAAAGAGGCAATGTTCCTAGCACCGGTATTAGCTACGCCAGACTTCGCAAAAACCTTTATTGTGGAATGTGATGCCTCAGGAAATGGAATTGGTGTTGTTTTAATGCAAGAAGGAAGACCCGTTGCTTTTGAAAGTCATCCAATCAAAGGAAAGTATTTACAAAAATCTATTTATGAGAAGGAAATGTTATCAATACTGCATGCACTAAAGAAATGGTGAACTTACCTAATGGGATGACATTTCAAGTAAAAAATTGATCATGATAGTCTTAAATACTTTTTGGAACAAAGACTATCTTCAGAAGAGCAGAAAAAGTGGGTCACAAAGATGTTGGGTTATGACTTTGAAATAATCTACAAAAAAGGGAAGCTAAATGTTATTGCAGATGCACTCTCAAAAAAGAATGAAGTGGTGGAAGCATTGCTTTGTGCCATTTCTATTATCCAACTAGATTGGATAACCGAAGCAAGAGATGAATGGAAGAAGGACGAAGAAGTGTGGACACTCATTCAAAAGTTGCAGCAAGATCCTAGTACATCTGATACATTTAGTTGGGAAAATGATTCCTTATGGTACAAAGATCGCTTATATCTTTGTAAGAATTCCCAACTAAAACAAAAGATTCTTCTGGAATTGCACACTTCTCCTTTAGGAGGACACTCGGGATTTTTAAAAACTTACCACAGGGTGAAGAAAGAATTTTTTTGGGATGGCCTTAAATCAGATATTCAAAATTTTGTGGCAGAATGTTTGGTTTGCCAGCAGAATAAAGTGGAAACAATTAAGACCCCGGGACTTCTACAACCTTTATCCATTCCAAGTCAACGTTGGGAGGAGATTTCAATGGATTTTATCACAGGTTTACCTAAGTCCGAAGGAAAGAGTGTCATCATGGTGGTAGTTGATAGACTTACCAAGCATGCACACTTTTGTGCATTATCTCATCCATTTAAAGCAAGTACAGTTGCTACTACATTTATGGATAGAATTCAAAAGCTACATGGAAGCCCAAGGGTTATTGTGAGCGACAAAGATCCCATTTTTACCGGAAATTTTTGGACGGAGTTATTTTCTTGTTTGGGTACTCAATTAGCTCATAGCTCATCTTATCATCCTCAATCTGATGGTCAAACTGAGATAGTAAATAAATGCTTGGAAGGATATCTTCGTTGTTTTGTATCTGATAAACAAACACAATGGGTCAAGTGGTTACCTCTCGCTGAATGGTGGTATAACACTTCCTTCCATACTGCAGCAAAAATGACCCCATTTATGGTACTTTATGGATATCATCCACCATCGATCACATCATCTTTAAGGGAAAATTCGAAGGTTCAAGCAGTGGAAGATCACATCGAGCATCAGCAAGAAGTTCTCCAACTCTTAAAGGATAACCTGAATTTGGCAAAAAATCGAATGAAACAACAGGCAGATCAACATCGCAGCGAGAGAAGTTTTGATGTAGGAGATTGGGTATTTTTACGGCTACAACCATACAAACAAATGTCCCTCAAGCAAGCTAAGAAGGATAATAAATTATCGCCAAAGTACTATGGTCCTTACAAGGTGTTGCAAAATATCGGTACTATGGCATACAAATTGGAGCTTCCTGCTTCTTCACGAGTGCATCCAATTTTCCATGTTTCATGCTTAAAGAAGGTTATAGGTGAAAATCTTCCAGTTCAAACAATATTGCCAGAACTTGATGAGGAAGGGAAAATCATATTGGAACCTGAAGCGGTCATGGAAACAAGAACTCAACAGCTACGGAATCGATCAATTTTAGAGTATCTCATCAAGTGGAAGAACTTACCCACTGAAGATTCTACATGGGAGGATGAGAATTTTATACAGAAGCACCCAGAGCTACTCAAGCATTGAGGACAACACTTTTTTGAAGGAGAGAGGCATGTTAGGTCCCTATATTACTAGTATAGTCCCTTGTCAGAAGGTGAACTCTATATTGTTATTATTGTGTCTTTTAATTCTTATGGCTAATAGTTTGCTAGGTATCATATTATGGTCTCAATTAAGCATTTATATCATGGGCTCCCATGGAATCCTATATATAGAAAGGAGGTTTTGTAATTTGTATCATCCAAGAATTTTTCATTCATGTAATGTATTGGAGGTTTCCCCCTCGAACTGGCTTATTTCTAAGGCGTTGATATCTCTTTTCTTCTATTTTTGGAGGTGTTTTCACAACAAATAATGCAAGGGCACAACAATAACAATAGTGGTCTTTTATGGGGCACAATAATAACAATATGGGGACTACAAGGGGGCTACACTAAAAATAATAAGGGAATACACTAGTAATATAGGGACCTAACAAAGCAAGCGTGCACGAACAATAAGCAAGAACAACACATAACCAATCATACACTCATGACAACATGTTGACAACAACACCATCAACCCTTCCATGGCGACACCGCTGCCACCATGGCCAACACAACACAAATGCAACAAGCACATATAAACCACAAGCATACTAAACACGTATGCAACCAACATAAATGCATGATCAACACACCACCCATCAGTCTGAGAGTTGAACCATGCTCTAATACCACTCTATAACACCCTCTTCCCACATCTACCCAAGTAACCGACCAACCGAGGTAAGCATGTGATGAGAGGCTACTAATATGAGATTCAACCTCATAGATGACCTTAAGGAAATGGAACTGACGAAAACACGAGAAACACACCTTACACAACATCAACAACACCTCCAGAAGGTAAGCCACCCTCCCAGACCCTTGAAACTTGAAGGGGGATTGATTTTTGACCCATTTAGGCCTTATTCATGGGCATGTAAGGGAAAGGGGGTGGCTAGCAACCTATAGCCACGAGAATGCCTTGGAAAGGCTGCGACCAGGGCCCCAAAAGGTCAATTATGTGCCTGCAACTCCTGGATTTGTGCCTCGTTTTTAGCCTCTGAGCCCGGGTCATGCCCAAAACTTCCTATAACTTCAAGAGAGGATAAATAGCATTAAAACAAATACATGGAAGCAACCACATCATCAGGAACTTATTCGATCTCACCCATTCATGACAATAATTTGGTCAAACATGTCACAAACATTGCATCTACAAGTGTAAACAAAAAAATTAAACATAGGGGTATAATACTTATCGGAGAATTACTAAGAAGCATTGTACCCTTACATAATAAGATGCAATACAATCTATTTTACCATATATACTATATATTCATTTACAGGAAAAAGCATAGATAGAGCCATACATCGTCATTGATAAAATACATGCTTATAAACAACATAAATACCATGGATATAACATCAATGAAATCCACATAATAACTTGCACATTTTCATACAAAATACCAAAGGAATGAGCTTCTCATTAATGAGTGTAAAAACCAACCGAAGATGGGATTTCCACGTTCCACCCGACCATAGATTGTCTAAGCTAAATATGTCTTCATCCAATCACCCTTGTGCCATATTCCAAGCATGAATGTGGAACTCAAACCAAAAAACCAACCAAGGCATCCCGAGGCTAAACCACCTCACCCTCATCAATCATAAACCAGGCTTTACCATGATCCACACCCGATCACTAGGCCAACACAAGCATGGATATCACCAGATTCTCTCCACCTAAACCGTGAGAAATTTTCTTGTCTCCTAGTCTCTCAGGCTTTACCACAACCCACAGCCTGAATCAGGGGTCACTGGGCCGTAAACCGAGACATACTCTCTAGGCTTTACAGCAATCCAAAACCTGGGATTCCTAAGCCTGAATGGAGAGAAAACCACCTCTAGGATTTACCGTATATCCCACCATTAACTAGTCGAGGATTCATAAGCCTACTGAGGAAACACACTATCTGGCTTTACCATCTGGTTCAGGGGTTACTAGGCCATATTCGGAGATCCACCCCACTCAGCTTTGAATCCATCCAGTAATCCAGCTAAAAAAAAACATGAAAACTCCACAACACCATGGCTATCCGAAAATGGAAAGGCTAGGCTGAAAAAACTGTCACCCCTGGAAAAACCCATGCCCAAACAACAAGAAACCACATGCAATACCATGCATGCCAAATATAGCAAGGAAAATACACATGTTAATCGATACATGCCAATAATCGCGATGTAGCTGCTTGATTCCTACTCCTCCTTGCTTGCTTCCTCCATTTTCCTATTTTCTTGCTTTTCTTGCTCCAATGCCAAAGTGCTCCAAAAAATCTAAGTGTCTAAGAGTGAGAGAGAGAGAGAGAGAGAAAGAATAATGAGAGAGCTCCAAAAAATGCACTGAAAAAAGGTACCAACTGATCCTCGGAATCCTTTTTATGGAAGAGGCCTTTATTTTCTTCATTTTCCATTATTTTCATTCAGTTTATCCTCACATGCAACTTGTGACCTTTCATCTCCCTTTTCTCCTAATTTCCAATATTTTAATAAATAAATGTGCCAAAATGTCATTTTTCCTCTCCAAAGCCTTTTCATTTGCCTTTTCCAATTTCCTTAGCCATAATAAACCAAATTAACACCCCCTATGTTGTTTTGTCCACCATTCAGCTTGGAATACGTCCCATCAACCGTGGTTATTATTTTTACTTTTATTACATGGAATTTTCACGAGGGTTGTTACAAGCAATGTCAAATGCAAGATTGCATTAGAATTGAAAAAGTATTTAATATGTTAAATAGTCTAATACTTACTACCATTGGAGAACAATGTGGAATATGTTGTACAAGTGTAAGTCTTTTTTTTTTCAATTTTTGTTTAACACAAGCACCTAGTTTTGGGATAAAAAAGACAAATAACAAGCTATAAGGCAATTTGAATATACAATTATATACATTTTATCAAATAGATACAAAATACAATAGTACAATTAAATGGAAAAAAAATGAAAACACTCTATATTAAGCCCGTAGTAATTAAAGCTCAATGCAATAGTAGACATAGATAAAAAATAATCTAAGCAAGTAGCAAGTTTGCACAAGTGTCTACTTCAGATTCAAAAGGGTATCGAGTATCCAACCATAAGTTGTACACATTTTTTCCACACTTTGAACAATAGGATAATAAGTCAAAAGAAAATAACATAACAATTTATAAGTTTTAAATTCATTTTAATCAAAATTTGTCAAAAAAGAAAAAGAAAAAAGAAAGAAGATATTTTAAATTACAAAGAATTACGATAAATATTAAACCACAAAAAATTACCAATTATCATTTTTTTAGTTAATTTACAAATCAATACAATATAAACTATTTAAGGAAAATATCATACTCAAATCAATATTTATATAGTATTTATTATAAATTAATATTTATTGATATTTCCATTTATATATAGCTTTATAACTACCAAAACTGTTACTGTATTTTGTAATCTTTAAAAAGTTCCAAAATTAGAACGACCTGAAAATCAACTTTAGAAAATTTTGCCATCCATATGTATATTAGATTTATAAAAAAATGGAGATGAAAACAAGTGATATATATTCATTAAAAAACTAAAAAAAAATTAAAAATTAAATAAATAAATAAATAAATAAAATAAATAAATAAAAATTTAGAACAAACATCATTATAAATTTGAAGAAATTTTAAAATTTTAAACATTCAAGAAGTGGATATTTCATTTTATAGTTAGTAAATTGTTATTGTTTTTTTAGTCTAAAAATATTTTAAATCTCAAACTACTCTATAAAACCTTAAAAAATCAATTCACAATTCTAGGAAATTTTGTCACGGTATATATGAGCTCTTTGTTTTATTTGTATTTGAGATGTGTGAATGAACAAAGAGAACCAAGTTAAGTATATCAACTACCAAAAAGGGTAATTGTTACAAAGCTAATCTTGGTATTATTGAATCTTGTTGCATGTAAATGTGTATCTCAATAAGAAAGACACCAAAATTAACAAATACTATAATAATTATTTATGAAACTATACATTTTTTTATTTCTTAATATATCTTATTAAAATTAAGAAGAAAACATTTTAGTTATATAGAATATAGATTTTATAATTCTGTTAGTTTATATATAACAACTATGCTATGATTAAATAATGTGTGTTATTCTAGAAACCATTATTTTTAAGTCTTAATGGTTAATTCATTTGATCGATTTCATGTTGTTAAATCACCTTTCTAATGAGAATTCATGGAGCCAATTTTCCTTGGGGCTCTTGGTGTTAGGCTAGTGGAATGGATCTCCTTGAGATTGTTTCCGTGAACATGACCACCCAGCTCCGATGTTTATGAACCACACAAAAAAATAAACAATAAAACCATAATTTTTAATTTAAAAATAAAAAATAAAAAATAATAATAATAATAATAATTCAATTATTAAACCAGAATAAGAAACCATAATCATTGGATAATTTAAAGATGAAATTCCAATTGTATCAAGTAAATATATTAATTCAAGAAATATTCAATTAAAAAAATAATATTACTTCGCCATCTATATATATATATATATATTTTGTTTTCTAAACAACATTAATCACCTTTATATCTTTAAAAAGTTTTTTAAAGATATAAAGGTGATTAATGTATATAAATATATATCTTTAAAAAACTTTATTTTATTTATTTATATACATTAATCACCTTTATATCTTTAAAAAACTTTTTAAAGATATAAAGGTGATTAATGTATATAAATAAATAAAATAAAGTTTTTTAAAGATATAAAGGTGATTAATGTTGTTTAGAAAACAAATTTTATGAATTCCAACGAAGAAATTAAGTTTAAAGAAATAAAACCCACTCGCCTCAAGTTTGCACGCTGGAATGTTGTGCATATGAAGTTGATTCCTTTGCAAGTCCAGTCAATCCTGCTTCTCTGCCTACTTGTTTACCAATAATTACAGGACCACCGAGGCTACCAGAAAGCATACACGAAAGGACAAGAGAAGGGAAAAGAACTAGACCCCGACTCTAGCAAAAACAAAACAGCTAAACAGTTACCAAAATAAACAATCACTTGAAACAATATGTACAAATGAAAGTCCCAAACATTAAAATTAATATATTTCATAATTGATCGGGGCATGTTGATTAAAATATAGTGTTGATTGTATTTAACCAAATTTAAGTGTACTTTCTTCCATATGTGTTCAATATCCAAACCCGTCACTAAAATAAATTCCAATCATATTCTATAATATTTTTTAAAAATAACAAAAAAATAATAATAATTTCATAACCATGCAAACAAATCGATTTCACATAATTTTTGAATTTTCTCTTTCTTTATCAAGATAATCTCACGCGAGTGCATGACTATCAAAGATTATACGATATGGTCATTTTAAGGTCCAACACCTAGGCTAGCTAGAATATCGGGTATGGCTAGCTAGATAATTTAAGGTTTTTTAAGGTTTTAATGGTGACAAAACATTTTAATTTTTCTATAAAATTACTTATCATGAAATGGTACTTATTGTTAATTGAAAATTTCACTATATCTTGTAACTTATTATTTATTAAACTATAACACTTTAGAAGCATAGACTAAGAACAAAAATATATCTTTTTATAGCAGAATCACAAAATCTTTTAGTGATGTTGTCATATTTCGTGCACAATTTCAATAAATAAATAAAAATTTGAAAGAAAATAAAGAAAATGTTAGGGGACTAAAGAAACCAAGGACCAAAATAGCATAAACCAATATGTAAAAACATAAAATAAGAAGAAGAATACAAAGACCTAACACAAACCAAGTGAGAGGGGAGGAATGAATGCGAAAGAGCCGGAGTCCAACTCTTACTCAACTTCCAACCATCATCCTTGTTGAGATTCCTATCATGTCTCTCAATCTCAATAGCCTCTCTAAGCTTCCTATGGTGGAAGTGATCAACCCTGGCAATCACTCTGGAATCCTCAATATAGATATGGTGACGGGATTTCTCAACATGTTTAGCGAGAGTCGTTGTGTGAGAACGATTGTGCCTAATGTATGCATCATGCTCATGGATTCTTTGATTAATATAGGGAATACCACAGGAGCAAGGAATCAAGTAAACCCATTTCATGTTCTTAGGGTCGACCGGGTCTTTAACAGATCCAAGAGAATTTCTAATGGTACAGAGAGGTTTGAATGAAGAGGAGACATTATTCTTCCTCAAGACATGGGCAATCCTATCCGTGGTCCCTTCGATAAATGGGAGATGAACCTTGGAGATAGGATCAACACGAGCATATTTACCACTTAATCCTTTACAGGATTTTTGAAAGGCCTAAAGGCCTTGAGACCTACTATAACCATTAACTTCAAAAACATCAAGAAGATGAGATTTTTCCGACTCCAGGTGGTTTTTATCTGAGATTCTCAAAGCACGGGTGGCAAGGGTGCTAAGAACCCTAAACTTCTGGGTCGGAAAAGGGTGTTGGAACTTTTTTGTCAGATTTGGGAAGGATTTTCTTTCAGGTTTGTTTTGAGTGTTCCATGTCAAGATCATTGCCTCGCCTATCACGAAAGAATCCAAAGACGAGAAAGAAAGACAAAGCACCTACAATCTATAAACCACTACATACCTGCAAACCCGCGAGCGCAGGAAAAAATGTTTTGGCGAACTCCGAGACCGAATGTCGCGCCATATTAATCCGAGTAAATGCGAATATTGATCGTCATATGGTCGTTTAATTTGAAGATAGAAACCACAAAATCTTTTAGTGACGCTGTCATATTTTGTGCACAATTTCAATAAATAAATAAAAATTTGAAAGAAAAAAAAGAAAATGTTAGGGGACTAAAGAAACCAAGGACCAAAATAGCATAAACCAATATGTAAAAACATAAAATAAGAAGAAGAATACAAAGACCTAACACAAACCAAGTGAGAGGGGAGGAATGAATGCGAAAGAGCCGGAGTCCAACTCTTACTCAACTTCCAACCATCATCCTTGTTGAGATTCCTATCATGTCTCTCAATCTCAATAACCTCTCTAAGCTTCCTATGGTGGAAGTGATCAACCCTGGCAATCACTCTGGAATCCTCAATATAGACATGGTGATGGGATTTCTCAACATGTTTAGCGAGAGCCGTTGTGTGAGAACGATTGTGCCTAATGTATGCATCATGCTCATGGTTTCTTTGATTAATATAGGGAATACCACAGGAGCAAGGAATCAGGTAAACCCATTTCATGTCCTTAGGGTCGACCGGGTCTTTAACAGATCCAAGAGAATTTCTAATGGTACAGAGAGGTTTGAATGAATAGGAGACATTATTCTTCCTCAAGACATGGGCAATCCTATCTGTGGTCCCTTCGATAAATGGGAGATGAACCTTGGAGATAGGATCAACACGAGCATATTTACCACTTAATCCTTTACAGGATTTTTGAAAGGCCTAAAGGCCTTGAGACCTACTATAACCATTAACTTCAAAAACATCAAGAAGATGAGATTTTTCCGACTCCAAGTGGTTTTTATCTGAGATTCTCAAAGCACAGGTGGCAAGGGTGCTAAGAACCCTAAACTTCTGGGTCGGAAAAGGGTGTTGGAACTTTTTTGTCAGATTTGGGAATGATTTTCTTTCAGGTTTGTTTTGAGTGTTCCATGTCAAGATCATTGCCTCGCCTATCACGAAAGAATCCAAAGACGAGAAAGAAAGACAAAGCACCTGCAATCTGTAAACCACTACATACCTGCAAACCCGCGAGCGCAGGAAAAAATGTTTTGGCGAACTCCGAGACCGAATGTCGCGCCATATTAATCTGAGTAAATGCGAATATTGATCGTCATATGGTCGTTTAATTCGAAGATAGAAACCAGTAAATGCGAATATTGACCGTCAGATGGTCGTTTAATTCGAAGATAGAAACTAGTAAATGCAAATACTATTCGTCAGATGGGCATTCAATTCAAAGGTAGAAACCTATGGGTGTTTAATGCAAAGCCTTAACTGCAATTATGAACTGTTACTCCATGACCTGGTGCGTCGGGGTATGGAGTGCTACCCCAACGACGATGAGATGTCACCTCCATAGAAAATCACGAACCTAAAGTTTAACATAATGTCGAAAAATTAATGCAAATTTTCTGTACAATGGGAACTAATTGCCTCTACTCGTGGTTATATGTCACTGCTAAGGCAATGACATAATACATTTTAATAATAAATTAAAAGGGAAAATGTTTTAATAAATTTAAATGAAAGAAATTAAAGTTATTAATATAAAAAATCAAAAAAGTCTCAAGGGCACCTCAATGGGTAATCCAAAATATGTGAAATCGTGAAACTCCATAGACACAGATTCAAATCCCCCTAATGTCGCATGGGCTACAAGGAGAAATACAAATTATAGCCCAAAAAAATCCCCTCTAAGTTACAAATAAAAATAAAAATAATTAATCATCATTTAAAAAAAAACTTAAATATTTTATTATAAATGTAAAATAACAACTAATTGTAATATTTAAAAACAAAATAATTAATTTAACTATACAAATTAAAATTAGTCATTATAAAAGATAACGAATTTGATTATCATTTATATATTTTTTTATATATTTAAATTTATTTGTAAGAGATTTTTTCGGTGAAAATCACATGTAGGGAATTTTTTGGCAAAAATTCCCTACATGTGATTTTCACCGAAAAATTTTCTTACAAATTTTATGGATCACAGAAGCAAAATTCCTAATATTTAAATTTATATTTATAATTTTCTATATATATTTATATTTTTCTATTTATAATTGAATTAGGATAATCGACCACTATTTCAAGAGTTCTATGATTAATGTTAAGTCTTTATGGAAATTAAATCTAATTTTTTATGGAATACCTTATTTAAAGATGTTAAAAGTTCTTAATCCTTTATCATTAAATTCAATCATGTATTACTGATAATATTATTTAATAAAAAAATAATTAATTATACATTTATATTTATATATTTTTATCTACATTAAAAAAATCATTATATATTTTTATTTATATAAACTTATATTAAATCAAAACTCATCATACTAATCTAACTATTATGTGGATAATTGAACCCGTGTTGTGCCTGACCTAGAGGCTCACTGACTGTGCAGTGTCTGGGCCTTCCGCTACCGCCATGGCTCTCCCGAAGCCTGATTCGAGCAAGGCTCCTTCCAGTGACATCTCTGATTCTGCCCATCAACCCCAGTCTGATGAGGTTGCTTCTGCATTTGCCTCTTTGATCGCTTCAATGGGTCCTCAAAGAAATATTTTGGTAATCTCCGAGTTCATCAAAAAACTCGACACAATCCCTGAGATCAACCTCCCTCCCAATATTCCTTGCAGAGCAACACTGTCTCTATCTGAAAAAGGTCTTATCGAGCAGTTTACTGGTCTATGGCCTTCCCCCAAAATTGTCCAAAAATGGGTGGAACGAAATTGGGCCCAAGTAACTCAGGGTAAGATCTCCATTCGGTTCTATGGTAGAGGATATTTCACTTTCCACTTCGAATCCAAGGACAATCGAGACTTAATCTTCAGAAGTGGTCCTTACTTTATGGATTCCAGAGGTTTATATTTGAACAGCTGGATGCCGAACTTCGATCCAGAACTAGATGTCCCTAATGCAGTTCCGGTTTGGGTCAGGCTCCTGCATCTTCCCCTGCATTGTTAGGGAGATGATTCTGTAAGAGCAATAGGGAACGTAGTTGGAAAGTATATCGACAGAGGCGAACCAAAAGACAATATGCAAGCATGCGCTAGGATCTGTGTTGAAGTTGACCTAGGAGAAGGACTCTTGAAAGCCATCAAGATCAAAGTCGACAAATGGACGCACATTCAATAGCTGGACTACAAGCAAATACCCTTCAAGTGCAAGGTATGTCATGAATACGGGCATTTCACCAATAGATGAAACAAAAAATATGATAATGACAAGCAGACTGAAGAAAACAAAGATCCAAAATGGGAACAAGTGAAAAATAAAAAGACTACAAACAAATCTCTTCTCGTCTCTCTTCCCCTTCCCCCTCCCCTTTCTGGCCCTCCCTCCCCTTCTCACAGATCCACTGTCCATCCTTCCCTTCCCTCCCCCGAATCCTCCCCCATCCTGGGTTCAAATCCTTTTGAACCTCTCTCCATCCCTTTGGACCCCCATTACCCCTCCTTCTCCCTCCCCCTCATCCCTCAAAATTCCTTTGATCCTTCCCCCAACTCACCTCCCCCTTTGGGTCCTTTCCATTTTGATCCCCCCCTCTTGGAGGCACCCCCACACCTCTCTAAACCCCCCACACCCGTCTCTCTTCTGACTGGATCCTAACAAGGAATCAATCCAAGGAGTCCTTAATATCCACTGATCGCTCCAAGAAAGCAAGAAGGAAGTCAAATACATAACTAAGAGATGAGGCAGCAGTGAAGGATCTCACCCTAGGAACACAACAACCAATGGAGAGCTACCTTGAGAAAGGCAACAAGAGAAAAGAAAAAACCCATCAGATCCACAGAGGGAAAGGTCCCTCTTTCTCAATCCCCAATAAATAATGATAATTGTCTCTTGGAATTGTAGGGGATTAGGTCATCCCTCCAAACTAAATATCATCAGAGATCTCATCAACAAGGAAAAACCTGATATCCTCCTTATCAAAGAGAAAAAAATCAGCAGTCAAGAGATGGAGATTATTACAACAACAAACAAAAAAACCTATGAAGGAATAGTTATTTTAGCCAATGGTGCATCCGGTGGGATTTGCACTCTTTGGCATAAAGGAAAGTGGAAAATGAAAAATCCAAAAATGGAAGCTCACTGGATTAAAAAAAATCTGAAAAGTTCAGTCTTGGATAAGAAAATCAGTTTATATAACATTTATTCCCAAAACCACTACAAAGACAAGAGAATCTGTTGGAAAACTTTAAAAGAAACAACAATGGTAGATCAAGAAGAAAACCTAATCCTTGGAGGATACTTAAATCTAATTCTGAAAGCAGAAGAAAAAAGAGGTGGCCTCTTTCAGCCAGATCCATCTAGGGAAACTCTCGAAGAAATCATAGAGCAATGCAACCTTTTGGACATCCTTCCCAAAAATGGGAAATTCACTTGGGACAATAAGAGATTGGGTAAGGCCAACATCAAAGAAAGGCTGGACATAATCCTCATTAGGGACAACATGGTGGCCAACTTTAGCAAAGTCTCTTCCAAGAGCATCCCATCAGCAGCTTCATACCACAAACCTGTATCTATCGAGCTTCACTCAATAGAAAATTACGGGCCCCTTCCCTTAAAGTATAATCAGTTGTGGAGCAGCCATGAAGAGGTCAAGCAAGAAGTGGCAAAAATATGGAAACAAAAAATTAATGGATCCCCCAACTATATATCGGAAACAAAGATAAAGAGCACCAGAGCAAGATTAAAAGATTGGGCAAAAACAAGTTATAAGGAACTGCAGAAAGAAAAAGAAGAGTTGCAGCAAGAGCTAGCAAAAATACAAGAGAAAATGGAAAACATGGATAATACAACAGAAAATTAGATTAAGGAGAAGGAGATACATTGGAAAATAGACAGAAGTAATAAGCAAGAGGAGGAAATCTAGAGGCTAAGATCTAGATAGCTCTGGATCCAAGCAGGGGATAAAAATACTACCCTCTTCCACAACTCAGCCAAAACTAGAATGATAAAGAATAATATAGAAAAAATCATGGGATAAGGTGGGCTTGAGATAAAGGGTCAAGAAGATATCAAGAAATAAGTCTTTCGGCATTTTAAAACTTTTCTAACAGTTGTGGACAACCACACAAATACAGAAGAGTTTTTAATGCATATCCCAAAAATAATTGATGGGGAAGCAAATAAAGATCTCTCTAAAGAAGTAACAGAAAAAGAAGTCATGTCAGCAATATGGAGCCTCCACTCGGAAAAGGCCCCAGGCCCGGATGGCTTCCCCATCTCCTATCGCACCTTCTGGAAAATAATAAAGAAGGATTTGTTAAAAATGATAAAATATGTCATCAAAAAGAAAAAAATGGGAGGATTCACAAATTCCACTTTTCTTACCCTCGTTCCAAAAGACCCCCGCCCCATTTCCCTGTGCAATGCTTCCTACAAAATCATTTCTAAAATCTTGGCGAGAAGACTTAAACCTCTCATTCACTCTCTCATCTCTGAAAACCAAGGAGGCTTCGTCCCAAACCAACAAATTGTTGACAACATCATTCTTGTCCAAGAGGCCCTTCACTCAAGCTTTTCTCGCAATGAACAAGGCTTCAGATTAAAAATGGACATGGCCAACACTTTTTACAGAGATAATCTGTCCTACCTCTCTGTTTTCCTTAAAAGATTTGGCTTCTCTCATTATTTTACAAAAACTATTAATGCCTGCACCAATGGCCCCTGGATTGCCCCTCTTGTAAATGGAAGACCATGTGACTACTTTCAGAGCTCAAGAGGGCTCAGGCAAGGTTGCCCCCTGTCTCCTTTCCTCTACATTATCATGGTTGATTCATTAAGTAGAAAGCTGGAACATTGTCGTAGAAACTCCTCCTTGACTGCCTTGACTATAAGCAGGGGAGCCAAAAGCATCAATCATTCCTTGTTTGCAGATGACACCCTTCTCATGGGGGGAGCATCTGGTATTGTTGCTAGAAGATTTAAATCTTTTTTGGACAATTTCATGGATGTTTCGGGAGGGATGGTAAACAATGGAAAAAGTTGTCTATATGGCTGGAACACCCTCCAAGAACTCTTCAAAGAATGTCTCAAATTCCGTAAATTCCTATCCAAACAAATTGGAATCATTTTCAATATTTCAGGTTGCCCATCACCAAGAAAAATTTAAAGACCGAGATCTGGAACAAGTATGCGGAAAAGATGAACAACAAAATCCGTTATTGGGGGATGATCTGGTTAAATTAGGCAGGAAGATTCATTCTCATTAAATCAATCCTTTTAGCTCTGCCTCTATACTAGTTTTCTCTAATAGCAGCTCCAACCAACATCCATAAGCAAATTGAAATCATTATCAAAGGCTTCTTATGGCAAGGAGGAAAAACTGAAACAAAAAAATTAAACTTGTTAATTGGAATCATGTCACTACCCACTACGAGAATGGATAATTATCTATCAGAACCCCCAGGCTTTTGAATTTGGCCCTTGGAACTAAGATTGCTTGGAGGTTTCTTACAGGAGAAAGATGCTTGTGGAAAATTGCTTTAGAAGAAAAATATCTTAACGCTCCAAGGATCTCATTCTTGGAAAGGAATCCTCCCATAAGACCATGTTCTCAAATCTGGAAACTCATTTCCAATGCAATTCCGTTGATTAGAAAAAATATCTCCACAAGGCCTAGAAATGGGGAAAAAATTAATTTATGGACTGATAGCATCATGGGGAATCATCCCTTGGGCAGCATCCCAGATATTCACGACCTAAAGATCTAGATGACAGCCGAAGGCTACACAAAATTGGGGGAAATCTCCAAATGGGAGGAAGCTGACACTTGGAAGTAGTGGGATAGACCCAATTTTCCAATCGACTTAATGGAGTAGTGGAACTCCATGACCTCACGACTGATTGGAGCTACCCCCTTAGCCCATAATATCCACGATGCTCATAGATCCCTAAAGGTGGATATTATACAGTCAAGTCTAGCTATGTCACGATCCAAGATCAATAAAGGAAGCAAGATTGGAAATACTGGAAATGTGCTTCGAAAGTGGAAACTCTCTCAAAGATCAAAATATTTTTATGGACTCTTCTCCATAACAAAACTCTCACAGCTAAAAATCTGAAAAAAGAAAAAAGAAAAAAGAGGAATCCATGGGCCTTCTCAATGTCCTCTTTGCTTGTAGGAGGAATAAAATATTCAACATCTTTTCTTAGACTACTCTTTCTCTAGAGAATGCAGGAAGAGAATCGTGTCCCTAATTGAAGCAAATCTTAATTACAACACCTCTCTCAACCAATTCCTAATCAAATGGAAGAGCAGTTACCCCTATTATCTAAAAAGCAAAGTCACTTTGCAAAGATTCTAGTTCAGTATTCCCTCCTTTCTCTGCTGGTAGATTTGGCTTGCAAAGAATGGAAAGGTGTTTAAAAACAAAAAGCCAATTGTGGAAAGAGTGACATCAAAGATCTGGGGCCAACTTACTGAGTTCCTATCAATGAAAGGGATCACTGGAATTGCTATGAATCAACTACAGAATGAAGAAAAACGCTGGATTAGGTTCGCCTTCAATAAGATTTCTATCCAACATATGATAAAATCCACAAAGGAACAACCAAACTGGAAAGTTAGAAAAGAAGAAGAAGAATTCCAAAACTGGATCAAATCTCTCAACAGTCCTTGCCTTTTCTTCGACAGGGCTTCCAAAAGAAATACAGGCAAAGTCGAAGTCTGTGGAGTTATATTACATAGGGATAAATCTAGTCCCATCCAGTTCAGTTGGGGCATGTGCACAATGACCAACAATAAAGTAGAAGCATATGGTCTCCTTCTGGGCATAAAAATTTTAAAAGATAAAAACATGCACAATCCAATTATTTTTGGGGACTCTTCTATCATCATCCTTGCAATGGTAAGTGTTAACATGCCAAAGAATGCAGCCCTTCGTCAAATTCTTAGTAGAGTGGATCAATATGCAACTCAGGTTGGGGAGATTGAGTATCATCACATCCTCTAGAAAAACAACAAACTGCCAGACTTTCAGGCAAATGAGGTTGTTAGTAGAGACATTGGGCAAGTTAGCATTGACAAACATATCTCTATGATTCCCATCCCATGATCCCTCAGCTCTTGCCTATCTCCATTATCGATTTTCACTCTCTCAAAGGACAAAATCTTCTTATCTCTAGTCTGACTAGATTCTCTGAGTGTACTCCTATGCAAATCCACAAAATTCAGAAATGGATCTTATCAAATCCTCTTAGGATCTCCTGCAGTATCCTCTAGCGATTCCTCTCTCAGAACTTTATCCTTTATCCCATGACATTTCTGTGTATGGGCGCTCTTCACTTTATTGATTCGCCCTCCATCTCTCTTATCCATTCACCTGCGCCTTTCGATTTGTCCCTCTATATGATTTTGCATTCTTTTGGTCGTCCTAATCTCCTGCACCCCGACCCCAATCCTCCCTTAACTCTCAGCGGAGTACCTCTCATTATCGTACTCCCTCCCTAGCCCTTTCACAGCTACAACTCTCTGCCTCTGATTTGGGCAGTTGATATACGACCTCCTCCCCATCTCTTTCATCACAGTCCTTGATCCTTTTTCTTCAATAGTCTTTGCCTCCCTCCTCCCCCTCATCCTCCTCCCGCACCATTCTCCATCATCCTCTCCTGTTCATCAACTTCTCTGTCTCTCAGGCCCTTCCTCCTATCAATTGAGACCCCAATTGTTTTCTCCAAAGCCGCAACCTCTGTGCTCCAGAATAAAGGCTGTAGAGGCCTCTCCTTACCTCATCATAAGAAGATGGACTCCACCGATGAGAAGAGCCATCGCCGCGCCTTCTGCAAATCTCACAAAGTAGTCATTGAGTAGCTGAAGAATGAAATGACCCAGAACAAGATTCATACCGAAGAAGAAATAACATTCCTTCGTCAGCAATGGTCTTCAAACAACAAGGACCTGATGGCTGTCAAAATCATTGTAATCACCTGGAAGGAACCATTCTATATCTGTAGGACCTTCTCACAAAAAAGTCTGAGTGTGGCTCCAACTTCCTGGACCAAGGAAGTGGCCATAGGGAGAGTGAAAATACTGTCAACAAGTAAATCCTCTCCACCTTTTGGTTCTCACAGTTCTGTTCATTGCTGAATAGGATTTTGTTTAAGTTTACCATGAAAACAAAATGTTTCCTTTTGCTTAATCAGTTTGTCAGAATCTATAGTCTAAATGCGATAACCTCCATAGCTAAAAGGCATGTAAGAAGTAGCAGCAGTTGCAATGTAATAACATACAATCACTCCCAACAATTAGACCTGTTTTGTAAGCCGAGAGGAGTGAGCATATACTGAGAAAGATCCTCTTCCTCCCTTTTTTGATAAACATATCATATCCAACCTTGTATGAAAAATAAATAAATTTATCTTAAATCTAAATCTACCACAATAATATCATTATAAAAAAATCAAAATATTTTTTTAATAAATAATAAAAAATTAATGATATTATTATTTTTATTAATTCCAATAATAAAATGAAAAAGGGAAAATACATTCCAACCAAATCAAGGAAAGGTAAGTCTTATCCTAAACAGCGAATATTAATAATAAAAGGGAAAGGAAAAAGAGATTCCAACCAAATCAAAGGTAAGTCTTATCGTGGACAGCCAACCATTATCAGTGAACTCAATTTTATAAATACCCATAAATTTTTTAGTCCCAACATGTAATTAATAAATCCAAGGTGGAATGAATGCAGAGTGATCTAACTTGGCATTAATCCAGGTTGAAATAAACGTAAGAGCTAACCTCCAATTGGACGAGGGTGCTGTCCAATTTCTTAAAATCCAGGTCGATATTTTTGTCACTTGGACGGACACGTGGCAAATATTAAAATCTCTCACATGCTTGCACAAAGATGGGGCGCGAGTTACCAATTCCCCATTACATGCAGCAGTATTTCGTTACTTCACGGTTCCAATTATGTATTAAAATCGTCCAATGCTGACGTCCCCAGATCGAATCCATCGCATTCATTTGGAGGTACAAATATACAGGCAGGAAGCAGGGCCGGAGGCTCAAAGCTACGATGGATGTTGCTAGAATTTGCAAGGCGTGTGGAAGGACTCCATTTGCATTGCTTCGATATCCCTGTGAACAGCGATCACCGAGATCGTTCATCAAGTTGTCTTCATCTTCTTCTGCATCGCTGTTCTCCTGCAAAAGCAAGAATCTTGCAGCTCTAACGTTCAATTCTAACTCTGACTTGAGAGGAAGAAGGCACTTGTGCGGAATTTCGAACTCGTGCCGGTCAAGGATGGACGTCACTCCTCTGCAGACTGCACAGGTGGATTTTCCGGTCAGGTTTTATGTTATTTTTGGTGTTTCTGGCTTGAATATCGTTATCCATGCTTCAAATCTGGATTATGTTCCTGAATTTAAATATTTTAGCTACATACTCTGTTATAATCTTTCCCTAGCTTGAATTTTGAAAATTGTGAAAAAAAAGCTTTAGGGGCTTAATTTCGTCATTTGGCTAATTTGTTTTATTTTTGCAATTTTTTTTCCCATGTCGACGATCTCCAATTTTTTTTCCCTTTAGCATTATTTAAATTGAGCCAGGTTTCCATGCTTCAAGATTTCTTTCCCCTGGAAACACATTTCAATTCGAGATGAAAAAGTAATATATTCTGTAGATGCTGTAGGATTGCCTGAAAGATCAAAACTTAAAAGCAATTATCGACTGAAAACTTTGGACTGTTCCTCTCAAAAGTGAGTGCTGTACCTTTCTCCTGTCCATAATACTTTATGTTTAGTCTCTTATAGAGACCACCAGGGTCCATATTTGTCAAAACTAGAAGATCCAGGTCTGTCCATACATCTACGTGAGTGGGAATCATAAATTAAGACGAGAAAGTACCATGTTTTCCACGTAAACTGCAGCTTAGTGAAATCAGTTTAAAAAGACCTGTTCGTTCCTTTCACCAAGTAAGACCGTGGAACAGATATTGCTGCAAAGGGATACATATAGAACTAAACTATCCTGCAGGCTTCCTGTATACCTCCAAATGTTCAAAAAAGATATGCATATGAGAGAAAATAACTCCACAAACCATCATGTGAAGAAAAATTTAGAAGAAGATTCCTTCTACACCGAGCATGCTTCCACTTTACCGTAGGAGAAGAATGAAAAGGAAAAAACAAAACATTCCCCTTGAATGATCATATAATCTTTTCAGAGGAAAAAACTGTTCTTCATCAGATGAGCATTTGGAAGGGAATAGATTAGATGATAATGTTGAAGTGATGCTTCCTGAATAGGATCACCATCCTTAACTTGAAGCCATGACCCTGATACTTCAGTTATCTGATTTCCTTTCTTTGACTTTGAATCTGCTTCCCTGTTAAGTTCTAATTTCTCTATATACATGTTCCAAGGGAGATGTAGTTAGAAACAGTCAGGGAAATATTGGAGATAGAAATAAATTTTTCCATTATTCTTTTTCCATTCATCCAGTTTATAACAATCTTACAGTCCCCAAGCACCTGGAAATTTTGAATTTCCTGTCGTGCTTCTAGTTTTAGAAGAAGTTTGAAAACGTTGAATTCTGTGAAATTATTGGATCCTTGCCCTTGGCCAGCACTGAAACTGTTGACATGTGTATGACTGATATGAATTATACCTCCTGCCCCTCTCTTTTTTGGGTACCTTGACTAGCCCCATCAAACTACCTCGAGACTCCAGATCTGTCTATTTGAGGTTGAGTCAGCTGCCTAGGTACTGATATTTTGGATACATATTTGAAACTAGAAAAGATAATTTTGGTTTGAGTAGCACCTTGAATTGGGAGAATTTTTTTCTCCTCAAATATCCCCGCATGACAGGCTAATCATATTCCCTAGGAGATGATTGATGGAAGACCTTTTAATTCCTTCAAGGCTGGATTGTGAGTACATAACCTAATACATTCTTCTGCAGAGGTCCTCTGCCAGCTGTCCTTACCTGTTTAGGAGTCCATCTCACTCTATACTTCTCTGGATTAGTGTGAGGTAGGGGGAAGATGTGATATGTTTTCTTCATTGTTTTTGTGAAGAACACATCTGCTAGGGCCTTCTTTGTTCCTTTTTTGGATATTTTGCCCTGCTAGAGCCTTGTGTTTGGTATTCAGCCAGTCTTCAACATGTCCCACCCAAGGATCTATTTCGATTCTTACCTTGTAGTTGTCACCTTTCCCTATTTTCCTACGAGAGAAAATGTTTGCACCATTGCATTTTGTTGACAACCAAACCTGCATAGTAATGTCAATGGAGACTTGGTACAACTAGACACAATGCCCATTGTTGCCCCAACATTTATGTCTTTTTGCTTTGGGTTGGTTCATGCCAACTCTTGTGGGTACCCTTATCTCTGCACATGACCTATGGCTGGAATCAACGAAAGAAAACTTGGTTCAACAAGCTGATCTAGGTGGATATCGGTGGCCACCCACCTATTCCATTTGGACCCGCGACATCAATTCTTGCAGCTTTTCACTTCTAGCATCTTACTATTTTTAGCAGGTTTTCGGGTCCTGCACTCCCGGAGCCGTTTTGGGGCCTTAATGATCCAGGTGGATATTAGTGGCCACCCACCTATTCCACTTGGGGCCCCGCCATTGTCTCTTTTAGTGTTTCGGTTTCGGCACAACTTACTGTTTTTGACAGTTTTTCGGGTCTTGAACTTTCGGAGCCATTTTGAGGCCCTAAACGACGTTTTTTGGGAAAACCGAGAGCGACCGAGCCTATCTGTCTTGCATTAAAATTTGTAGTCCTCGGATAGATATTTCTAACGAGCTATTGAGCGCGTCAAACGGAGATCGTATGCCAAAGTTACGTTCCCGGGAAGTTGAAACACCAATTTACCCAAACGGGGCTCACAATTTTGGTGCTTCATCTCCTAGGGTTAGGTTTTTGGATGTTTCGGGTTTTACATTGTTTCTCAACAATAAATAGGCCTTCGAGCCTCATTGTAACACAGTTCAGGGACTGGTAGCTGTCACATTTCTTCTCAGGGATACACTGCCAGTACCGTAGCTCATCTATTTCCATTCTGTCTGTAATAGGCCTTCGAGCCTCAATATAGCACAGTTCAGAGGCCCGCGTACACCGCATCTCTTCTCAGAGATACGCTACCAGCGCCCTAGCTTGCTTCCATTATGATTGTAAGCTTATTTCAGTCATTCTTTTATTAATAAAATGAAGCATTATTTCCGCTGCATCTCTGTGTTTATGGTTATATCTGTATTCTGTTGCGTTCCTGCATAAAATCCGGATCAGTGGTATCAGAGCGGGTCTGCTCTTTCTCTGTTTTTCTTTGCATGTCCCCAACGCGGTCAGGGTATAAGGAGTTTAGGCTTGATTTGGTTGACCCATCGCAAGATCAGCCTCGCAAACCTCGATGACCCCCCATGGCGGAAGGAAAGAAAGATGAGGGAGCAGGAGATCCTATCAAAATCTTGCTCGGGGAGGCCCTCAAGAAACAGAGGAACGCGATGATGGATAAATTTTCCCAGATCCTTCAACGGCTGCCCACTGGCGGCACATCTACATCCAGCACGTCTGCAAACAGGTCCGCGACATCCTGGACAAATCCAATACCAAGTTCAGCAGAATTTCCCCCCCCATGGAGGAACTTAATGCAATGGAGACCATTGCTTCCTAAGGAGGGAGGAATGATCTAGGTGGATATCGGTGGCCGCCCACCTATTCCATTTGGATCCGCGACATCAATTCTTGCAACTTTTCACTTCCAGCAGCTTACTATTTTTAGCAGGTTTTCGGGTCTTGCACTCCCGGAGCCGTTTTGGGGCCTTAATGATCCAGGTGGATATTAGTGGCCACCCACTTCTTCCACTTGGGGCCCCACCATTGTCTCTTTCAGTGTTTCGGTTTCGGCACAACTTACTATTTTTGGAAGTTCTTCAAGTCCTGAACTTCTGGAGCCATTTTGAGGCCCTAAACGACATTTTTTGGGAAAACCGAGAACAACCGAGCCTTTTTGTCTTGCATCAAAATTTTTAGTCCTCGGATAGATCTTTCTAACGAGCTATTGGGCGCGTCAAACGGAGATCGTATGCCAAAGTTACGTCCCCGGGAAGTTGAAACACCAATTTACCCAAACGAGGCCCACAGTTTTGGCGCTTCATCTCCTAGGGTTAGGTTTTTGGACGTTTCGGGTTTTACATTGTTTCTCAACAATAAATAGGCCTTCGAGCCTCATTGTAACACAGTTCAGGGGCTGGTAGCTGTCACATCTCTTCTCAAGGATATGCTGCCAGTACCCTAGCTCATCTATTTCCATTATGTCTGTAATAGGCCTTTGAGCCTCAATGTAGCATAGTTCAGAGGCCCGCTTACGCCATCTCTCTTCTCAGAGATATGCTACCAGCGCCCTAGCTTGCTTCCATTATGTTTGTAAGCTTATTTCAGTCATTCTTTTATTAATAAAATGAAGCATTATTTCCGTTGCATCTCTGTGTTTATGGTTATATTTGTATTCTGCTGCGTTCCTGCATAAAATCTGGATTAGTGGTATCAGAGCGGGTCTGCTCTTTCTTTGTTTTTCTTTGCATGTCCCCAACGCGGTCAGGGTATAAGGAGTTCAGGCTCGATCTGGTTGACCCATCACAAGATCAGCCTCGCAAACCCTGACGACCCCCCATGGCGGAAGGAAAGAAAGACGAGGGAGCAGGAGATCCTATCAAAATCTTGCTCGGGGAGGCCCTTGAGAAACAGAGGAACACGATGATGGATAAATTTTCCCAAATCCTCCAACGGCTGCCCACCGGCGGCACATCTACATCCAGCACGTCCGCCAACAGGTCCGCGACATCCTGGACAAATCCAATACCGAGTTCAGCAGAATTTTCCCCCCGATGGAGGAACTTAACGCAATGGAGACCATTGCTTCCTAAGGAGGGAGGAATGATCTAGGTGGATATCGGTGGCCGCCCACCTGTTCCATTTGGATCCGCGACATCAATTCTTGCAGCTTTTCACTTCCAGTAGGTTTTCGGGTCCTGCACTCCCGGAGCCGTTTTGGGGCCTTAATGATCCAGGTGGATATTAGTGGCCACCCACCTATTCCACTTGGGGCCCCACCATTGTCTCTTTCAGTGTTTTGGTTTCGGCACAACTTACTATTTTTGGCAGTTTTTCGGGTCTTGAACTTTCAGAGCCATTTTGAGGCCCTAAACGACGTTTTTTGGGAAAACTGAGAGCGATCGAACTTATCTGTCTTGCATCAAAATTTGTAGTCCTCAGATAGATATTTCTAACGAGCTATTGAACACGTCAAACAGAGATTGTATGCCAAAGTTACGTCCCCGGGAAGTTGAAACACCAATTTACCCAAACGGCCCACAGTTTTGGCCTTTCATCTCCTAGGGTTAGGTTTTTGGATTTTTCGGGTTTTACATTGTTTCTCAACAATAAATAGGCCTTCGAGCCTCATTGTAACACAGTTCAGGGGCTGGTAGCCGTCACATCTCTTCTCAGGGATACGCTGCCATTACCCTAGCTCATCTATTTCCGTTATGTCTATAATAGGCCTTCGAGCCTCAATGTAGCACAGTTCAGAGGCCCGCGTATGCCACATCTCTTCTCAGAGATACGCTACAATGCCCTAGCTTGCTTCCATTATGTTTGTAAGCTTATTTCAGTCATTCTTTTATTAATAAAATGAAGCATTATTTTCGCTGCATCTCTGTGTTTATGGTTATATCTGTATTCTTTTGCATTCTTGCATAAAATCCGGATCACAAGCATATAAAACACAAATGCTAAGTTGCACGATACGGGAAACGAGTACGAGTTTCTGAAGCGGGTACGGGTACAAGTACGAAACGTGAGCCCCCAAAATTTTGGAAACGGGGAAACAATATATATATATATATATATAGGACATTTAAGAAATGTTATGTGCAATCATAAAGCATACATGATACATTATAATTTATTACATTATGATTAAATTGTTCAATGTCAATGCATAAACTATAAGTCTCTAAATTTACATCACATTTACTCATGAATGATCACATAATGAAAATAGCAATATCCAAAATCAGCCTTTATTATATACCAAAATTTCAAAATCAACCTTTATTATATATATGAGGCTGCAAGTACTATAAAGACTAAAGACTAATCCTCATCATCATAATCTTCATAAAAAATAGAAGCAGAAGCATGTTCAAAAGTGGATGGTGGAGCTGAAGAAGATGATTGGGCAATTCCACTTCTAGGCTCTCGGTCCTCAATATTCATGGCAGCAAGAGAGAGCTCCAAATTAGGACTTTCTAGATCCACATCCCATTCTTTAGAAGGACCACTGCTATATTTTGGACCCTGACGAGATGCAAGGCGAAGGTTGGAGTGCACAAAAACAAGATCCTCTGCCTTTTGTCAGCCCAACCTGTTGCGCTTCACAGAATGAATAAAACCATAGGTGCTCCAATTCCTTTCTACTGTGAAGAGCTTGCCACTTGTGAAAGAACACGAATGGCAAGGTTTTGCAAATGTACACCATTTGCTCCATGACAAATCCACCACCTAACTAGATTCATGGTGTTTCTCTCCTCTAAAGCTAATATATCTGAATAATCATCTAATCCTGCAGCAAAACTGACAAATTCTTCCTTCACCTCCCTGTGTAGATGAGCTAGAAACATTCTCATAAGGGATTTTTTCACCCCATTAACCACCTATCTATCCTTATGGGGTGTCTTTCTCTTCCTATTGATTTGGGCAATAAGCTCCTCATCATAAAATTTACGGTTCAAGGCATGTGCTAAAGTGTGCAATGGAGTGTTGAAATTGTTCCACCTATCAATAATGATTTTCTTGACTAAATCAGCAAAATGATCATCAACAAATAAAAGTTATGGAGACTCTTGTGAAATGATTTCCATGGTTTTCTCAACCATGGTATCCATGCTATCATATACCTCTCCTAAGGAAGGTTGGTCAGAGTCAACATTTCGAAGAAGCTCAAATGCAAGGGTTTTGAACTTTAGCAAGAAATCTATCTTGCTCCACCACTCCTCATCAAGGAACAATCTACGCACCATATATCCCCGCTCTTGATCTGCCTGTCTCCACTCAACCCAGAGTTGACTCACTACCATAGAAACTAATGGTTGCTTAACCTCAACAAGGTGGCGCAACATTAGAAAGTTTGAGGCATATCTTGTCTCAACAACTTTTAACAACTCCAATTTGGAGTACTCTCGAAATATTGCTTGAGATTGGTGGTGGTTTGTGATGAATTTAACAATCTCCCTTGCTTCCCCTGTGATTTCCTTTATCCATTGAACTTTATTGTCGATCTCCTCTAAGATCAGATTCAAATTATGGACAATGCAGGGTGTCCAAAAGATGTGGTCATACCTCCAATCAATAATTAAACCTGCAGTTTTGCAAACTGATGCATTATCCGTGGTCATACTCTCGAAATATTGCCTGAGATTGGTGGTGGTTTGTGATGAATTTAACAATCTCCCTTGCTTCCCTTGTGATTTCCTTTATCCATTGAACTTTATTGTCGATCTCCTCTAAGATCATATTCAAATTATGGACAATGCAGGGTGTCCAAAAAATGTGGTCATACCTCCAATCAATAATTAAACCTACAGTTTTGCAAACTGATGCATTATCCGTGATAACTTGCACCACCTTGTTAGGTCCTATTTGTTCAATATATTTTATAATAACATCAGCAATGAACTGTGCATCTTTACCTCTCTTGAGCAATCTTCCGCCTTTAAAAGCATTTCTCCTTTTGGTGAAGTGGCAATGATATTTATCAATGGCTTGAACCTTGTATCTATCCATCCATATGAGACTATGGTAACCCCAGAGCTACTCCAGGAAGAACGAATTGGTGATAAGATATCCTCCACAAGCTCATTCTCATTTTTGAGAAGCTGAGTTCTGACTTTCTTATAGTTGGGCCCCTTGTACCCTATGGGAGTTTTGTTAACTGCCCTTATCATATCTTTCTAGTAAGGAGAGCGAACAACATTGAATGGGATACCACATGCATAGATGCACCTAGCCACTCTAGAATCAACTTCTTTTCTCTCTTGCACATTCACCAATTTAGCAATTATGCTATCTTGAACTGAAGCGGATGCCCCTCTGGCATTTTTGGATGGTGGTTGTTCTTGATGTTGAGTGGCTCTCCTCTTCTTTTCTTCAACCACAATCCCTTGCTCAATGTTTGGTGGAGCTTGAGGAGTAGCTTGAGTAAGCTCTTCATGCATTCTTTTAATTCCATTTGCCTCATCTTGCTCTCTTTGATATGCCCTCCTCACCAATGGGTTTGTTGTTTTTGTGCAACCTGCAATCCCTTGTCCTCCTCCATGCAAAATATGTGCCTTCACTCTTGGGTAGGAGTCCTTGTATGAATCACTGCAAAGATTACATCGCCATTCCCATGAGCCACCACCTCCACATCTTTGAAGCTTCTGAACATGCCTCCAAAGAGGATAATATTCAGCCCTTGGGTTGGACTTGAACCTTGGTTGGAAGCCATTGATGTAAGAAAAAATTAAGATAACAAATCTGTAAAGAAAAAACGTTTTTTCACATTTTTGGAAGTTTAAGCCCTCGAAAAATAAAAGATATTGTGGGAAAAAACTAAGAAAATGAATGCTTCTTACCCAAATTATTTTTTTGTAGCTGAAGCTACTCCAAAATGCCACAAAAGACAAGAGAAATATGGTTGTAGCTGAGCCAAAAACCAAGAATGTCGTAGCCAGAAACTTGTAATATCCCGGATGGGGAATTTCAAGTATTTTCGCAGAAATTTATTCCAACCCAAAATTTCACCATAAAATAACTATTTAATTAACAAAAGATTGCCATGTAAAATAAGATAAATAAAGTGTGAAAACTCCAAGATCTAGATTTGGAATCCATACTGCGACAAGCTAAACTACTTCTCTTACTTGTAAATATGATTTAACAATTTATTAAAAGGTTCTTCTTAAAATATTGAAGCAGTTACTGAAGCAACCTTCACCTATTAAAATACATTTGTGAAAACAAAAACCGAGCAAGAAAAATAATGCACACACAGGACACCGTTATTTTTGGATAAACGTCCCTGAAAAAACCCAATGCGGGAAAACCGGTGTAGTAGATCTGAGGGTTTTATTATTAAGCAATAGTTATTCTGGATACAACTCCGAATGTCTCACAGACGATTCAGTTACAGAGAATTACTGACATAGAAAGAAATTAGTGAGTGTACCTCACTTTGCAAGTCCCAGCTGATTCGGTAGGTAAAATGACGAAACCACAACTCCATCTACGTTGCCTCTGTGCAGTAGCTACGTAGGCCTACGTGGGGTCAGATTTGGAACTGCGTCACCCCTTCTGCGTAATCTTTCAGCCCTTCCGAAAAATCTGTCCAACCCTTCTCGGCTTAGATCTAGATTTCCTTAGCTGAAATCAGACTTTCTGCTAAAGAATTGTGCTGCCTCTGCGTGGGGCCTGCGTGGCGCTGTGTCACCCCTTCTAGGTGCTGTGTCACTCACACTTGGCTCTGCGCAGCCTCCTCCTTGTCTTTCTCTGCCTTCTCTGCTGTTGATCCTTGGCCCGGAGAAGATCCTCCTCCAAAACTGTCTCTGCCCCTCAACTGCGTTGAAGAATCACTTAGATTTGATTTTCGTCTTGAGCACTGCTCACTTCAGAAAAATCGATCTCTAGTTCCTTTCGGTGTAATTTACAAATGACCCTCAAGTCTTCCTTTATAGCCTTCTCGTTGATAAATCAACGACCGAGATTAGATCTCTAATCAACGACTAAGATTATATTACACTTGATTTGCTTGATCTAGAAGATTCACCCACAGTTTACATTAATACTGATTAATTATTTTAATTTCCTAAGTTAGATTTAGGGTCCTTATTAAAAGTAATTAATTTTTCTTATTAAAATTGTTTCTGGGTGGAATTTCCCAAAACGATTTCTGGGTTATTTGTAATGCATGTGTCTAAGTCTCTCCACAAAGTTTGAGACTTAGAGCACATTCGATGCTACCAAAAATCAACACTCCCTCTTATGTGCTCTAACAGATATGCCCTACTGCACACTGCTCTAACTCTGAAGCATCTCCATTAATCACTGCGTTGCCGCTGCATTGTACTGTTGCACTGTACTGCTGCTGACTCTACCACGAGCAACATTGCATCCGTATTGCAACTCCCGCTCAAATACTGCATATGTTGCTAGCACTACCACTGCTAACTCTGCATTGCAACTCAGCTGCTGAGAGAAGCAACTGAAAAACATCCATGAATATGAAAAAGTGTTTAGGATGCATCTCGATGCTAAAACTCTGACTTCTGCTAGACCCATGCTGTCCCTCTGAAGCACTGCGTTGCTGCTGCTCTGCACTGTGTCCCTCTTCGCTGCTGCAACATTGCTCTGCGTTGCTCAGATGTTAGGGCTGCTAACTACAACATTTGTCGTTTCTGCACTCCTCTGCACCAACTGAAAACTTTTCCAGCCTGCTACTGCTAATCTTGGGCACCCATAGCAAGGTATGATCCGAGAGGTGGACTCCTCAAGGATCTTGCCCAACTGAAGCTCTTGCGAAGTTACAGCTCAATGTCGCCCCATCTCCCTCCTAGATATGCGTGGGCACTCATGGCATACTCATCCTCATTGATCTTCACGATCGCAGCCTTCAGATCATGCTTCTCGTCCTTGTCCTTTTGCTTCAAAGTGACCAAGTTCACCACACTTGAAGTACTTGATCTTCGAGACGTCTTTCTCACGTCTCCGCTGCTCCTGCTGCCCTTTGGATGCAAGGGTTGCATCTTAGTTCTCCTGCTTCACCTTCGATCCACTGCCACTGCTGCCATCAAGTTTGCACTTGACCAAGTCTCTCCTTAGCTTCTCTTGCTGAAGAGAAACCCACATCTCTTCCCAGCCTGGCAAGGTTGCTTTGCCCAGGATGCTCTGGACAAATACTTTCCAATCATCAATGGCTACATTTAATGCTAGTCTCACCATCTCTGTAGTTGAAGGGGTAGACCCTACTGTTGCAAGTTGGTTATGAATCTCCTGAAGTCTCGACAGGAATGGAACAATGCGCTCCCCTTTCTGCATCTGCGCCATCCTCAGTTGCTGCTCAAGGTACATCTTCCGCTACTCGGAAGATCCCTCATATAGTGTGGCCAAGGCTTTCCACATCTACCTAGCAGTATCTTTGCTAGCTATATGGGACACAATGTGATCCTTGACTCCATCAAGGATTAGCCTTTTTTCCTTCGCCATATCAGCCTTGTACTGCTTCAACGGTTCTGGATCTGCTGGGACAAATATCGTGCTCTCCACAAAAAAAGCTTAAGATCGTAATCATCGAGAAGACAAGTGATCCTTGCCTTCCAGATCATGTAGTTGGAGGCTCCCTCCAACCAGTCTAATCTCTAAGCCCATGAGCTGCCATGGCTGTCAAAAATGTCGAATCTGTCCCTATTCTTCCCCCTCTACGCAACACTAGATAGGCTTACACACTCCTTGTGGAGCTCGTAGATCTGCTGCCTGGATCTGCTGCTCAGATCTTGGAAAAACTGAAATTCCCCGGCGAGGAACTTCCTGAGGAAGAGAATTCCCTCACTATGTTTCTTCTTATTTTGACACTTTCTACCTGGAAAAATCAAGATCTGCTTGTAGAAACTGTGTCCCACCAGCTCTGCGCTGCTCCCTCTGCCTTGGTAAAATTCCGATCTGGAAGTCTTACCTCTCTGTTGACTCACTCAGAGAGAGACCTTCTCGGAAATTTTAGCCCTCCCAGCCTAGACTGCGCAATCCCTCTGGGGATTCGAATGGCTGCTTTCTGCAGCTCTTCGGCCTTCGACCCAACGCTGGATCTGCTCTTCCTGTTTCACAATACATGCTTTGATACCATGAGAAAATTCCAAGATCTAGATCTGGAATCCCTACTGCAACAAGCTGAACTACTTCTCCTACTTGTAAATATGATTTAATAAGTTATTAAAAGATTTCTTCTTAAAATATCGAAGCAGTTACCGAAGCAACCTTCACCTATTAAAATACATTTGTGAAAACAGAAATTGAGCAAGAAAAATAATGCATACAAAGGACACCGTTATTTTTGGACAAATGTCCCCGGAAAAACCCAATGCGGGAAAACCGGTGCAACAAATATGAGGGTTTTATTATTTAGCAACAATTATTCTCGATACAACTCTGAATGTCTCGCAGGCGATTCAGTTACAGAGAATTACTGACAGAGAAAGAAATCAGTGAGTATACCTCACTCTGCAAGTCTCAGCTGATCTAGTAGCTGAAATGACAAAACCCCATCTCCCTCTGCGTTGCCTCTGCGCAGTAGCTGCGTAGGCCTGCGTGAGGTCAGATTTGGAACTGCGTCACCCCTTCCGCGTAATCTTTCAGCCCTTTTGGAAAATCGAATTAGCTCTTCCCGGCTCAGATCTGGATTTCCCTAGCTGAAATCGAACTTTTTGCTGAAGAACTGCATTGCCTCTGCATGGGGCCTGTGTGGCCCTGCGTCACCCCTTTTGGGTGCTACGTCACTCACACTGGGCTCTGCGTAACCTCCTCCTTGTCTTTCTCTGCCTTCTCTTCTGTTGATCCTTGGCCCGGAGAAGATCCTCCTGCCAAAACTGTCTCTGCCCCTCAACTGTGTTGAAGAGTCACTTAGATCTGATTTTCATTTTGAGCACTGCTCACTTCAGAAAAATCGATCTCTAAATCCACTTTGTGTAATTTACAAATGACTGTCAAGTCTTCCTTTAGAGCCTTCTTGTTGACAAATCAACGACTGAGATTAAATCTCCAATCAACGACTAAGATTATATTAGACTTGATCCGCTTTATCTAGAATATTCACCCACACTTTATATTAATACTGATTAATTATTTTAATTTCCTAAGATAGACTTAGGGTCCTTATTAAAAATAATTAATTTTTCTTATAAAACTGTTTCTGGGTGGAATTTCCCAAAACGATTTTTGGGTTATTTGTAATGCATGTGTCGCCTCTCCACAAAGTTTGACACTTAGAGCACATCCGATGCTACCAAAAATCAACATAAAACACATGCAATTTCAATAGCACATTGAGCAGAAAAATCTCAAACTTCATTATAATAAATAGCAGAAAGAGTATACATGATGATATAGCTGAAATATTTGAGATAGCTAATCTGGTCTCAAAAACTGATCTGCTCTGATACTGAAGTCGAACCTCCAAAACTGAACTAAAATCAATCACTGCACCTATGAATTTTGACTGAATCCACCAAGGAGTTGAGGTGGGTTTCCGTCCACTCTCACCAAGATCACCTGAGGGTTTCCATCGTGGGGCTACTGCTGAAGTAGATAACTGAGTTCTCAAACCTCTCCACAAGAATAAATCATAAATCCAAGATGTCTTCTAATGGCCTCCTCCTCTTCTTTTAAAGATCTCATGGACCTCTCTAAAGCCTCCTATTTTATTATTATTTTAATCATGGAGCACTTTTCCCTCTTCTATATCAATTAAAATATTCTTTTTAATGTGGGAAAAGGGTAAATCGTCCACCATGTCTCCTCAGGTCACTGAAACTCACACCCAACCATCCCATCATGTAGATCACCTTGTTCCGGTTCCAACGAGATATTACACTAAGGTGTTCTATCAAGTATTCCTCCCGAAATACCACCTTAAGCGTAATTAATTGAGTTAGGCCCAAAAATAACTCTACTTTCTGAAAGCTGTCGTATTGCATCGGAACGAAAGGAAAATTGTGCGGATGATGGAATATACCAAGCGAATTCCATCGAACCTCGTAGAAATTCCTGAAAACTCCTCCAAAAGCCCCTAGGCCTGCTGATGACACCAGCCTGCACCTGTGGCCTGTCTTCACCCAAATTTGAGAGTCCATCCTAACCTTGTCATAAGGAACACCAGATAAAGGAATATCACAAATCCTCCCGCCCCAAGATTGCTTGCCCTCAAAAAATCCAAACCTGTGGACTAGTTTATTGGCCTAGTGCAACTGAGACCCAATGCCTGGATCCCATACAAACCGCTAGGTGATGTTGTATCTCTGTGTCAACCCACCAGGAACGGATCCCTCAATGCCCGGATCCTAGACCAATCTTTGAATGAATATGTCGCCAACAAATTCTCCTGGATCCCAATGCCACCAAAAACAAGCATCAATGCTCCATGGCTCCTGCTGTGCTATAGCTCTGGTTGTGAAAGCTGCCTCACCAACTATGTACCAACTCATCACCTCTCTCCAATCCAACCCTTGACTCAATCCAATGCTAATCCTGCTCTCCCGATGTTGGGATGCAATGCTGAAGAGCTGCCAACCTGTATCCCACTGCTGACTGGAAACTGTAGTATCCATCATGTCTAAGGGTCCCTACTCCACTTGCCCCTGAACAAGAATATTGTACCATCAATAGGGTACCAACTCATGATCTCATGCCAATCTACTGTACGAACACTGTGCGAGGAATACATCTACTAGGTTGATATTGATCCATGCTCAACTCCTGGTGCTCTGCCCGATCAACCAACAAAATCTATCTAAGAAACCTTGCCCCTCTCCCTATAATGGGCCAAAGTGGGTAAGCTGCATTGCAAGCCCTGTCTATGTACTCCTAGAGAGCGCTCCTGCCTAAAAGTGCTGCAGCTTGCCACTATGTCTGCTTGCACCTCATCAATGAGTAGCCCCAAAGATGGATGCGCTGCCATCTCCCTCGTTTGATAGGAAACTCCACGCTCCTCCAGTCCACCAATCTCCTGCAAAACTGCTCTTCAGACTCCAACACCTCCTGAGGAAACATGTCTGCGGATATTGCCACCTTGCTAGCTGTCTGTACGTCTGCCTGCTCATCATCAATAGCTGACCCCAAGGGTGGTTACCCATCCTCCTCCATCATGGCCTCAATAGGAACCTCAACCTGGCTCCCCCCAAAAGGCTCATCGTGCATACTCTGTGCATCCTCCTCCTTAGCTAATTCATGCTCCACCGTGTGCTGCTCATGCTGATTCATCATTGGTGACTCATCATCCTTACTGTTCCTCATAGGGTCCAATGACTGCTCATCATACACACTCGAATATAAATCGGGTTTGCGGTTAACAACTCCACATGACTCATGCTCCTCGGGGCCATCCTCATATAGACCCATGAACTCGTCCAAAGAAGAATCCTCACCCTGAAGGTCAGAAAGAACCTCCACCTGCTCTACTTCTATCATCTCCTCAGTGTCACTCAAGCATGAGTGATCATGTCCCGAAGGTCCCTTGCAAACGAAGCAAAGCCTCTTCCTCCTCAGCTCATTCCTGCTACATGATCCAGCAAATCTGAGCAACTCCTCCCTAGTTAACTGTCTCCTGAATAACCCAATGTTTTGCTCAACCAACCTCTCGACTAGTTCATAAGCAATAGGTGAAACAACTTCTCTCTCCTCCAAATGCCAAACAATCTAATTTGCAACTCCCGACAAATGGCATCACGACCTCTCATACATGATGACAAGATGGACTGCATGTGTGCTATCACTGTGTTAGGATGATGTCTCCTAATGCTGAAGAAGCATTGGAACATCTATAGAATCAAGCCATCACACTCAAGATCAAACATAATCTCATAAGTCTTGGTCATGGCCATGACTTCTAAAACCTAAAGTTTCTTCCCAAAGGTAGAGCCTGCACTGTTGTCCAAGTCCAGAAAGTTTCTACTATTAGTCTGAAAACATTCTTCATAACATAATCGTTGTAAGGAGCTATAGGGGCGGTTAGTCTCATGATGTTACTGAGACAACATGCAACTAGAAGTTTAACCCCTTCACAAGGTTCCTCCAAGAACTTGTGTTGTATGAGAGCAAGCATAGCTGGTTTTAATGCCCAAATTAGTTTTCTCCCTTCTAACTCTCTCACTTCAGAAAGGAGTGCATCTAGCTCATCTAGTGTGAAAAGGACTCTCCATGTGGCCCTCATGTGTTTCAAATCTGTTCCAAGTGCAAGGATTTTGTGTCCTATTTCTGGTTCTTTTTGTAGATCCCTTGGCTCATTCTTTTGAAGAATGGCATAGACACCTTTTGAGAAAGGCCTGCTGTTATGTTTGGTTTTCTAGTGTATATCATCGTCCATTGAAGTGTTGTTGTGTTGGGTTATGAGGTATTCAAGATACTCCATTTTCTATTGTAACAATACAAGGCTATGATAAGCAATGCAAGGCAAAACCAATCACCCTACATAAATCAACAATACATTGTCCAAGAGTCTATAAAGCTAGCAACAATGATACACATTACTAACATCTCTTCAATAATACTTGGCACTCTCACTGACCCATGATCTACTTCAACTGTGTAATATGCTTGACCAAGCAACCCACACGCTAGGTTTAACACATTCAAATATGTTACTGCTACCAAAGGGCTTCTGAACAATTAAACTCAAGAAGCATCAAAATGATAGTCATAAAATATTGCCATCTCCACTAGTCACAACTTCATAATATACACAACAATCACTATGAGCATGCAACTATTAATTCACACACGTGGTAGATATAAGAAAATAAAGGAACCTGGAACTTTGTACAGCCTGGGTAATATAGGGTGGTCGGAACTGCAGCGAGCAATCAATTCGTCCCCCTTTCAACATAAAACTTGTTCTTTGAACAACGATACTCCGCAGCATATAATCAAGCCACTTGTATGCCAATAATATAGATAGGAAATGTATTATGTAATAATTGATTGCAAAGCTTGAGACACAACCACGGTCCTCTGATTGCACACTGATTGTACACTATTAACACCAATTTCTGTCTTAAGAATACAACAATAAGAACACTGTCCCCAGATTTCCTTACAGCTATGTTTTTGGCTAGATGAATAGAATTAAGCCACTGTGCGATTTGATTCACAAGTATGGTCTTCACACATTAGTTCTACAACGACACACGATGGACTGCTTCAACAAATTACAATTTGGCCCTTTCAGTGGCCTTGATCCCCAACAAAATCTCCCTCACGGCCTTATCTTTGCCCCCAGATGATCGGTTGCACTTGAGTTTCCAAATGAACCTTCGATCCAGATGTTGTTGACAATGTGAGAGAATTGGAGTTGGCTGTAGGGGAAGTCCAACATCGTTGCGGTCCACACAACTTAGTTGTATTACTCCTCAACGGGGTGGTCCTTCTACGTGCACAGACAACTAACACCGCAATGATTGCTCTGCACTCAACAATGAAGAATACACGGCCTTGGTGATCGATATCGACCTCTTCTTGGCAGACGCAATGCATGAGCCACCGACTAACCACAAAATTATGCATCTTGGCTTTAGAATAAATTTATGAGGAACATGTCCTTCACAACATGGAGAATCGACTCACTGAACACAATTCAAATTTTATCTAGATGGCTCGAAAGCGGCTCCCAAAATGATTTTGACAGCTCGAATTTCTGACTCGTCCACCCGGAGATGCAATCACTATATAATTGGTCAAGATGGCAAGGTTACCGCCCGCTCATGACAACAACTTGATTGCGGTCATAGGGGTCGGTTTTGAGTTGAAACGCGGCGTGGAATCTCCAAATCGAATGACGAATTTCACAACTCAGCACATAAGATAAATAAAGCACATGCAATTTTAATAACACATTGAGCAGAAAAATCTCAGACTTCATTATAATAAATAGCAGAAAGAGTGTACATGATGATATAGTTGAAAATTGAAATATATGAGATAGACAATCTAGTCTCAAAAAATGATCTGCTCTGCCGACCCTCCAAAACTGAACTGAAATCAATCACTGCACTTGTGAATTCTGACTGAATCCACCAAGGAGATGAGAGGTGGGTTTCTGTCCACTCTCACCAAGATCACCCGAGGGTTTCTGTCTTGGGGCTACTGCTGAAGTAGAGAATCGAGTTGTCAAACATCTCCACAAGAAGAAATCATAAATCCAAGATGTCTTCTAATGGCCTCCTCCTCTTCTTTTAAAGATCTTATGGACCCATTTAGAGCCTCCTATTTTATTATTATTTTAATCATGGAGCAATTTTCCCTCTTCTATTTCAATTAAATATTCTTTTTAATGCGGGAAAAGGGTAAATCGGTCACCATGTCTCGTCAGGTCACTGAAACTCACACCCAACTATCCCATCATGTATATCTTCTCGTTCTGATTCCAACGAGCTATTACACTAAGGTGTTCTGTCAAGTATTCCTCCCGGAATGCCACCTTAATCGTAATTAATTGAGTTAGACCCAAAAATAACTCTATTTTCTGAAAGTTGTCGGAATGCACCGGAACGAAAGGCAAACTGTGCAGATGATGGAATATACCAAGCGAATTCCATTAGACCTCATAGAAACTCCTCAAAAGCCCTTAGGCCTGCTGATGACACCAACTTGCACCTGTGACATATTTTCCCCCAACTCTGAGAGTCCATCCTAACCATGTCATAAGCGGTGTTTTAAAAACCGAGCGAATCGAATCCGATTCGACCAAGTCGACTGAGCTGGACCCATGCCCGGGATGGCTCAGTACAAATTCGGTAACAAACCGTCCGGCTCGTCCGAGTCTAACTTAACTCGGCTGAGCCAGTCGGATCTCGGGTTGCGACGTAAAAAAGGAGGGAATCAGACTACAAATCAGTTTGTTTGCTGGTTTTAGGTTTTTTTCATGTCCATCTAACCTCTCCCAAGCCTATAAAAGCTACCCAACCCCCTCACATATATTCACAATTAGCTCATTGCATTTGTGTAAGTGCTACTACTTCTACATTTGCAGTTGGAGATCTTGATGAAGAGGAGGAGGAGCCATGGGTTTCCCCATCTCACTCTGATTCAGAGTCTGATCCAGATGTTGGCTTCTCTAGTAGTAGTGGCTAGTGACTAGTGGTGTTTTGTTGTAGAGGCCATTTAGAGACTCCATGGTTATGTGTTTTTCTTTTGATCTCTATATATTACATGTATTGGACAGTGCACTGGGTGCCATTTTGATATAATGGATATATTCATGAGCCTACTTTGATCATATGTTGTCTCCTCTCTATATTCTAATGCTTTGTGTTTGGAAACATGAATGAAAATCTTTGAAATTATGTTTTTTTATTAAAAAATAAATATTTAATGTATTTTTTACAAAGACCGAGTCATTGAAATCAACTAGGCCGAGTCAATACCGAGTTGGAGTCGACCCTCGACCGGTTCCAAATCCGAGTCGGAGTTTTAAAACATTGGTCATAAGGAACACCAGAAAAAGGAATATCACAAAACGCCCCACTCCAAATATACTTGTGAAATCTCTTTCTCTTGCTGCTGAAATCTCCCTTGCTCATTGTTGAAAACGCCCTAGCTGAAACCACTGCTCTCTTCCTCTTTTCTCCTTGCTAAAATCGCCTGTCTCCAAGTGAAATGGCTTGCTTAATTTGTGTGATGAGGGAATGAGGTGAGAGTCTTTTTATAACTTGTGAGAGCCATCTAGAAGCATCCAAAAAGTATTTTATTCACTGAAAAAAAAAGGGTCGAAATGCGGCCGTACGACTTGGAAACGCGTTTCAGGACGTACTGGGCCACGTTTCATCCACGTGAAATGTATCAGTATGGCTTGAAACGCATTTCTAGGCCATACGAAACACGTTTCAGTGTTTTAGTTTCGTTTTTTGCCAGAAATGCCCTCTGGCCCAACGTTTCCTGCAACATAGCACAAATGTAAACTAGCAAGTTAGTGGAGGGATCTAGAAGACTAGTGCCTGTGGTGGGCCATGGAGTCAAGTAGAACAAGATCCGATGTCTATGTGGTGATGGAGAATTCTAGTGAGGCATCCACAAAGGATGAGTCCTACTAGAGCAATGTGACTCGATACTGTCCTCAACATTGAAGAAAGAACCTAATCCTAGTCGCTAGGATGTAATTGAAGGGGAAGGGGAACCTAATTTAGTAATTTACCCTACAAACGTTCAAGCTATGGAAACAATTTTTCAATTTCGCAATAATTTCATTAAGAGTAGGGGAAGAATATCCACAAGTCTCATAAAACTAACTCAATTACGCATAATGAGAAAGCTGTAAAAATTAATCCACAGAGTTCAACACACAACTGTCACATCTCCCATAATGTGCACCACTGCAACTGTGGGTAAGGCACATGCAAGAACTTGTTCTCTTGAATGAACATGGATTTGAGGACCACTTTCTGTGCAAATTTGTTGGATAATCTTTCCACCTTTTCCATGTACACAACCAATTTGATTAGTAGGCACCAACAATCTATTAACTGTCGGAGTTGTCTTTTTATCAGTTTCCCTATTCACCTTTACATCAAATTCTTCTTCCAATATTTTGTCATGAACATGAAGAAGTGCTTCTTGTGCTGGAAGAATACGTTTCTCTTTCTTAAGGTTTTTTTCACTTCCAACACCTTTCTCCTCATCTATAGCTTCTACATCTTCAGGGGTTGCATTTTCAATAATTTTGACCTTTTTGACATTAAGGTCAGCTTCTATTGTAGGTGTTGAATCCAATGTTTTAAAAGATTTTAGTGATTTTGTAAATTATCTTTTAATTTGTTGTAATGATTCTTGAATTTCACTTAACAACTAAATTTTATATTTATGAGATTCACTTAATTCCATGATTTCAGGATCTAAACTTAATTGCAGAATGTGCAACAGATAACGTCCAAAGGATCGAATGGCTTTGGTACCACTAAAGAAACCAAATATTGTAGCTTGTTTGTACTTAAAGTTGTAAATACACAAATGTATTGTAAATAATATTTTTTATTGATAATATGATAGAACAAGGATTGAATGAATGTTACAATGATGGGCCACTTATATACGTAGGAAGGTGCCCCTTCATGAATGGTCATGTCCTTTAGAGACATGCCTCTTCATTAACTAATCATTAATTAATTATAATTATGATTATTATTTATTCACTTATATTTATTTTATTTTTATATAAATTATATTCGCAACACTGTACCTTGGAGAGTACTGCTACAACACCACACACTATATGTCCATAGGTATGACACCTTTTCGTGATCTTAATGGTTATGATGCGCTAACCTTTGCTGATGTGATCTTTGGAGACATCCAGGCCCCAGGGGAAAAGAATTGGATATAGGAGAGCCAAGATATCCTTAGAGCTCTCAAGGATAATTTGTAGACTGCCCAAAACGAACAAAAGTTATATGTAGACAGGGGTAGAGTAGAGAGGCAATTTGAGGTTGGGGACTTGGTATTTCTGAGACTACAACCATATAAATAGTCCACGCTAAAGCAAAAGGGAGCTGAAAAGCTTAAGCCCTGTTTCTATGGGCCATATAGGATGACTAGGAGGGTAGGAGAGGTAGCATATGAACTGGAGCTTAAACTCGGAATCAAGGTGCAAAATGTCTTCCATGTTTCTTGCTTGAAGAAGGCTTTGGGGCAGTAGGTGAGAACCACTATGGAGCTACCGCCTCTAGATGATGAGGGGTACTTGGTTTTGACATTGGAGGCCATCTTGCAGGGGAGGGAAAGGAAACTTAGGAGTAGAACTATCAGGGAATACCTTGTGAGATGAAAGGACTTATCAGAGGAGGATGCCACGTGGGAAGGAGAACAAATTTAACAACATCTGACACTTTAGTTGCTTAAGGACAAACAACATTTGGGAGGGGAGGATTGTCAAATCTGCAATAAATAAAATTGACTAAGGTGAATTCCCAATTTTGCAATTTTATTTTCTAATAAATATTTTTGGCAATTGGACTTAGGAGAATTGGTTAGAAGACTTGGAATTAATTTTTCTAAGGGAAAGGGAAGCCAACTTCGGATATTTGGGTAAAATTAAAAGTTGGTGAGTTGTGGGGGCCACACCAAAAAGGGAATTCGTACCCATGGGAGGAATTCGACTCACAAGGAGGAAAAACGCACAAGGGGGTTCAAACTAGTGGGGACCACAAGGATGAGAAGGGGAGCAACTATAAAAGACAAGAGCAAACTTATTTTTTGGGTTCTTGGTTTGTGCATCTAACTTGAGAGTTTTCTTGAGTTGTTTAGCCAAGTCAACCAGTGCCTTGAGCACAGGGGTTTCCAGGGAGAAATTCCCAACTCTCTTTCGGTGGACTTAGAGTGCCACCCTAGGAGAGAATTCTAGAGCTTAGTGGGGAGGAGGTTGCTAGAGTTTGTGGGTCTTTCAGTGATTTCTTCAGCCAGTTCGAATTTCCAGGAGGATGCAGTGGTAGAACTCGTCCCATTAAGTTGAGGGCTCTTCAACGGGAATTCCAACTGGAGAATTTAGGAGAAAATCCCTTGAGGATGGTCTAGATTTTGTGGAGAGTTACAGGGCTGGAAATTGTTGCTCTAGTAAGGATCAAATTCATCATCTCTAAGGCCTACGCAGGGGCTTTGCTGGCCAGAATTCTGTTGAAAAATGTGTAACTAGGTTCGTTTTTCATAAATATGAAATGTACTTTTGATTCTTGTATATTGTAAAATGAAAGAAAAATTATTATTATTATTTTTGGAGCGTGGGTTTCATGCTCTAGGTCTTTTATTTTATAGGTCAAGCACCCATTGAGTGCTTCTAGGGTTTGTCCTAGGTCAAGAAGTCAAAATAGTCATTGTCATAAGTTGAAGACCCCATCGGGCACGTTGTAATTTGTAAAGAAATTTTTTTGTCATTAAAAGTGTCAAAATACCCTTCAAGATCAAGTCGGCCTAATTTGAGGAGCCACATCCACCCTTGAGAAAAAAGGAGGAAACTTGACCTCCTTGAAGTACATTGATCTCTCACTCATCCAAGCAAAGGAGGAAGAGAAGAAGGCGACAAAGAAGGAAGAGGATGAAGAAGACTTGTTTTGGGATATTTCTCTCTCACACGTGCGAAGGAAGGCTAGGGTTTCTGCAACAGATCTAGGGTTTTCTTCTACAAGTTCAATCTTGAAGAAAAGAAGGAAAGAAGGTGAAGCGAAGGTCACTAGAAGCCATCCATAAGCTCCAGAAGGAAGAGAAATCCAAGCAAAGGTTTGAGGAAGCCTTGGAAGGCTAAATGAAGCTCATACGTGTGGCAGCAACAACTACAGAAGGGTCGAAAATTTCAGGTCTGCAGTGGAGGCCGAAATTTTGCAGTTGGGGATCGAAATTGTGCTACTGGAAGAGATTTGACTGGGTTTGACTTGGACAAGGAAAGCACATCGTCCGAAAAGGTTGGACTTGGTCTTGGAGGGTATTGGTCTTGGTCTAGAGGTCTTGGAATTCGTCAATTGAAGGATCTATAAGGAAGAGAAGAGATTTACGGGTTTTCCTCTCAAGTGGAGAGGTTTTGGCCATGGATTGTAGCCTATATTTTGTGTTCTTGTTCTTGTTTTTGGTATTTGTTTGATGATATACAAAGATAATAATAAGTGAAGAAACTAATAAATAAGAAAAAGTAAAAATACATCACAAGCAGTTATCATAAAAGACAAATCACTCTAATCACTGCCCTATAGATTTCTCAACATGGTATCCGAGCTAAGGTTGGCTGAGGGCATTATGAAGATCTCTACTACATTGAAGAAGTTCCTCAAGAAGTGTTCAAAGGTGGCAAGTCATCTCAAGAAGGGTATCAAAGAAATATGGAATCTCCTATTTTCTCCAAAGAAGGAAGTAACCAAGACAAAGGACGAAGGACTCTTCTCAACACTCACTGGCACATTTCAAGATGAGAGTATTTGGGTGATCGATAGTGGAGCATCAAGACACATGACTAGTCATCACAAGCAACTAAAAACATTGTCAAAAGGAAAGTCCTCTTACTCCGTAGAACTTGGTGATAATAAGAGCTCTACCGTGAGAGGAATTGGATCAAACTCGATAGAGTTGGAGAATGGAGGCAATATTCATCTCAACGACATCCATTTCAATTTTCAAGTCTAGAAGATAAAGGTGATAGAGTGATTAGGGGCTTAGTTTTATTCTAAAAAATCAAAGTTCTTAGATTGGCTTGGAACTTGAACAACCCCGTAGTGCTTGCCATTCTGAATTCAACGCACTTCATTTCACGAAAAATGGTCTTTGTATGCTCCCGGAAACGAGTTCTGCTCGCTTTGCTAAACAGGCAAAATTTAAAAAAAATAGCAGTCAGATGCCCAATTAGCAGTCCGTACTGTTGACGTGGCATGCTGACTGTTCAGGGGCATTTGTTTGGCATTTTCTTTGGCAAATGGTGAGCTGCCATGTGGCAGCATGTCACTGGTGGAATTGTGGGTGATGTGTTGAAATTTCATTGGTTCATTTTGGGGCCAATTGGGTGAGGACACGTGGTGTAGCCTGGGGCCGCCACGTGCCCCCCAAGGTTGAAATACAATGTAAAAATTTTGCTCAAGTCCTGGTGGAGGCGCTGGGGTTGGACCCCGCAACCTCCCACCACACAGTGCCACACCTTACTGGCCCGCTTGCATGTTGGATCCTAATGTTCATTGGCGGCCATATATATTTAAAGTTAAACATTGTGTATGGCGAGGAAATGCGAGGGCCAACCCCTGAGTCACATGACCGTTGTGCCAAGACCACCGACGGAGCTCCCACTTAACGCAGAGTTTAAAGATTTAAACCACGATTATTTAACATTTAATCCGGTATAAAGGCGCCTAATCTTGTTTTAATTACGGATTAATTTAAGCGCGGGTTTAGCACTTAATTGCACTTAATTAGCACTAAAACTCCCACTTAGCATTAATGACGGGTTAATATAACGTACCCCCAAATTCGATGGAGATTGCCAGTGTAGTTGCAGTTAGCTAGTTTAGGGCCTAAAATAGTGGAGAAAATGTAAATGGTCATAACTTTTGGAGTTTTCGACCAATTTAGGTGCAAAAAGAGGCTAGATGACCATTTTGAGCCATTTTGGACTCATTGGAGCAGGTTACAGGAGCAAAAGAGCATTGTAAACAGGTCAATTTGAAAATTTGAGCATAATATAGAGGCCCAATCCATGGAAGATGGACCAAGGAGATGCAGCCCAGGAGGGGTGAACTCCTTCATCAAATACCTATGTTGATGTATTGTATGGTGATGTTTTGTACTTTATTGTTGTTGTTCAATGCTTGTTTTTATGTTAAATTGTTCACTAAATTGACATGAAAAACACTCATGAGACTTGTTAACTTGCAAGAGAACTTGAACCCTTAAGCACACATAAGACATTGAATTCATAATCTAAAAAAGTAATTAGCACAACAATACTAAGATAATCCATTCAGAACATTTTTGGTATCAGAGCCCAAGTTCTTTAGGTTTTGTTGTGCAAGAAGGCATCTAATTATTTGCAAGTTTGTGTCATGCTTACAAGGTTAAAACTCAAAAGAGGAGAAGGGACGCTGGTTGAGAGCCTTGCAGTTGGGTCAAGAGGAAGAAGGGCAAGGTTGCCAAAGTCTTCAACATTAGCACATCCTCAAGTTGAAGTTGAGTCTTCAGTGAGCATGTCTCATGAAGGAGAACCTATCATGACAGAAGATGAGAGAGCATTCAGGAAGGCATTCTTTGATATTTCTGAAATGTTTAAAGTCCTCTATGAGAAGAGGAATGTAAGGATACAAGGAGAGAGTTCAAGGCGTCCAAGAGGAGAGGGTTCTCCGGGAGGAGGAGGCCATGGAGATGGTAAGAAGCCACCATCCACTCCACCATCATCCTCACCACCATCTTCACCTTCCTCATCATCATCTTCCACTACCACAACTCTTCCATCTGTTCATACACATACTTCAAAAGGAGCTGGGAAATCACCCTTACTTAAACTTGATGTTAAATTTGAGCTTCCAATGTATAATGGCGAAGTGAATGCAGAGAAGCTGGATAATTGAATTCGTCAATTGGAGGTTTATTGCAGAATTCAGAACCTTCAAGAAGATGACATAAAGATTCAATTGGCTTCCTTGAGAATGGAGGGTTTAGCACTTGTATGGCGGGAATCAAAGACACAAGGTAAGATCTCAATGTCTTGGTCAAATTTTATTGCTGCCATTAAAAGGAAATTCTATCCTCTAGCTTACATGCAAAAAGCTATTATGAGTTGGCAAATTTTAGACAATTGAAAGGTCAAAGTCTGCAAGATTACACTCATGAATTTAGGAGAAGAGATCTTATGTTAGGAGTTGATTTGCATAGCCAAGAAACTTGGTTGAAGTACATAGGTGGTTTGCATAGTTACTTGAAACATACCATCTCATGTTTAATCCCACTAGTTTAGATGAGGTTTGTGTGCAAGCTACACACCTTGAGGCAAGAGGGAAAAATGTACAAGATGAGGGTAAAAAGAAACCATTCAAGGGTGGTGAAAAAGGAAAGGGTTTCAAGGGTAAACAAAAGAAGAATGCATCCATTAAGAAAGAAGGGGAGAAAACCACATGTACTCATTGTTCCTAAGAGGGCCATGATGAAGCCCATTGTTGGAAACTTCATCCAGAATTGAGGCCTAGGAAATTCAACAATAAGGGGAAACAAAAGACAATTGCTACCACACAACAGGATGTTGGATCCGATTTAGGAGATGAGACTAAAATTGCATGCCATGGTCACAAAGGGAAAGAAGCCATAGCAAGTACTAGTTCCTCAAATTATCACAATAACACTCCAAATCAAGAAACAAGAATATAGTTGTTTCATGTCAGAGTGATCTCAAAACATACAAAAATTGACACACTATTTGATAGTTGGTCTCAAGCAAACTTAGTATTTGAAGACTTAGTCAAGAAGCTGAATCTTGAAACCTTACCTCATCATAAGGCATACCCATTGGGTTGGATAACCAAAGATACAAATTTACAGGTTACAACAAAAGGCATTTTCCGGTTTGCAATTATTGCAAACTTTATTGATGAAGTTGTGTTAGATGTTGTACCGCTTGACATATCTGGAATTGTTTTGGGTAAGCCCATATTTCTATGACAGGAAAGCAGTCTTCTATCGCCATGAGAACAAGTACCACTTGTTCAAAGATGGGGTGGAATATATTGTGAGAGCTCATCGCAAAAATCTAAATCTCTCTTTGATTAATGCTGGGCAAATGAAGAGACTAGTAAACTCAAGCAAAAACTTTGTTCTTCTTATGATCAAATAAAAGAATGATAAGGATTTTGAATCTTTTGAAGGTTGTGATGATAGATTAAATTCTGATTTGTTTGATGTGGTAAGTCAACATGGCGAGATGTTTCAAGAGCCAAAGGTGTTACCACCCAAGAGGGGACTCCAACATGAGATACAACTGTAGTAGGATGTTCCACTCCCTAACATTGGCATGCATTGCATGTCGATAATGGAAAGTGCAGAAATCAAGAAGCAAATCCAAGAATTGTTGAACAAAGGTATCATTCGTCCATCTACCTTGCCATGTGGTTCATCGATTGTATTGGTGCCCAAGAAGGATGGAACATGGCGCATATGTGTGGATTTCTGTGCACTCAACAAAATCACGATAAAGAATCGTTATCCGCTCCCAAGGATTGATGATTTGCTTGATCAATTGAGGTATACAAAGTTAGATTTAAGAAGTGGTTATCATCAAGTTAGAATAGCTGAAGAGGACATATGGAAGACCGCATTTAAAACTAAACAAGGATTGTTTGTGTGGCTTGTTATGCCTTTTGGTCTTTGCAATGCTCCAGCTACTTTCATGTGAGTTATGAATGATGTATTAGACCATTTCTAGATGAGTTTGTCATTGTCTACTTAGATGATATTTTGATATTCAGCAAATCACGAGAAGAACATGTTATGCATGTGAACAAGGTGCTTGATATCTTGAGAAAAGAACAATTGTTTTTGAAGATGTCGAGATGTGAATTTGGTAAAACTTCTTTAGTGTATTTGGGACATATTGTTGGAGGAGGTGAGCTGAAGATAGACCCCTCTAAAGTTGAGGTCATTGTGAATTGGCCTACACCAAAGTCAGTCACGGAGGTAAGAAGTTTTTAAGGAGCAGCACAGTACTGGAGGAAGTTCATTGCTAATTTTTCCTCTATTGCAGCTCCGTTACATGCATTGACAAGTGTTAAGAAAGTCTTCCAGTGGGGAGGCAGTCAACAAAAAACATTTGATGCTTTGAATAAGAAGATCAGTTCAGCCCCAATATTAGCATTACCGGACTTGAGACAACCCTTTGAGATTCAGACAGATGCAAGTGACTATGCCATGGGCACAATCCTTTTACAACATGGTAAGCCTATTTCATTCCATTTAGAAATGTTTAATGGTGCAGTGATAAATTATCCTACATATGACAAGGAGCTATATACGTTGGTACAAAGCTAAGTTGTGCGAAACGGGGAAACAGAAACGAGTTTCCGAAACTGGAAACAATACGAAACATGACCTCCCCAAATTTTGGAAATGGGGAAACGCGATATATCTATATATATATATATATTAGAATTTAGGACATTTAAGAAATGTTATGTGAAATTAAAAAAATAAAGACATCCAAAAGACAAAGTACAAAGTAAACAAAGCATCCAAAAGACAAAGTAAATAATTAAAAAAATATTAAAACGCACGCAAACCCAAAAAAACACGACTGAAATTGCTTTAAGTGGAGGGAAACGCGACCGTACGACCTGTAAATGCGTTTCCGACCGTACTGATACATTTCCCATCCATGTTTCCTACAACATAGGTACAAAGTGTGAAGAAATGGAAACATTATTTGATGGGAAAGGAAACCATCATTCACACCGATCACCAACCATTGCAATACTTGCAATCACAAACCAAATTGCAGCAGTCAAGGCACTTTCGATGGATGGGATTCTTGCAGCAATTCCACTTGGTCATCAGGTATAAGAAAGCTATATACAAAAAGGTTGCTGATATGCTTTCTAGGCCTATTATTAATACAACTACTTTACTCAAGAATACTTTTGTTTTACATGAAAGTTACATTGAACAATATGCATTTGACAACGACTTTCAAGATGTTTATGCAAACTTGAGTCAAGGTCGCCACGTTGAGGTATTAGATTATCATGTTCATAATAACTTGTATCATTTGGACAAGCTTTGTATTCCACAGGGTGAGAGAGTGAATGTCATAAGGGAAGCACACACTCCTCTTATTGCGGGACATTTTGGTGTTAGCAAAACAGTGGAAAATCTTCAGAGGTATTGTTATTGGCCTCATATGCTTGAAAGTGTGTCACATTTTATTAAAGGATGTTCTTTATGTGCAGTCAGTAAGCCTAGTAATAGGAAGTTAGGATTGTACACACCACTCCCGGTTCCTTCACGTCCATGGAAGAGTATCTCTATGGATTTTGTAGGAGGTCTTCCTTTGTCGAAAAGAGGTCATGATTATTTGTATATAGTTGTGGATAGGTTCAGCAAAATGTGTATTTTTATGCCATGTAAAAAGCAAATTACAGCTGAACAAACAACTCATATTTTCTTCCAAAATGTCTGGGTTCATTTTGGGTTGCCTACATCTATTGTAAGTGATCAAGATTCTCGATTTGTTGAGAATTTTCGGTCAAGTTTGTGGGACTTGATGGACACTAAGTTGAAGAAGAGTACAACCTTTCATCCACAAACAGATGGTCAAACCGAGGTGGTTAATAGAACAGTCATTCATCTTCTTAGAGGATATTGCAGCAAACATCCTAAGTTGTGGGTTGAATAGTTGCATTAAATTCAACATGTTTACAACCGTGCAAAACATTCTTCTACTCAAACATTGCCATTTGAGGCATGTCTTGGTTACTTGCCAAAGTTGCCATTGGATTTCATCTTTGGGAAAGATGTAGCTATCTATGGACATAGCGACATAGATAAAGCAAAGGAATTCATAGAGCAAATTCAGTTGATTCATCAAATAGTGCAAGAGCAACTAGAGAAAAGTCAAGGCAAGTACAAAGCGAGGCATGACAAACATCGGGTTGATCATAAGTTTCAAGTTGGTGATGAAGTTTGGCTTCACATTAGCAAGGAAAGGCTTCAAGGACAAGGTAAAAAGATGAAACCAATCCGTTATGGTCCTTTCAAAATTCTGGAAAAGATTGGTAACAATGCCTTCAAGCTTGATTTGCCTTCATACATGCAAATTTATTCAGTTCTTAATGTTGAAAATTTGAGATTGTATGAGCCTCCTTTGATTGAAGATCAAGGAGAGAATGTTCAGATGCCATCTATTGAATATTTTTCTCTAGTTTTCTTTGTTGAGCTACAACTAAACAACATACTTGACAGGAGGACAAGGACATCGACAAGAGGAAGTGTCGACTATCTTCGAGTGGGGCTTAAAGGAACAAATCCTTCAAAGGCCAAATGGATTGAAATTGGGAAGGTGAGGGAACTGTACCCTCACCTGTTCAACAACTGAATATGATCTTTTGGGGTCTAAAAGCTTCCAGTGGGGAGGAATGATTAGGGGCTTAGTTTTATGCTCAAAAATCAAAGTTCTCAGATTGGCTCAGAACTTGAACGACTGCGTAGTGCTCGCTGTTCTGAATCCGGCGCACTTCGTTTCACGCCGTATGCTCCCAGAAATGAATTCTGTTCGCTTTGCTAAACAAGCAAAATAAAAATGATAGTCAGATGCCCAGTCAGCAGCCTGTACTGCTGATGTGGTATGCTGACTATGCAGGGGCATTTTTTCAACATTTTATTTGGCGAGTGGTGAGCTGCCATGTGGCAGCATGTCATTGGTCAAATTGTGGGTGATGTGTTGAAATTTCATTGGTTTGTTTTGGGGCCAACTGGGTGAGGACATGTGGTGCAGCTTGGGGCCACCACGTGCCCCGCCAAGGTTGAAAGACAGTGTAAAATTTTTGGTCAAGTCTGGGTGGAGGCACCGGGGTTCAACCCCGCGACCTCCCACCACACAGCGCCACACTTTATCGGCCCGCCTGCACATTGGATCTTAATATTCATTGGCGGCCATATATATTTAAAGTTAAACATTGTGTATGGTAGGAAAAGGCGAGGGCCAACCCCGAGTCACATGACCGTTGCGCCAAGACCACCGGCGGAGCTCCAACTTAACGCAGAGTTTAAAGATTTAAACCACGATTATTTAACATTTAATCCAGTTTAAAGGCGTCTAATCCCGTTTTAATTGCGAATTAATTTAAGCGTGGGTTTAGCGCTTAACTGCGCTTAATTAGCTCTAAAACTCCCACTTAGCATTAATGACAGATTAATATAGCGGACCCCCAAATTCGGCGGAGACTGCCAATTTAGTTGCAGTTAGCTAGTTTAGGGCCTGAAATAGTGGGGAAAATGTAAATGGTCATAGATTTTGGAGTTTTCGACCAATTCAGGTGCAGAAAGAGGCTAGATGGCCATTTTGAGCCATTCTAGACTCATTGGAGCAGGTTACAGGAGCAAGAGAGCATTGTAAACAGGTCAATTTGACAATTTGAGCATAATATAGAGGCCCAAGCCATGGAAGCTGGACCAAGGAGATGTAGCCCAGGAGGGGTGAACTCCTTCATCAAATACTTGTGTTGATGTATTGTATGGTGATGTTCTGTACTTTATTAGCAACGTTTTAGCTCTTGTTTATATGTTAAATTGTTCACTAAATTGACATGAAAAACACTCATGAGACTTGATAATTTGCAAGAGAACTTGAACCATTAAGCACACACAAGACATTGAATTCATAATCTGAAAAAGTAATTAGCACAACAACACTAACATACTCCCTTTAGATCATAGAGTGGCCTTCGTTGATGGAAAAGTTATAGTATAGGGTAAAAAAATCAAGTATAGAAAATGCTAGTGATTGGAATTTGTGAAGGAAGACTTTACAGGTTGATATCTCCCCTTGCTCAAGCTCTAGTTCACATTGAATGTTATGAATATAATACATAACGAATATAACAAATATAATTATTAAATAGTCAATTAAGGATTATGTAAGTAGTCATTAAGTTAGTGAAAGGGCATGTCTAAGAGACATGCCCAGTCATGAAAGGTCACCTGCGTAGGTATATAAGCAGGGTCTCATTGTAACATTTTATCATCATCTTTTATACATTTTATATATAATATATTATTATTACAATACCTCTTGTGTATTTTGCGATTAAGTCAACAAGCCTACAACTTTGTTGCTCCATTGAAATCAGCCCATGCGAACTTTGGCATAGAAGATTCGGTCATCTCCATTTCAAAATCCTTCCAACCCTAAATGCAATAGTAGATGGAATTCCTGAATTGAAGGATGATCACGAAGGAGTATGCAAGGGATGTGCATTGGGTTAGAACACCAAGAGACGATTTGGAAGCAGTGCTTCACGGTCAAAAGAAATCTTGGATCTTATTCATTCTGATGTTTGTGGTCCTATGACTCCTAAATCTCGTGGAGGTCATCTATACTATGTCACATTTATAGATGACCATTCAAGGAAAACTTGGGTTTACTTAAAGAAATCCAAGGATGAAATATTTATGAAATTTCAAGAATTTAAAACTGAAGTAGAGAACTGTTGACCACTCTTTGTCAACGACCCCATAGCGGTACACCCCTTTTTTCGCAAAAGGGATCTATCATGTTCGAGTGTTCGCGCCATTCAGATTTCATCATTCAGTCGATAGTTTTGTAAATGATGTAAATCCATTCTACATATTTATAATGTAAATGATTTTAGTAAGACCATCATGTATGTAATAACCTAGGTAAGCCTAATATTTTGGTGACAATTTCTATCCTAGGAGGTTTTTTGTCTCACTGATTCCTCTGTGTTTCTAAACACAAATGATCGGCAAAGTTTTCCCCTCCAACCTCACCCCAAAGCTAGGGTGGATTTTCTTGTCAAGATATTAATTGAGTCTTTGTAAAGTAATCTGGGAATGATCCTAGCTAATTGGCTAGATCATTTTATTACAGATTGCTAGGTCTACTAGATCATATTTTGAGTCGCAGAATTGGATAAATTATTGAGGGTTTGTTGCGAACGGGTATTTCCCTCATGGTTAATGTATTAATCTTATGTAAAGAGGGTTGGAAAAATAAATCCCCTCATGAGTCAATTAATTAAATTTTCTGGCCAAATTAAATTAAAAATACTAAGCTAGAAATTTAATTAAATTTATGTCCTAGGTAAAATTAAATTTTTCAAAGGAAAAATTCGTGGGTCCCTAAAAAATAAATTTTTAAAGGTAATTACCTCAAAAAGTCAATTTTTGAGGTAATAAACTCAAAAATATTATTTTTGAGTTAATTAAAAGGGAATTAATTGAAAAATTCGAAATTCCTCAAAAAATTATAATTTTGACCGACGAGATTAAAAGATAATCAAATCCTTTTCGATGGTCGAGATTACTTTGACGAGGATCAAGTGAACTAGTCGTTGGAGATTTCACCTATAAATTAGAGGTCAGTGTCAGTCTGATTTTTCATCCGATCTCTTGATCGTGTAGTCACTCTTGAAGCTCTCCTGTAATACCTTCTGGAATAATACAAATGAAGTCTTTGGGGTTTTATGTGATGGTCGTGTTCCTCTTCAACATTTTATGGTAAACTTGTTCTTTATATTCTGCTGGTGATTATTTCAATGAATTGTTGATTAATGGCTCTTGTAGAGTAATCTATTGCACAAGTATCTTGCTTAAGTTACTGGATTTAGGGTAAGAATATTAATTGGATTGAGTTAGCAGGTATCTGTGACTCTTGAAAATTTTATTTTTTATTTTATTTCTCTATTGATTTAATAGTTTAACTTTAAGTGTGCAGAAATATTTTGGATTTAGAATTGGGCATTTGGGGAAGTCCTCGGCTGGACCAACTCACTCCCAAGGAAATAAGATGTGAAGAGCCCTCCAGATCTAATCCCCAGGCTTATCTTAAATTCTATTTTTGCAGGGTTTTTCTAGGGCTTGTGCCTAAATAAAAACTTATCTTAAATTTTTTTATCAAGTTTAAAGTTAAATCTGGCCATGGAGGGCTTTGATCTAACAGATCTGTAAAATAGTAGTGTAGATTTGCAAATATCGTTATTTTTAACTCATCGAGGTTTTGGGGTTTTTATTTTTTTTGTGCATATATTGGGTTTCTGGGTTCCTGTTTTTTGGTTTTTTGCAGGTTACACTAGGAGATTTTCAGAAAAAAATTTCAGATTTGAGCCAGATCTAGGCCCTGGAGGGGAAGATCTGGTCTTAGGATTGAATTTGGTTGCAGATCTAGGTAGCATTGTGCCTCAAGGTTTATATAATTGAAGGTGCATTCATTTTTATCAAAATTTAGAGAAAAAATCTCCGATTTTGCTGGGTAAAAGGAGAAATTTGAAATTGGTGTGTGCCTGCAAATTTTCGCTCCCTGTATACTGCCTGGCTTTCCACGCTGCCCTCATTCTTCCCTATGTTCTTGTCTCTGCATGAAATTTTTCATCACGCTGCCCCATTTTCCTATTCACTGCTCCCCTCTTGGTGAACCTTTGTTGTCATTTTCTCTTTGTTGAGAACCCACAACTCCATCCATTCATCATCACTGCTCGACTGCCCTCTGTCTTCACACAGCTCCATTCCCGTGCTCCCTTCCTGCGCGTCCATCTTGCTCGATAGCCATCACAAGCCTTTCTTCTCCCTCCTTGACTGTCGCTCTGCTGGCTGCTCCCTTGCCTGTGGCTTCTCCACGTTGCTCCCTTTCCTCATCCGCATCCTTCCTCCCGCCGACTCCCCTCGCTGCCATTACCTCTGCGTGCCCTCCTTCCCGCAGCTCTCACCTCTGCGTCCTCCTTCCACCCTCGCCGCTGCCATATCCTCCTGCGCTTCCATTTCTTCTGTCGTCGACTTCCATTCGCTGACCTGCACACACAAAGCGTATTCAAATTTTATTTTATTTTTTTAATTTTTCCTAAAGTCTGTTTTAATATTTCATTTCTAGTGTGACACTTAGGTTTTTTAATTTTTAGTTTTGGTTTAGTTTTATTTTTTTAGAATATTTTCATTTTCTTTTTTTTTGTATAAAGTCTAGCTTCTAAGTCACCTGATACGGGGATTCGAGAATCGGATTCGGGATACGGTGACCCTCGAAACAAGACACGTCCGGGATACGATACGTTATATATTATTTTATTAAAAAAATATATATATTAATATATTAAAAATTAGATATTTTTTACACATTCTTACAAATTCATTGATTCAAACATAGATTTAAGATATTAGATACTCATATCTAAGATCTTATCTTGAATCTGGTTGTACGGGATTCGATCGTATCTGTACAGGATACGATCGGGATTCAACGTATCCTGTACGGATACGGTCGAATCCGGTGATTTCGGTATGAATCCGTACATATCGTATCGGATACGACGAATTCAAGATTCGTGGGCCCCACCCAACGAATCCGGTTTCTTAGTCTAGCTTTAGATTTAATTAATCCATTTTCATTTAGATTTTATTTTATTAACTTTTGTATAAATTGAACTTTAACTTTTCATTTTGTGTTTTACATTTTAATTTTAGATTTTATAAATTTTTTTTTTTTTTTTTTTGAAGATTTTTTAAACTTTGTTTTCCTAGGGTAAAAAATAAAAACTTTAAAAAAGGAAAAAATGATTTTTTTTATGAAATTTTCAAATTTTTTTTGGATGACTCATTTTTAAAGTGTTTCAAATGTTAAATAAATTTTTTCTTAGCCAAGCGGAAAGTTAATTTTTTTTTACATCCCTAAGGTTTGACTATAGAAGATTTTTTAAATCTTTCAGTACTGGATAAATTTAGAAAATCACTTAAATTTGGAATTGCTTAGCATTTGAACTCATCAGTTCTTTCATGATAATATCTTTCGGAATTTAAATTGCTTAAAATTTCGCATCTGGGTTCAATGTACTTTTTCATGTTTAGCATTTATTGGGATTGATCGTTGTTTAATTAGCTCTAACTATGGTTTTAATTGCTTGAATTGATATTAATTGCCTAGTCAACTTTGAAAGTTTTTTAAGTAATGATAAATTGCATGTTTTTATTTCTTGGATTGAATATCCTTAATGCATGATATTGAAGGATTATGAAAATTTTTTTGTTCTCTTTGAGATAAAATTGCATTGGAATTATGAGCTTATGTTTAAGTGAAAACTAAATCACATTGTTGAAAAAGGCTTATCTTTCAGTTTGGTAAATTGAGCTTTTAATTAAAGAATTGAATACTGTGGTGGTGGATTGGTTTTTTCATAACAAGATAGTTGTCCATTTTAGCAGCAGTTATCTATCAGCTACTTGATCCTAATTTCATAACAGGATAATTGACTCCGTAAGGCATTGGTTTCAAACTTTTAATCTAATCAAATCTATTAAATCTCGTTAAATCTTAAACAAATACTTAGTCGTTTGACTGTGTCTCCTGAATTGGTTGGTTTCCAACCAGTCCTCTTTCCTTCCATTTCATTAGGGTATACCCCTCTTAGTCTGCAAGGAGACAACTTAAATAGAGAGATTGGGGATTAGGGTGACAGCCCCCGATCCAAGCCATTGTCACGGTGCCTAGATATTCTGTGCGACAAGAACCTCATAGAAAGAAGAATCAAGATATTAAGATCCGACAATGGAGGAGAATACACATCCAAGGAAATCATCGCTTTTGTAAGGAGTCTGGGATTAAGAGGGAGTTGCAGAACAAAAGAATCGATCCATTGAAGAAAGTGTAAAAACAATGTTATATGATCTAGATTTATCGAAATTTTTGTGGGGTGAAGCACAAAGACAACTGGATACATACAATATCAAAGTCCACATAGGTCACTAGATAACAAAGCTCTTGAAGAAGTATTCACTGGGAAGAAACCAACTGTGGATCATCTCCGATTTTTTGGCTGTCCTGTCTATATTCATATATCTAAGGACAAGAGAAAGAAGTTGGATCCATCAGGCATGAAGGGAACAATTGTTGGCTACAACAACTCTTTTAAGGCCTATAGGATCTACATAAAAGGACACCGAATATAAGTCAACCAAGATGTGATATTTGACGAAAGTATTGCATGAAAGAAATCAAAGGGTCTCCCTATGGAATTTGATGATGAAGAACTTCTTGTATTCGAAGAAGTTACTAAGGAAGAAGAAGAATCAAATCATGAAGATGAAGGTCTCAGTGAACCTATACAACCTGTGGCTATCCCCAAATTTAGAAAAATACCTAACTGGTTGAAGTCTACACTTCTAGATGCAGAAAGTCATGGAGCAGCTCAAGGTACATTCAGGGAAAGCAAAAAGCCCAAATGATATTCTAGATATGCAACCTACATCAAAAAACTAATAGAAGTTGTGCCATCCACTTTTGAAGAAGTTGTCATTAACCAAGAATGGAAGGGTGCCATGTGTTGTCCTATGAGAATTTAGACAACCGTTCCAGGGTTCAAAAGAAGCGCCACAGGTAAAGTGCAATAGGGTGGTGGGTTGCACGCAATCACTCAACCAAACCGTAGGGCGCAGAGGACAACAAACCGCACGCGGTCACTATGTAGCTCAAAGGTTGACCGTGCGAACGAGTTCCGTCGGCAGCCAGACTGCGGACAAAGGACAGAGCCGACCCCTCGGAGCTGCTGACATCAGCAGATGGGCCAGCCAATCAGAAGTGCTCTGGGGGGAGACACTCTAATCCATCGAGGCTCCATCGATCCGCCGAAAAGCCTGGTGGGGACCACCCCCTCCCCCCTTCAAGTTCGAAAGGTAAAGTGGTATGTGTTATCCTCCTGTATTCTACAGTTTCACTAGGTGACTATTGATTTTCCACAAGCAGCTAAAGATAGCATTATTTCCCTATCAGCTATCTTTAGAAATCTCACTGCCTTCATTATCCTCAATAAACCTTTTTCACTATACTTCATCTTTGCCTTCTCAAAACACCTTCCTGCTCTTAAAAGAATTCATTTTGGGCTTATTTCTCTCATTTTTAGCCTCCTTGCCTATCATCAGTTTCATTCTGTCATTTCCCCCCCTTTAAAAATCCATTTTCCCTTCTCAAAACCCCATAAAACCCTCATCTTCATCATTTCCCTTATTTCCGCTAAAAACAATGCAAAAAGTCCCTTTTTGCATTGGTTTTAAAAATAAATTAAACCTATTGGGACCTTATTGTTTTATATGTACAACCCTGTTTTTATATAAAAACCCTGACTCTTTTTGTTTTATAAATCCGAGCCCCTTTCTATTTTTAGCCCCACGCCCATATGACCCTAACCCCGCCTAATTCCATAGCCCCACTTTAAATATTTTCCACCGGGCCCGCTTTATAATAAACCGCGTCACCATATAAACCATAATCCTGCATATGTTTTAACCCCCCTGCTTTCCACCAAAACTCACGCTCCATTTAGATCCCGCCACCTGGCGCCCGGACCCCACCTATCCACCTGCTCGTCACCCCAGATTGCCTGACCATCGTCGATCTCATTCCCCGAGATCTGACGACCCTGATCACATATCGCAAATTTAATTGCGCCGGATTTCGCGTTTTTAAAACACGATATGGGTGGTTTTCCCTTGCCATGCGTCGCCCTTTGTGTGGAATCGCACGCCTGCTCCCAAAACCATTACTGCCCCTCCATCTGTGCGAAAACCGCCTTCCCTGCTCCCAAAAACCACTTTTTCTCCTCCCGCCAAATTTCATACCGCCTCCTCCGTTCAAACTCCTCGCAGGTTTCTGCCTATGGAACTAAGCCTCGATCCACCATTCTCCGCCCTGCAAAAGCCCACAAAGCCCAAAGAAATGCAGAAAAAGCCCTCCGCGCAGGTTTTCAAGCTAATTGTTCATTTTATGTGTAGATTTAATGGCGGAAATGCATAAAGTGCATTTCAATGGTCCAAGAACGTTTAAAATCAATGTCTGGGTGACGATCCGGAGGTTTATTCTATTTTTAAGGGACCAGACGTGAAGATCATGCTTAATCACCGTTGAATCATGATCCTCGGTGGTTAATTAAACCCTACAGCAGCAGAAGAATGCATCCCTGCACCAAAAACACAGACAAAGACAGTCACAGGAAAATAAAATAGTTAAGAAAACCGTGACAATAAAGGTCAGAAGGATAAAAGGGCTAATCACAGATTAAAGGACAAATCAATATATTAGCCACAAAGCAGAGGTTAAAGGTAATAAGGACAGAAGATCAAAGGTTAAAAGGCAGAATCAACAAGAAAGACAGTAAGGAAGACAGTTAGAGGATTAAATCAAGTTTAAAGGCCTAAAATAGGAATTAATGATAAAACAAAGGCAGATCTACCCAAAAACAAATTTGAAGGATAAAATTCAAACATTACTTCTTCAGAAGGATATTTTGCCACCTACAACATGTTTTCTTTCAATAAAACATCAAACAGTTATTACAAACAGTCAGAGATAATTTTCATCTATCTAGCAGTTATTGTAAAGTTATTGAAAAACTCATTAACTCTGTAATAAATGACATCTAAACCCTAGCTTAGTATCGCCTCCTCATTTGCAGCTAAATACTGCATGCAAGATTCATTTTTAGTGTTGGTTAGTTGGTGGTTAGTTGATTGATTTCTGTTGCTGAGCTAGTTGAGGATTGCTAGGCTAGATTTGAGAAAGCTCTGAGTTGCAGAGATTTATTGTACATGGAGTAATGTAACTGTTTTGATCATTAGTAATACAAGCACGTTCACAGGATTCTTGAGCTATGTTAATGGTGAAGTTTTCCTTCTTTGTCATTGTTTTTCTTCCGTTTTCCATTCTGTCCACTATTTCTCTGATAAAAGAACATAAATTTTAGAGTTGGATATGCTGTCTTGGTACCCTATTTCTGTCTGCATTCTTTATCTTAATGTTTTCCTCTGCAAGGTCTGATTGGAGAATTCTTAATTGCTCTCTAGTTCCATCTAGTTTGTTGTCTTGAAAATAATTTAATAGATTCAAGCCAAAGAAGTCTATGGTAAGCCCTGTCCTTTGGTGTAGTTTGTAATATTGTTTTTTAAGACCTTTCTTTGAAGTATACTTAGTAGAGTCTAAACCAGGGAAGTCTATGGTATGCCCTGTCCTCTGGTCTACCTCAAAATGTTGCTTTGAAGGTTTTTTGAGTGTTGAGTTAAAGAAGATAGGTTTAGCTTGCTCTTTAGCTGCTCTCACTGTTATCTTAAATGTTTTCTTTGTCTGAAAGTAATTCTAGGATTGCTGGATTGTTGTCTTAAAGGTTTGCTTATTAAAAAGTCTGGCTAAGGAAGTCTATGGTATGCCCTGTCTTTTGGTTTGCCTCAAATAGTTACCTAAAACTTAAAAGGCTTTTCTTATTGAAGTAGAGCTAGAAGATTCTTAACTAACTATAGTTCTGCTGCCTTCACAACTTATTGTTATTTCATATCATAACTAATCTAAGAGATCCACTTGATATAGTTAGCTTGCCCTATGAAAACCCTTGCAGAGTTGATGAACAATTAAATCCTTTTATGACTCCATAGCCCAGTGGGTTAATGTTTTCTCATGGTCTATCTATTCAGCTGAAATATTCCTTCAATTAATCACACCATTTGATCTTTCAACCTATCAATTAATCAACCAAAACCAACAAGTCCTCAGAACTTCATAATTAGCTTAATATCATAAAACAAGAGCACAAAGACATATCATTTGAAAACACATATATAAGAGAAATCCCCTTCTGAGTCCAGGAAGGCTAGGTCCTAGGGTTCTAAAGTGGTTCTGATGTGGCCCCTGCAGTGTGTAAGAACCTTAAACTTTAATTTTCAAAATTTAACCATCAACCTCAAAATACATAAGTGTAAAGCTCTTAATTTTCGAAATTAACATTCATTCACAAAATTCATACTGCAGAATTCAGAGTGGGATTTTTGAAACATAATATATATCAATTGACTAATTAATACTTACCTGGAACCGTGTTTGAAGGTGTTCCTGATTTGTCATGGCTCCAGCTCCCATTACCAAACCGCCATTTTCCTCCCAGCTTATCTGAGGTCAACCTCTTCGGTCCCCATATCCAAAAGACAAGTCTTCTGGCCCCCGTGCCCAAAACTCCAATAACAATCGAGAGCATTCCATGATTCTGTTAGAACTCTCAAACTCACTGCTCATGAATCACGCAGTTAGAACTCCTCTGACGGCATCCGGGTCAGTTTACCCATTCACTCCCCATGCCCATCAAGTTTACCTCTCTTCTCCTTTTATACACAAACTCCATTCCTGATATTTATTAGAATATGATCTTTTAATAAATATCTTTGATTTTTAAAATATCTTTAAAATATTATATTTTAATAAATATCTTAAATTTATAAAATATCTTAAAAATATTATATTTTAATAAATATCTCAGATTTATTAAAATATTATTATTTAATAAATATCTTGGATTTATTAAAATATCATCATTTATTTGCATAAGTCAATGCTTTTAATTTTCTTTGAACAAAGTATTAGTTTATATTATGATAATGGTAGATATAACTAATACATTCATTATATTATGGTGAGTTAGGGAGTTACTCAATACTTCGATAATTCACTCCTTACTCTACACCGAGTTTCTTTTCCTAATTGCTTAGTGCATGTACTAATGTCGTACACGTGATACATGCATATGTAGCTATCATATGTAGGTGTCATATGCATGCTAATATTTCTATGTTCCATATAATTCGAGTTGGGTCATTACACAGTGTTTGTTCTTGCTAATCTTGCAAATCACAGGGAGCCAATAGTATGGTAAATATTTAAGTGTGAATTGTGCCACACGTCGGGCACGTGGCTTCTCACCAACTCGGTCACCCTCCACCAATCCCTGTGTGCCGCGTGTCCGTCAGCTGACGTCCTCCTGACGATAGCCCTCCAATTGCCCCCCTCTCGCCCTAAAAAGTTCTTCCCTCCGTGTTTTACTCCCAACCATTGTTTTTTACTGCCTGCATTGTTACCAGACAAGAACCCGGGTAAAAGCACCAGTCTGTGCACATGTCTTCCCTCACGTCGCTCTCATCGCCACAGGTATTTGGTCAGTCCCTTTGTCATTTTTCTTTTACAGTGTTTCACTATATTGTTGAAAAGATGAAAAAATCCACCCTTGAGACCCTGCAAGCCCAAGAGGCTAGGACCACCTCTGGTCCCGATCCACTCATGGACGCCGAAGCCCAATTTTGTGACCCCATATACCCTTTCAATTTAGAAAATATACATCTTGAGCTCATGGGTTATAAGTGGCGGGGTGAAGACCTGTTTAGGGTGATTGACTCAGGGTTGTATTACCAAATTCCCCCTTCGGTTCATCATTTCCCTGAATTCATAACCTGGCTCGTTGAGGCCTACATTGAGCAAAAGGGTTTCTTTCTCTCTGCACAAGGAAATAAAATTCTTGAAATCACCCCCCAGTTAATTCGAAAAGCTCTGTGCTATCCTCCTTCCCACGACTGCCTTGAATTCACCGAGGTAACCCTCATCTGTCATTTCTCAAACCTTCCTCTCGAGAAGCAGAGGTCTCTCCTAGAGCTAATTACATCTACTCATGTGTTTGTTTTGCCACCCACAAAGAAGTTTCCCCTTTCTCTCTTCCTCGACACCATTCAACCAATCCTTGTAGTTATCTCAGGTATGCTTGGGGAGGACAATGCTTGTTGGGTCACTAATGCCTGTCTAGGGTTTCTTGACCTCATGATGCAATTAGGGGTCTTGCTTGATATTCCCGCCTTCTTGGCCTTGGTCATTCAAGCCCATTTCCAAGACCTATCAACCTCGAGTTGTTTCAGGTATTATTCACTGGTGCTCTATTTGTTCCTTTTCGCAGATGCAGACAAGTTCGAAGGCTTAGGCTTGGACAAGTTTTCTAAGAAAGGGGATGAGCCTAAATCTGTGTTTGATTGGACCCTCGCGGTTCGACAACATTCCAGAGGCAGGGATTACCCGAAATTCATCATGGAATTCATGGCCAAGGCTTATACAATTATACACGAGACCCCTCCACCCAAGATTTTTCCTAAATAGAAAGAGCTTCTCCAGTTTAGTGAGACAGACTGCGTAGGGGACTGGTACTTGTTCGAAAATCATATTGAAGTCAGGGTTTATGGTTGTGAGCTCCTGCCTTTCCACTTGCTAACATTCATGCCCATGAGAATTTTCGCCCTCGAGTTCATCAGGCAAGTCCTGAGTGCAGACCAAACTCACTTTGTGCCCGCGAAGAAAGGTTACATCTTCAAACTCCCGAGCATAGTAGGGCCGTTTACCATCAATTCAAGGTATGCATTACCTTTAGTTGAGGAGCTTCTTCAGAAGATGAACTTCCTGCAGGGAGACACATGGCATTATGACCCCAAGGGAGTCACTGCACAAAGGAAGAAGAAGATTAAGTCTTCACCATATGAACATGAGCCTAGATCCCATGTTGAATGGAAAGCTAAATTTGACTCATGGCCTTTCGATATAGAGATGGAGGTTGAATCCCCAACAGCAGAAGAAAGATCCAGAGGAGATAGTGCGCAAAATGAGGAGGAACTCCGGGACCAAGAAGACTACAGACAGTTGGAAGATTTCATGGAGGTAGAAGAAGAGGGCCACGTCAACAAGAAGCCTAGGACAGTGTAATATTCCCAATTAGCTTTGCTAATTGGAATATTGCATTTTTGTGTTATTTTGCTGCTTTAGATAGGAATAATAAATAAAGTGAGAAATAAGAGGGGTCACCTCACTTTAGCCACCTCACTTTATAATAAAGTGTTCTTTTTCTAGTAGCTTGACGTTGTAACTTAGAGAGGGGTTTCTGTTTATTACTGGTTATTTCCCTTTGGGGATACTACAGACAGAAGGACCTGAAGGACAAGTCATGGAACAACCTGACGAAGTGGTCCCCGTTTACATAGATTGAGGTGAGAACAAGCGAGGGTTTCTTTGGATACAGCCTCCTCACAGACACCTTCAGCCTCCTCACAGATAGTCACCCCGGGTAAGGGCCCTTCATAAAAAGACACAAGTTCAGGAATGGAATGGCATTTAGGAGAAAAGATTAAGGAAAAGAACCAGTTGGCCAGAGAGAAGCTAAAGGCAGAGCTGGGCCAGTATATAGATAGACACCACACTAGGCTCTTGGCGGCTTTAAACGTTGAGAATGATCAATTGGTGGTTGCAGTACAACATTCAACTTCTCACCCCCTTCCCCCTTGGATCCAAATGCAAAGCTCTAGAGATGATCCTTGATTTGGCCTCTATCCCTATACCAGACAAGTTAAACCTCCATAAAGTTATTGGGGAGATGCTTCATAACGAAGTGCCGAAGCATACCCTAGCATTGGAAAAGGCTCTGATTCGATTGGACAGGACAGTAGCGACTCTCGAAGGGTGTTATGAAACCAGCTCCAAAAATAGAAGAAAAGAGAGATCAACGCCTTAGAAATCAGCCACTTCGAGGGGGCAACCTCCAATACATTACATAATTGAACAATTCTTCGATGATACAAATGACCAAAACCTCCTTCTATATATAGGAGTCCGTGGGCCTACAATATAATTCTAGCTGACCTAACAATAACAATGTAAGGGCACAATAATAACAATATTGGGGTTACAGGGGTACAACAATAACAATAAGGGGGCTACACTAATAACAATAAGGGACTAAACTAGTAATATAGGGACCTAACGTGCCCTTCTCCTTCAAAAAAGTGTTGTCCTCAACGCTTGAGTAGCTCTAGGTGCTTTTGTATAAAATTCTCATCCTCCCATGTAGAATCTTCAGTGGGTAAGTTCTTCCACTTGATAAGATACTCTGAAATTGATCGATTTCGTAGCTGTCGAGTTTTTGTTTCCGTGACCGCTTCAGGTTCCAATATGATTTTTCCTTCTTCATCAAGTTCTGGCAATATTGTTTGAACTGGAAGATTTTCACCTATAACCTTCTTTAAGCATGAAACATGGAAAACTGGATGCACTCGTGAAGAAGCAGGAAGCTCCAATTTGTATGCCATGGTACCAATCTTTTGCAACACCTGGTAAGGACCATAGTACTTTGGCGATAACTTATTATCCTTCTTAGCTTGCTTGAGGGACATTTGTTTGTATGGTTGTAGCCGTAAAAATACCCAGTCTCCTACATCAAAACTTCTCTCGCTGCGATGTTGATCTGCTGCTTGTTTCATTCGATTTTTTTCCAAATTTAGGTTATCCTTTAATAGTTGGAGAACTTCTTGTTGATGCTCGATGTGATCTTCCACTGCTTGAACCTTAGAATTTTCTCTTAAAGATGATGTGATGGACGGTGAATGATTTCCATAAAGTGCCATAAATGGGTCATTTTTGCTGTAGTATGGAAGGAAGTGTTATACCACCATTTAGCGAGAGGTAACCACTTGACCCATTGTGTTTGTTTATCAGATACAAAACAACGAAGATATCCTTCCAAACATTTATTCACTATCTCAATTTGACCATCGGATTGAGGATGATAAGATGAGCTATGAGCTAATTGAGTACCCAAACAAGAAAATAACTCCGTCCAAAAATTTCCAGTAAAAATGGGATCTCTGTCGCTCACAATAACCCTTGGGTTTCCATGTAGTTTTTGAATTGTGTCCATAAATGTAGTAGCAACTGTACTTGCTTTAAATGGATGAGATAATGCACAAAAGTGTGCATACTTGGTAAGTCTATCAACTATCACCATGATGACACTCTTTCCTTCGGACTTAGGTAAACCTGTGATAAAATCCATTGAAATCTCCTCCCAACGTTGACTTGGAATGGATAAAGGTTGTAGAAGACTCGGGGTCTTAATTGTTTCAACTTTATTTTGCTGGCAAACCAAACATTTCGCCACAAACTTTTGAATATCAGATTTAAGGCCATCCCAAAAAGATTCTTTTTTGACCCTGTGGTAAGTTTTTAAAAATCCTGAGTGTCCTCCTAAAGGAGAAGTGTGCAAGTCCAAAAGAATCTTTTGTTTTAGTTGGGAATTCTTATAAATATATAAGCGATCTTTGTACCATAAGGAATCATTTTTCCAGCTAAATGTATCAAATGTACTAGGATCTTGATGCAACTTTTGAATGAGTGTCCACACTTCTTCGTCCTTCTTCCATTCATCCCTTGCTTCGGTTATCCAATATGGTTGGATAATAGAAATGGCACAAAACAATGCTTCCACCTCTTCATTCTTTCTTGAGAGTGCATCTGCAACAACATTTAGCTTCCATTTTTTGTATATTATTTCAAAGTCATAACCCAACATCTTTGTGACCCATTTTTGCTGCTCTTCTGAAGATAGTCTTTGTTCCAAAAAGTGTTTAAGACTATCATGATCAGTTTTTACCTTGAAGTGTCTTCCCATTAGGTAAGTTCGCCATTTCTTTAGTGCATGCAGTATTGCTAACATTTCTTCTCATAAATAGGTTTTCAGGAATATTTTCCTCTTCATTTGATTTACTTCAAAGGTCATATTTTTCAAAAAATTATGTTCAATAATTAATTCATTTATATACCACGTATCTCCATATTAACATTTAGGTTCATGAGTTGGGGATTCGTGTTGCCAGGTAATTTCTTTAAGAGGTTCAGGTCTTTATTATTTTAGAGTCTGTTTTTACCTTTCAACAATGTTAGACGTGCTGCTATTCTCCCATAATTCTTAACAAACTTGCGATAATACCCTGTTAACCCGAGAAATCCTCGCAACTGCTTTATGGTTGTGGGTACTTTCCATTCCTTAATGGCTTTAATTTTGTTAGGGTCTACCTTAACACCCTCGTGAGATACAATATGACCCAGATATTCCACCTCTTGTACTCCAAAGAAACATTTGGATGTTTTTGCATATAATTGCTTCTCCTGCAATAGTTTGAGCACCTTGTCAACATGTTGAACATGATTCTTCCAAGACCTGCTGTAGATTAGTATATCGTCAAAAAATACTAGCACAAATTTTCTAAGGAAGGGTTTGAAAATGGAATTCATCAACCCTTGAAATGTAGAAGGTGCATTGGTAAGGCCAAAATGCATGACCAAAAATTCATGATGACTCTCGTGAGTTCGAAATGTTGTTTTCGGAATATCTTCAGTCTTCATTCTAATTTGATGATATCCTAAACGAAGATCCAACTTGGTAAAATAAATTGCTCCATGTAATTCATCCAATAATTCATCAATCACAGGAATGAGAAATTTATCTTTAATGGTGAGCTTATTGAGCTCCCTATAATCCGGACAAATGTGCCATGATCCATCCTTCTTGTGCATTAATACCATTGGAGCAGAGAAAGAACTTTGACTAGGTTGAATTATACCAGCCTCTAACATTTCTGCAATCATACGTTCAATTTCGCTCTTTTGGACATAAGGGTATCTATAACGCCTGATGTTTGGAGTAACACTTCCTGGAATCAAATGAATAGCATGATCATGATCACGAATAGGTGGGAGTCCTTTGGGAGTTTCAGACACCTTGGAATGATTTCCCAAGACTTTTTGGAGATTTGCAGGAATAGATGATTTTGATGTTGGAACTTGTAGTGAGCATAATTGTGAAATTACTCCTCGTTGTTCTTTCTTCAGAAGCTTCGTCATGACATTAGAGCTTATTATCTTTCTTGGCTTCCTTGCGATATCCTGTAATTCGACTTCCTTTCCTTTTGAAAAAAATTTCAAGAAAAGTTCTTGAAAATGAAAAGCTACCGTCCCCAAAGATTGTAACCTTTTTACTCCTAGTACAACATTAGCACCTCCCATAGGAATGGAAAGCATTGGAATATTCAATACATATTCCTCCATGGTTAGCTTGATATTATGGCATTTTCCAGAGCAATTTATAGTTCCTCCATTTGCAACCATCACTTGACATTCTGGTGCTGGGTATAGGAAACAATTCAATTCCTTGGCTACCTTACAATGAATAAAATTATGGGTACTATCCAAATCAATCAACACTATTACCTTTTTCTTTTTGATATGTCCTTCTATCTTGAGAGTTTGAGGAGTGGTAATTCTTGCCAATGCATTACACGATATGGTTGGACTCATTTCTTCCTCTTCTAGGGTTGGTTCCTGGTGTATATCCTCTTCTTTTGAAGATTCTTGTTCATTTTCTTCTTCCTCTAGGCAAGGACCTGATGAGATCTATCTAGGTCAAGGGAAGTATATGATCAAGATGTTAAAAAAGTTTGACATGATGGATTGCAAACCAATGACAACCCTGATGATCACAAGCTTGAGGAGACTAAGGAGTTCTAAATCTAGCCCAGTGGATCCTACCAGGTATAGACAATTGATTGGCTTACTAATGTACTTGGTGAATACTCGACAAGACATATGTTTTGCAGTAAATGTTCTTAGTCAATTCCAAGTGGAGCCGAAGCATGTTTATAGGATAGCAACAAAACATATACTAAGATATCTACAAGGAACTGTCCACTACTGCCTAAAATATGGTAGAAGGAATGATGTCCATTTGATTGGATATATAGATTCTAACTGGGGAGTCAGTGAGCAAGATGGAAGGAGAATTACAGGAGGATGTTTCAGTTTGGGATCGTCCATGATCTCATGGATGAGCAGAAAGCAAGATACAGTTGCTTTGAGTAGTGCTGAGGCTGAGTATATTGCAGTGTGTGAAGTAAGCAGAGAAGCGGCCTGGTTGAGGAAGTTGCTATCCGACCTATTTGAAGGACCAATGGTCCCTACAATGATACATTGTGATAACACCAGTTGTATACGATTGTCTGAAGACCCAGTGTTTCATGGAAAGATAAAGAATATCAACAACAAGTATCACTACATTCGGAAGCTAGTACAAGATGGTGTGCTAAAGCTACAATATATCTCCACCGATGAGCAGGTAGCTGACGTATTGACAAAATCTCTTCCTAATAAGAAGATTGTGTATTTGAGAGGCAAGCTTGGTTTCGTTGATGTATCCTCCCAGGTTGAGAGGGAGAGACAGGCACATCATTCTTGTTTTCACTTAGGAAGACAAAATGGAGGATTGGGTAAGCATTTGGCATTCGATACTCTTTGAGGATGAGGTAGGGCATCCAAGGTAAGAGTAGTCGTGGACCAATATTCTTTGAGGACTAGCTATCAAAGATAAGAATAGTCCAAGGAAGGTCACACTCTGTGAATACTCGGGTGGTGTATGTACCTTGAGAGACAATGATGATGGTGTCTATAAATCATTGGTCTCTCCAACATTGTGCTCTCATCTTGTGGAGAGATAGAGTTGTTAGTCAAGGCCTTGCTATATGACAATGTTGGTTGATATGATGCTATACATATGGGTTACCAATCTGACTCTTCTTTTGAGATCTCTTCAGATTGAGAATGTCCATGTACCATTTATGAATACCTCTCTAGTTAAGAGGGAGTCTTGAAAAATGTGTAACTAGGTTCGGTCTTCATAAATATGAAAAATACTTTTGATTCTTGTATATTGTAAAATGAAAGAAAAAATATTATTATTATTTTTGGAGCATGGGTTTCATGCTCTAGGTCTTTTATTTTATAGTTCAAGCACCCATTGAGTGCTTCTAGGGTTTGTCCTAGGTCAAGAATTCAAAAGAGTCATTGTCATAAGTTGAAGACCTCATCGGGCACATTGTATTTTGTAAAGAAAATTATTTTTGTCATTAAAAGTGTCAAAATACCCTTCAAGACCAAGTCGGTCTGGTGGCTGGCAAGTCGACCTAATTTGAGGAGCCACATCCACCCTTGAGAAGCCTATATAAAGGAGGAAACTCAACCTCCTTGAAGTACATTGATCTCTTACTCATCCAAGCAAAGGAGGAAGAAGGAGGCAAAGAAGGAAGAGGACAAAGAAGACTTGTTTTGGGCTATTTCTCTCTCACACGTGCGAAGGAAGGCTAGGGTTTCTGCAGCAGATCTGGGGTTTTCTTCTACAAGTTCGATCTTGAAAAAAAGAAGGAAAGAAGGTCAAGTGAAGGTCACTAGAAGCCATCCACAACTTCTAGAAGGAAGAGAAAGCCAAGCGAAGGTTTGAGGAAGCCTTGGAAGGCTAAACGAAGCTCACACATGTGGCAACAACAATTGCAGGAGGGCTGAAAATTTCAGGTCTTCAGTGGAAGCCAAAATTCTGCAGTTGGGGGTTGAAATTGTGCTACTAGAAGAGATTGGACTTGGTTTGACCTGGACAAGGAAAGCACACCATCCAAAAAGGTTGGACTTGGTCATGGAGGGTATTGGTCTTGGTCTAGAGGTCATGGAATTTGTCAATTGAAGGATCTATAAGGAAGAGAAGAGATTTACGTGTTTTCTTCTCAAGTGGAGAGGTTTTGGCCCTGGCTTGCAGCCTATATTTTGTGTTCTTGTTCTTCTTGTTTTTGGTAGCTGTTTGATGATATACAAACATAATAATAAGTGAAGAAACTAATAAGTAAGAAAAAATAAAAATACATCACAAGCAGTTATCATAAAAGAGAAATCACTCTAATTACTGTCCTATAGATTTCTCAACAAATTCGTGGGGCAAATTCTAGCTGGGCTTGTGCTAGGGTTGAGGAAGGATTTCACTCTTATCTTCCGACAGAAATTGCAGGGAGTTTCTACGGCCATTTGAGGGAGGAGCCGAGGCTAAATTAACAACAATGAATTGAGGGGGACACGGAACTAGTGAAGGAGGGCATAGCACTAAAATTGGGTAATTCTGAAAGGTCGCAATTAGCCCAAAACATTTCTGGGTTTTACTGGCCTAGCATCAAGGAGCTTGCTCCTAATTTTGCAGAATTTTTGGAAGAGTTTTGGAGCCCCAAATCTCAATTCACCTACAACAGCAGTTGCAGAAATTTTTGGGTTGAACGCACAGCTTGGAGTAGTTCAGTCATTTTCACTTGGTTATTTTCTTGCTCATTGTTGCAAGCCCAGGTGGACACTTTCCATGCCATTGTACTCAAATTTCCATGGATGATCAATAAAATGGCCCAAAATTCAGTATTTCGGCCAAATGGTGTCTAATTTGTGATTGCATGTTATATGTTTCAGATTTTGCATATTAAGTTATGCTGTAGCTAGTTCATGTATTTGGTATTTCACTATAAATTTTCTAGTTAGAATATTACATATCATCGTCAGCAAAATACCCTTTGCATGGTGATGGCAACCCTTAAATTTATACCAGCATCTATTTTTGTCACAATACTTCCGTTTGAATTTTGTGATATATGCTTTTGTTGGGGCCAATCTATTATACTGATCTAAGTTTTTTGCTTCAATGTCTTTCCTTTCAACATCTTGCTCATGGCTAATCTCATTTTTCTACACAAGAATTTGCTTCTTTTGTTATGAACATTTTAACTGTTGGGTAATTGTTAGATAATGATGTAATTGCGTGGACTTTCTTGATGGGTTGTTAGATTTTTTCTTTATAACTATAATGCTTCTTAATCTCATTGCATTTATGTTAATTTTGGGCAACTAGGTCCAAACTCCATGTTGTACTGCTCATCTGATGATGGTCATATTTTTGTTGGATTCCTCTTTTGGAGAGGTGTAAGGTTGATCTAAAGATCATCTTGTTTGGATGAGTAGAACATATATTTCGAATTTATTTTCCACACATGTGCAAGGTCGGCCAGATTTGTAATGTAGGCTCGCAAGCCTAATAGATGTGTCACACACCCTCACTGATGGATATAAATTGGAGAGACATGGAGGTCATTTGCTCATCATCTCATCACACATCTCTCATTGTGATTTGATTGGTTCGATAGCCTTTGGAGGCCTCTTCCCTTCACACGTGTGGCGCTGACATTCAAATCTCTGCTGAAATTCCGATTTTTAGAGGCCGCACAGATGCGCACAAAAATCGAGGGAAAAGGAACTGTTTGACTGAAGCCCTAATTCGCTGTGTTGACTTTCTGTTGCTGTCCTGCGTTGACTTTTCTGCATTGACTTTTGGTTGACCAGCGTTGACTTGTGATGCGCTGTCTTTGAGGGTTGTGGGTGTGACACTTGGAGGTCGACTGATCTAAGAAAGACTTTGCTGGCTGAAGCATCCTGTTGACTGCCATAACGCACACCAACCTATATCTTTGATGGACAAGAAGAAATGTAAAATCTGATCTATATTATTGGCTTGTCTTCTAAATATCAGAAATTTTCGGTAAAAATCACATATAAGAAATTTGTGTCGACGCGTTTCGAACCAGCCAGTGTGGTTCATCATCAGGACAAGATGATAAATCTGATGAAGAAACCTATTTAAATAGAAAGGGACAACTCCATCTAACCGTTGGAAAAACGGCTAGTTTGACTTGAATAAAAGATTTTTTCAAATTTTATTAAAATTTATTTATAGTTCTCAAATATTCTATTTGAAAATAATTTAATATTAATAATTAATAAAATTTAAAAATAATTTAAAATTATTTTTATTTAATTATATATGAATATAATTTAATATTAATAATCAATAGTTCTTAAAAATAATTTAAAATCATTTTTATATTTAATTTACTATAAAGCATCAATAATTTATTGAAATAATTTAAAATTATTTTTAACATAGAACCCTAAATATTAAAAAAATAAAATAAAAATAAAAATGAATAAATAAATAAATAAACAATAAACAATAAACAATAAAAATAAAAATCACAATCGAAAATGAAAATTAACAAAAATAAAATAATCAAAAATAAATTCAATAAATACAATAAAATAAAATAAAATGGAAAATAAAATACAATTAATAAAAATAACGTTAAAAATAAATAAATAAGTAAAGTGAATAATAATAATAATAATAATAATAATAATAATAATAATAATCGTTAAAAATAAATAAATAAGTAAAGTGAATAATAATAATAATAAGAATAATAATAGTAGTAATAATAATAATAATAGTAGTAGTAATAATAGTAGTAGTAATAATAATAATAATAATAGTAGTAGTAGTAATAGTAATAATAATAATAATAGTAATAGTAATAATAGTAGTAGTAATAGTAATAATAATAATAATAGTAGTAGTAGTAATAATAATAATAATAATAAAGAGCAGGAATCCAGCATCCACTAACACTCCACTAACACTCCACCCATCATCTCTATTAAGGTTAACTGGCCTCTTTTCAATTTCCAAGGCTTCCCTCAACTTTCGGTGGTGGAAATGGTCTATCCTTGCAATAACCTCGGTATCTTCAATACAAATATGATGCTTTGTTTTTTCCGCATGCTCTGCTAAGGCAGAGGATCTAGATCTACCATGTGTGAGGTCAGCAACATGCTCATTAATTCTTTGATTAATGGACCGACCAGTTTCACCTATGTAAGGTGTCCCACAAGAACAAGGAATCAAATAAACACCCTTACTATCCAAAGGGCCAATCGGGTCTTTAACTGACCTAAGAGAACTTCGAATAGTGCGGAGGGGCCTGAAAGTTGAAGACACATTATGTTTCCTCAAGATCTTAGCAATTCTATTAGTGGTACCTTGGATAAATGGAAGGTGAACTCCAAATAACCGCTCACAGGGTCTCTCTTAGCCCTAGGACCTTTTACAGCTTTTTGAAAAGCTCTAAGACATTGAGCCCTGCTATAACCGTTCTTACAGAAGACATCCAAGAGATGTGATTTTTCATCTTCAAAATGGTGAACATTAGAGATTCTAAAGGCTCTAGTGACTAGGGTACTGAGAACCCCAAGTTTCTGAGCAAGGAAATGATGAGAACCAACATGTAAATACTGCTCAGTATGCGTCTTGTTTCTAAAGACTTGATGAGAAAAGGAACCATCATCATTTTTCGAAAGAAGGACATCAAGAAAGGGTAGGCTACCATCCACCTCGAATTCCATGGTAAACTTAATAAAGTTAGATTGGTTATTAAGATGCTGGAAGAAAAGGTCCACTTTCTCTTTACCATGGGGCCACACCACACAAGTGTCATCAACAAACCTTTTCCAAAGCCTAGGTTGAAAGAGAGAGGAGGAAAGGGCCTTCGATTCAAAGTCTTCCATGAATAGATTAGCAACCACAGGGGAAAGCGAGGAACCCATAGCCACACCACAAGTTTGCTCAAAGAATTCACCCTCAAAACTAAAGAAGGTCGAGGTAAGACAGATCTCTACGAGATGAGCAGTATCAGGATCTGTGATACGAGAGATGACATCAATGGCTTCCTTAATGGGAATGCAAGTATACAATGATACGACATCAAAACTTACAAACCTATCATCAGGATCCAACTTAATGTCTTTTAATTCATTAATAAAGGAAGAAGAGTCCTTGACAAAGGAATCGGTGCGACCTACAAGGGGTTTCAGCTTATTGGCTAAAAATTTAGCGAGCAGATAAGTTGGACCACCTATGGTGTTGACAATGGGGCAAAGGGGAGCACCATCCTTATGAATCTTAGGAAGACCATAAATCCTAGGGGTGAGGGGGTTACTTTCAATAAGTTTTTTACTAAGGGCACTGACAGTGCTACTTGATTTTATCGCCAAAGCAACAGCTTTAGACACTTTTTTAAGGGGATTTTTGTCAAGCTTCTTGTAGCTTCCGCTATTAAGAAGGTGATCCAACATCTTATTACGATAATCCTCCTTATTTAAAATCACCGTAGCACCTCCTTTATCAGCCTTAAGAACAACAATGTCCTAGTTATTGTTTAAGGATTTAAGAGCCTCAAACTCCAGTTTGCTAATGTTGCTCTTAGGGGGCTTAGCTTTTCTAAGAATCACAGAGCAGTCTTGCCTAATGGTGTCTTTAGTAGCATCAGGCAGATCTCTAATCTCGTATTCTATATCACAAATGATGTCTCGAATAGGAATTTTTCTAGGAGCAAGAGCAAAATTAAGGCCCTTCTCTAATAAACTATAAACATGGCGATCAAAAGAAAAATGAGAGAGATTGATAACCGTCCTCTTTAAAGACAAAGAATTTAAATTATTATTATTATTATTATTTTTCACAGAAATGGTTATGAAATATATTAACTGCTTGGTCTAAATGCCAGATTTCGGATTACAATGAGAGGGAGTAGAGCCCAGAAAGTATCAATAACCAAAAGTGCTATGAGACTTGTGGACAACTTCCAGCTCTTTTTGGCTACAGTTATGTATTCGATTTCTGTGATTTCCCCTAGCTTAAAAATACAAACAAACTGGTTCAATAACAAGCAGTAAAACATTTCAACTGGCAGCTTATGGAATTGGATCCCATGTTTCGTCCCCGTCTCGAATTATTGCTCCGGCAGAGAGGAGGGTAGCTTTATTTGCTTCAAGGTCTGCATCTTTGTTGTTGTCTCTCAACACATGGGAGTAGCTCAGCTTTTGGAACAATTTCCCCAAGCTTCTGATTCTGGATATCAGCCTTGCCAATCTAAGATCCCGAGGGGAAGAGTTTGTCACCATAATTTTGATTATCACTTGGGAATCCCCAAAAATATTAACCTCCTTGATTTCAAGATTCAAGAGCAATTTAAGACCTTGAAAGAGGGCCAAAGCCTCAGCTTGAATGCTGGAGTTGATCCCCAGACCCCAAGCAAAGCTGTGGATCAAAATACCTTCAGCATTTTTTACAATACCTCCTGCCCCAGCCCTTCCCGGGTTTCCCTTTGATGCCCCATCAAAGAAGAGAGAGTGCACCTGTTGGTTGGAGATCCAGTCTTGAAATTCAACATTTTTCTTCCCCCTTATTTGCCAATCTTTAATGGGGGAAATGTGGCTGGTAGCTTGATGAAATTGCAGGTTTAGGGAGGCACCCCAGACTGAATCTAGATGATTAAGATTTGAAGCATCTTTTTGATTTTCCAAGCTCTCTTTTAACTGGAATTTTATCTTGGCCGCCACCACCTTGACATCATGCTTAGTATCTCTAAAGATTCTGCTGTTTCGCTCTAGCCAGATCTGCCAGTAGCAGATTTTGGGGAGGAAAGACCACGCCTTTTTTATCACTTTGTTTTTGGGAGGAGGACCGGGGTAATTGTTCTGCCAATTTGCGAATAGATCAGTTATAGAGGTGGGAAGAACAAAAATGGGGTTCCAGTAATCCATCAGCTCGCTCCAAACCTGCACAGCGAATTTACAATTCAAGATCAAGTGTGTGGCACATTCCACATTCTCTCTGCACAAAGAGCACCTGGACGGACCATGAAATCCGCGTTTCTGCAGTTTGTCATTAGTAAGGATTTTCTTGTGGCATAGAAGCCAACAGAACATGTCGATTTTAGGTAGAGAATGGAGACGCCAGATCGCAGTCCAAGGAGCAGGGTCCGGGGGAACGTGCGGCCTCATGGTGAGTTTTGCGTAGCCTTGAGCTATAGTGTAACCTATAGACTGCAATCCCCAGCCACGCGAATCTCTTCTGCGCAAATGCGTGGGGGCAATACCGTTCAACATGGAGCGAAGACAGTTGCAGTCCTGGAGAAGCTCCGGAGGCACATCAAAAAAATTCCAACCTGCCCAACGCGTCCCATCCCAAGTGGAGATATCCCACAGAGTGGATTTCCCAGCAGCAGTCAACCAGCAGCGCAGCGCGTTCAAAGAGGAACAGTCACCAATCGGGTCACGACCCATTACACGATCTGTCCAGATATTTATCTTCTTACCATTTCCAGGAATCCAATAGGCGTTGGAGCTGATCAGGGGGGCAACTTTGGAGCAGAGTCTAGCAAAGGGAGAGATGCCTCGAGGGAGAGGACCGTCAAGGCATCTGAGTCTCTTGCCCTTAAAATATTTCTTCCAGAGAGCTAATTGGGCCCAGCCAGGCTTGGGCGCAATAATTCTCCAGAGCAACTTGGCTCCCATTGCCGTGTTCTGAAGAGAGATTCTTGAAGTTTAGCCCCCCCTCCCTCAGAGGTTTGGAGACAATCTCCCAGTTAACCAGTGGGAATTTCCTCTCGTTTTGTTTGCCCCCCTTCCAAAAGAAGTTTCGAATGTGCTGGTCCATTTTCTGAAGGATACCAATTGGAGCCACGAGTACAGAGAACTGAAAAAGGGGAAGACTGCATAGAACAGCTTTGATGAGAACTGACTTGCCCACAATATTGAGCCAGGTGAATCCCCAAGCCTGGAGCTTATTTTTGAATTTTTCCACTTGGGGGAGCCAATCCTTGCTGTAGGCCCTCTTGAGGAAGATAGGGAGCCCAAGGTATTTGAAAGAAGTCCAAGATAGCGAAACCAAGACATCTTGCAATGGAACTGAGCAAGCTGGGAGGAGTATTCCAACTATAAATATGGCATTTCCCCTTGTTGAGACTACTTCCCGACACCATACAAAAATCATCTATAGCTTCTTTAAATCTGTTGGCCGAATGAAGCGATGCAGCCCCCAGCAGCAAAGTATCGTCTGCGAAGAGGGCGTGATTGATGCTTTTAACTCCTCTGGTAATGCAAAGCCCAGAGATCTCCTGCTCTTGCATTTTCTTGTTTAGATGGAAACTGATAACAGAGGCCTGGAGGACAAACAGAAGGGGAGAAAGAGGGCAGCCCTGCCTTAGTCCTCTTGAGGCTTTGAAAAATCCCGCTGCTCTGCCATTAACAAGGGGAGCAATCCATGGCTCCGAAATATAGGCCCGAATCCAGTTTATAAATTTCTCCCCAAAGCCAAATTTTTCCAGAACATTCAAGAGGAAACAGTGCCTAACTCGGTCAAAGGCATTAGCTAAGTCCAGTTTGATAGCCATACCTCTTTCCTTACGCTGCTGGCTTGAGAGAATTGCCTCTTGAACCAAAATGAAATTGTCCACTAGCTGTCTACCATGAATAAAGCCCCCTTGATTTTCTGGAATGATTGTGGGGAGGAGATGTTTTAGCCTGTTTGCTATTACTTTGGTGATCAACTTGTAACCAGTGTTACAGAGAGAGATGGGGTGAAATCTGTTGAAGGAGTTGGCGCCTTTCTCCTTGGGGATGAGTGCAAGGAACGCAAAATTTGTACTACCTCCTATTTTCTGACAGTCTTGGGATTTTTGAACCATTTTGTAGAGATCTTTTTCCACAATGTGCCAACAGGATTGCAGAAATCTGGCGGTGAATCCATCCGGTCCTGGTGCTTTGTCAGGATCCATGGAAAAGAGAGCATTCTTGACCTTAGCCTTGGTGACTTTTGCTTCTAGAAGCTGGTTCATCTCAGCAGAGATTGAAGGGGGGACCCAGTCCAGAAGATCATAATTTTGAACCAGATTCGCATCCTCACTGTACAATTTTTGAAAGTGAAGGAATGCTGCTCGTTTAATGCTTGCAAAGTCTTTATGGTTGGAATTGTCTTCCTTGATCTCAGATATGGTATTGAAGCATTTTCTGGCTTGAGTTTGCTTGTGAAAGAAAGAGGAATTTCTGTCTCCCGCTTTGAGCCATATGTAGCGAGACTTAATCCTCCAAAACTCTTCTTCTGCCAGGCAGGCTTTGTGGAAGTGCTGTTGGAGTTGAACCTCCTTGTCGAGGATTTCTCTAGTTACATATGCCTCTTCCGAAAGCAAGTGGTGTGCTTCCAATTGACTTTGGAGATTTTTCCCTTCAGCTGCTGGGTTAGAAAGAGTTTTGGCCCAGCATTTTAAGGCAGCTTTCGTTCTTCTGAGCTTTTCTTCCCACACGTAGAAGGGTGATCCATTGACTGGCTGAGACCAACTTTCCTTGACAATCTGCATGAAATTGGGTTCCTTGGCCCAGAGGGGGCTAAATCTGAAGGGAATGGGGCCAAGATCGGGGTGAGCCCGGAGATCAAGCTTGATAGGATTATGATTAGATATGCTGAAAGGAAGGATTTGCATACTAGCATCTAATCCAAGCAAGAGAAAGGAACTTTGGACAAAATATCTATCCAGTCTTGCTGCAATGTGTCCAGGGCCTACTCTTTTATTTGACCAAGTGAACTTACCAGTAGAGGGCTTGATGTCCAGCAAGTCCCAATCTTGCAGAAGATCCTCTGCCCATTCCCTCGCCGGATCTCGCACAATGCAGCCTCCTCTCTTTTCTGAGGAATGTAATGTGAGATTGAGGTCACCTGCAATAATGATGTTGACAAGGTTCCCAAAATCTGCTTGGCTTCTTATAGAGTCCCAACATGCCTTTTTTTCTCCAGCATTGATCGGTACATAAACATTAAAGAGACAAAAATATTCTTTAGTGACAAGATGCTGCATTTTTAGAAGTAGCCAGTGAGTGTTTGAAATTTCAGAAATTAATGAGAACTTGCTATCATTCCAAAGAGTGCCTAACTTTCCAGAGGCTCCTCGGGCTGAGACAACTTTTGCTTTGCTTTTGCTCCAGATT
>CM076570.1:247551485-247695422 GCA_034641835.2 Pinus albicaulis
GAGTCTAATGTTGTTGATAATAAGAGAAATGAATTTATTCTTGTATCTGCCCTCTCTGCTGCATCTCCTCCTGACACCCTGGATGTCTGGTTGATTGATAGTGGTGCTTCAAGGCACCTCACTGGTTATAAATAAGCCCTCTCTGATTTGATTGAGAAGGATACTAATCTAGAAATTATCCTTGGAGATAATGCCACCTATCCCGTGAAAGGGACAGGGACTGTGACCCTTCATCTATCTCAAGGTCAAGTCCTCCGCTTACAATATGTGTTGTACGTACTTGATTTGAAGAAGAACCTTGTGTCTATTTCGGAAATGGAAGACAAAGGATTCAAGGTGGCATTCGTTGATGGAAAGGTATGCATCTGAAAGAAGAACTTCAAGGAAGCTCTTACTATTGGTTTTAGAGTTGATACACTCTACCAGGTTGGAGGAAGTCCATTGGGGGCTATATGTTATATGATACAACTCTTCAAACACAGTTATGGCACCAGAGGTTTGCACACCTTCATTATAAAGCCCTTCCCAAAGCAAGGAAGGTGGTGACAGGGATGCCCAAATTTAGAGATGATCATGAAGGTATATGTCAGGGTTGTGTGGAAGGAAAGAATACAAGGGGACCATTCCCCTCAAGTGTCACAAAGACAACTGATATCTTGCAGTGGATACATTCTGATTTATCTGGTATGCCACCCGTGACATCCTTGGGAGGATGTTCCTATTACATGACTTTTTCAGATGACTTCTCCCGCAAGACCTGGATATATTTCTTGAAAAAGAAGGACGAAACATTCAAATGGTTTCGTACCTTCAAGGCCTTGGTGGAAAATCAAACCGAGAAGAGAATCAAATTTTTGAGGACCGGCGATGGGACTGAGTATGAGTCAAATGAATTCAATGACTTTTGCAGAGAAGCTGGCATTAAGAGGGAGACCACAACTGCGTATACTCATAAGCAAAATGGTGTTGCTGAAAGAAAGAACAGGACCATTGTGGAAGTTGTCCGTGCCATGCTATGTGACCAAGGTCTTCCGAAGTTTCTATGGGGAGAAGCTGCGAACACTGTTGTGTACGTTCAAAATAGATTCCCGCATTCCGCTTTGGACTCCAAAACTCCTGAAGAAGTCTTCTCTGGTAAGAAACCTAATGTTTCTCATTTTAGAGTTTTTGGTTGTCCTGTTTACTTTCATGTGCGGAAAGAAAAGAGAAGCACGCTGGATGCTTCTGGAAAGAAGGGAATGTTTGTGGGCTACAGTGAAAATTCAAAGGCATATAGAATCTATGTGCCTGGTCAAAGAGAAGTGGAGATATGCCACGATGTCACCTTCGATAAAGATGTTGCCCTCAAGAAAGTAAGAAATCTTCCTAGCTCCAAGGAAGACAAAGAAGATGAAGAAGCAAGGAAGCTGGAAGAGCCGAAGGATGACTTGATGCCCGATGTTGAAGGACCTATGGATCCCATTGATCCACCTCCTTCAAATAAGAGAAGATCCTCATGGCTTAGGGATACTCTCGAAGATGTCGAGAGACATATTGCCCCAAGGGGGGACATTCCGTGAAAGCAAGAAGTTGAATAGATACCAAGATTATCTAGCAGCCATGAGTACAATAGTACAATATGAGCCTGGATCTTTTGAAGAATACGTAAAGCATCAAGTTTGGAAGGATGCTATGCACTAAGAATATGAGTCCATTATGAAAAATGACGTCTGGGAAGTGGTCCCGAGACTGGAGGACAAATCTGTTGTCACCTCGAAATGGCTCTATAAGATCAAGCATGGATCTAATGGTAGTATTGAAAAGTACAAGGAAAGATTTGTTGCCCGAGGCTTCTCTCAAAAGGAAGGCATAGATTATGATGATATATTTTCACCTGTGGCTCGCTATACCACCATCCGATCTATCATTTCCCTTGTTGCAACGCAAGGATGGAGTCTCCATCAGATGGATGTGAAGACCGCTTTTTTGCATGGTTCTCTAAAGAAAGAGTTGTATGTGGAGCAACCTCTGGGGTTCGAAGTCCGAGATAGAGACACCCATGTATGCAGGTTGAAGAAAGCCCTCTCTGGGTTGAAGCAAGCCCCCAGGGCTTGGTATGAGAGGATAGATAGCTACTTGATGAAGCCGGGCTTCACTCGAAGTAATGCTGATCCAAACCTTTATTTTAAGGTTGATAGAGAAAGGCCTCTCATTCTGTTTCTCTATGTGGACGATCTCTTCCTGACAGGTGCTGACCCTCTCATTCATTAGTGTAAGAGGGAGCTAGCTTCCGAGTTTGAGATGAAAGACCTAGGACTGATGCACTATTTCCTAGCCTTGGAGGTCTGGTAGAGGCCAGGTGAGATTTTCCTTTATCAAGGAAAATATGTCGTGAAGCTGCTGGAGAGATTTTGTATGGTGGACTGTAAGTCTGTGTCGGCACCGATGGAACTCAAATTTGAGAATTTGTGTGAAAACGCTGCTGGGGCCGTGCTGGCACATCTTACCGAGTATCGACAACTCATGGGGGCCCCGATGTTCCTAGTGAACTCCCGTTCGAACGTATGTTTTTCTGTGTACACTTAGAGTCAACATATGGTTGATCCTCAAAACATTCACTAGATTGGTGCCAAGAATCTATTGAGATATCTTCGGGGCACAATCAACCATGGGCTGAGATACACTTCCGAGAGTTTGAGACTCCATGGATATACCGATGTCGATTGGGCTGGCAGTGTGGTGGATCGCAAGAGCACATCTGGATGCTGCTTACCTTGGGTTCTGCTTCAATATCTTGGATGAGTAGGAAGCAGAAGTCAGTGGCTTTGAGCACCGCTGAGGCCGAATACATTGCTGCGAGTATGGCTTGATGTCACGCTGTTTGTTTGCGAAAGCTCTTCAGTGAGCTGTTATGGCATGTACTAGATACCACTGTTATCCTTTGTGATAACCAGAGTAGGATTCGTCTTTCTGAGAATCCCGTGTTCCACGATCGATCCAAGCATATTGATATCAGGTACCACTTTATCCGGGATATGGTATAACGAGGCGCCATAAGGCTCGATCATATAGGAACTGATGAGCAGGTCGCAGATATTCTCACGAAGACCCTGGGGAAGGTCAAGTTTCTAACCTTCTGTGAGAAGCTTGGAATCGTGGAAAGACCCTATTTTGAGGGTCTTGCTTGAGTTGGACTATGAGCTCTGGGGGCTCTAGGGGGCTTGGGGATAGCTTCTTGGAGCTATAAGCACATACGGGGCTAGGCTTGCCGAATCTTGTTGTGCTTCTGCCCCACCGTTATGATATTGAGTTAGTTCACCTCTCTTTGATCTATGCCCTGCACGCATCCTACCCATGGAGTTTCAGACTCATGGGAAGTACCTCTAATTTGGCCAATGAGGTGGAAAATGTGGATAGAGACCAATAGCAAGACCGATGGATGCATCGGAGATTGCCGTACTGTCTATGTCTAGGATGGCACGTGTCCAACACCTTGATCTGGGATCAAGTATGATGAGGTTCTTACCTCTAAATTGACTTCGGGTTAGTATGTGACTCTTTTTGAGTCTATTGAGGTTTTATCCTCTAAACTGACTTCGGGTCAGTAAACTAACTTCGGGTTAGTATGAGACTCTTTTTGAGTCCAAGAGAGGTTTTAACCTCTAAGCTGACTTCGAGTTAGCCGAGTGTGATGTCTTTGTGACTCACCTTTTGTTCTATTTGAGAAGAAGAGCCAGCAAAGCAAGTTACGGCAGGATGACGCATGATGCTATATGATGGTACAAGATGGTACTGATCTCTGGATGGCACAGGTGGACAGATGGAGTTCTCCCTAGTTGAGAGGGAGTGTTAATTTTGGGCAACTAGGTCCAAACTCCATGTTGCACTGCTCATATGATGATTGTCATATTTTTGTTGGATTCCTCTTTCGGAGAGGTGCAAGATTGATCTAAAGATCATCTTGTATGGATGAGCAGAACATATATTTTGAATTTATTTTCCACACATGTGCAAGGTCGGCCAGATTTGTAATGTAGGCTCACAAGCCTAATAGACATGTCACATACCCTCACTGATGGATATAAAATGGAGAGACTTGGAGGTCATTTGCTCATCATCTCATTAGTGATCACACATCTCTCATTGTGATCTGATTGGTTCGATAGCCTTTGGAGGCCTCTTCCCTTCACACATGCAGAGCTGAAGTTGCTGAAATTTGTGGATCTGTTTAGGGCTTCTTCTGCAGAGCGTTGACCAGCGTTGACCATGGTCAACCCTTGACCGTTTGACGTCAAATCTCTGCTGAAAGTCCAATTTTTAGAGGCTGTACAGCTGGGCACAAAAATCGAGGGAAAATGAGCTGTTTGACCGAAGCCCTAATTTGCTGCGTTGTCTTTCTGTTGCTGTCCAGCGTTGACTTTTCTGCATTGACTTTTGATTGACCAGCGTTGGCTTGTGATGAGCTGTCTTTGAGGGTTGTGGGTGTGACACTTGGAGGTTGGCTGATCTAAGAAAGACTTTGCTGGCTGAAGCATCCTTTTGACTGGTGTAATGTACACCAACCTATATCTTTGCTGGACAAGAAGAATTGTCGAATCTGATCTATATTATTGGCTTGTCTTCTGTTGGTCTATTATTGTGTTCTATCAGCATTTTACTTTCATGTTTATGTGATTGCTATTTTTGAATCGGACCTAAGAAAGATTGAAGTAAATTTGCATTAAGCATAGAACACCATGGTTATCTAAATTTAACAATTTATCAAAATGTTACAAATTTATATTCCTTACTTTTGGGAACAGCTACTGATGTAAAAGAATATGGTACTTATGCATCTTTACTTCGTATCTTTGTTCTATGTTCTTGGATTAATTGTTAATGAGCCTTTATAAATTTTTACCACTTGCAGATTTCAGAAACATTTTTCAGGAGTTCATTGGCATCAATGGAGAAAACATATCTTAGCAAGAATCCAACAGTTAGTTCTGTTCTGGATTTTGTTCGGACATATGATGGGGGTCAAGTTTGCTATGATCATTTTGCCTTCCGAACGTTTAATGTATGAATTTAAATCTGTCACGTTGATTTTTATGTTGAGTCTTGTTACTATTTTCCATGCTACATTTTATTTACATTGACAGAACAGTAGCATATAGCTTGTAGACCAATTATTATTTTGATTCTTGAAACTGAAATTCAACCCAACATTTAAATCTAACTATGCCCTGTTTTTCCTTTTGTCCTTGGAGGTGGACAATTGTGGAATCAGTGCACTTGCACAGTTTTTCCTTGATTTTGGCTACACTGCTCGTGGAGAATTAAATTTTCCTGCAAAGCATTTGAGAGCACTATGGTTTTCTCCACCTCAGCATCTTCTGGATTGCAATGGAGAAGGAATAAATGGACCGTTGCCAAGAATTTTTATCTCAGAGCTCCTAGTTGACAAACTAAGTCCTGAAGCTCAGGTTTGTAATGGCAGAAAATTTTGTGTTCAATTTTCTGTTTGCTGATGAATATGATAGTGCTTTGTTGCAGAAAATTTTGTGTTTACTTCCTTCAAATCACTTTGTTTTCTAATGAATGATAATGATTTCCAAATGAAAAATGGTCACTTTGTTTTCATATTTATGTGAGTAGGCTGGTCCAGTGTTATCTTATAGCATATACCTGTTTTCTGTGTTTTGAATGTTTGATGTTACTTACATGGCCAAGCAGATGGTTGTATCAGTATGCCGTATGGTCGAGACTCGATACCAGCCATTTCAGATTTATAGCTGTTTGATATTTATTTATCAAGTATTTTGACCAATACTCTAGTAATTATTTGTTGATTTGCAATTATTATCTTACTTTTTTGTAATATTTGTGTATGTGAAACAGACTGCTGAAGTTAAAATTTTCAGCAACTATTTTGAATCTAAGCATCTCGTTCATTATGGGAGGAAAACAAAGGATCTTTAGATGTTGCTGTTTGTTTGAACAGGAAATAATAAAAAAATATACAAGTATCTCTTCTAGTGGGAGCAAATATGCTGCTCTTGCAAGCGTTTTGGGATCTTTGACATGGCCAACACCTCTTCTCTCTGATTATCAACTATTGGCCAGGTCAGTGTCTGACTATTTTCCTATTACAGTCTGATCAAACTTCTGTTCGAGCTTGCTTATAGCAATGGATCATGGGTTCTCTAACTTGGATAATTCTTTGCCAATTTAAATCTGTTAATCCTGGAGGCACATATGAGCATTTAAAAGATGAGATGTGAGCTTTTTCAATAATTGTGATTGTTTCCAATCCTGGATTGAATATTTAAATTGTATTTCTTTGTATAATTTTCATCAGGATACCTTAACATTTATTGGTCACATTTTACTTTTTTGTGTGCCTTGCTACTTCTCATATATTACTTGCTTGGATTCTGTTGTACGCCTCTGGTCAGACTTTTCATAAGGCTTCTTATCTAACTCCATTTTATGCTTGATCAGCAATATAACTAGAATACCTTGTGACTTTTACAAATATGCATGCGACTACCTCAGGTTTGTTATGGAGGTCTCTAACAAGGAATTATGCTTGGTCTGCTTCAATGCCTGAATTATTGGAGTTATATAAAGTCCTATCTTTATGTTCTTGTCAACATTCCTGATTATAAACATTTGCCAATATATTTACCAGGCCTTTTACTCAAAACAGTTATATTGATTGATTGCAGTATTTATGATTTCTATGGTAACTACTAATATGTAATTGCTGGAGTGTCTCAGGGAAAGTGAGTATGCAGCATGGACTCTTGTTAATGGCTATGCCTTGAACCATCTCACAATTTCTGTGCATAGATTAAAGTCTGATGTTCAAAAAATTGGAAAGCTGAATGAGCTTATCCAATCCAATAAATTTAAACTCAATACACAAGGAGGTATCTTAAAAGGTGAGTTCTTTTTCTTCAAATATTTTCACTGATTTGACTATCTCTTTTTTCTAAGAGTCCAGTTTATTATGCCGAAAAAGAAGCTGATTAATGCATAGTCATTGGTAAGTGCCAAAGGGAAGATAATACATTCTTAGAAGTACAATATTCCCTAGGTCCTTTTAACTTTGTATGGGTGCCCCAGATATCAGAGAAGGTGCTTTTTCTACAAAAATCTACGTTGAAAAGTATATCCAAAAGTACAGTGCATTGGCAATATCTAAAATCACAATGAATGGGCAGATCTTAATATTCTAGAGCCTAACTTATTAGAACTAGGAGAAACAGAAACTGGCATATCACGATTGAACTGTTTTTTCCCAAGCTTAACATCTGTCATTCATGTGGTAGTTGACTGACCCTGTGTCTCCCTTTAGTATGAATGTTGGTTGACATGTGTGAGTGATTGCCAAATCCCTCCAGATTTATTGTGGGGATCATTGATGAAAAAGTGACGAAGCATACGTCAGGTCTTCGCAGCCATTCTCACTATCCCTTGGAAAAGGGTAATACATATATTATAATGCATGTGTTATAACAAAGCTTTTGTGTTGTCGATTTCCATAAGTAGTGCTTTCTCCCCTCATGTGAGCCTATCATATAGGTTCAACTATACAAGCAAGGCCTATTTCATAGGTTTAACCTTGTGCTTGGTATTAAAATCCTCAGGAGATGAGAGCATCCAAGGCTGCATTTACCGGGGATACATGACAGAGGTAATTGTCTATCTCCAGAACTCACCTTTACTGAGCATAAGCTTTATTTTACCCACTATTTCTTCCCAACTACTCTTTTTCCCAAAAACAGAAAGGAAAAGATATCAAATAGTATCATCTTTGTAATAGGTAAGTGCTTCTTTCTCTGCGGGAGCCATCAAGATTATTTGCAATAAAATATCTGCTATAATTGTAAAGGTCTTAGCAATAAAATTGTCATCTCCAAAAAGAAATGCAGGAACATAAACGGCTTGTCACTAGGCTACCCATCAAACTTGAGATTTGGAAGCAACAATAAAATATTCCATCACATTCAAAAACCACATAACCAAAAGAGTTTACCTCAGAACAAGACATCCATCATTTAGAAAAATGTGAGTAGTGGTGCTGCTACTCAGACAAAAGAGAACAATGTCACTTTGGGTGTTGTGCCACAATTGCTCTCAAAGCAATTCCAAAGGGGGAGGAGTCAAACCCCTTTCCCATGTAAGTTTAAAGTTTAAACCTTTACAGTGAACACATACACAGTAAAATAGCAAAGCAATGACATACATCATGCACAAATAAATACCATGATTTATCCTGGGAACCCTTGACTGGAAAACCAGCAAATGTTTCGAGCTGCATCTCTAACTCATTATATTAACTTTACTATTTACAATAAAATATATAGGATTTCGTGGTATCCAAAGCCCTAATCTGTTAACCTGAACTAGATTGCTCAGCCGGAATTATATTACATTGGGCTGAAAAACCATTGGCCAAAAAACACCAAACAAAGCCCCAAAATGGACCAAAAACCACCCAATTTATATTTTTATATTTTGGGGGCCTAGTCAGCTCCCCTTGCATCTCTACCTGGTGCACTTAGCACAACGTGCAGTGCATGAAGCCAACTGTGCCAAAAATAAATGCATTCCCAACATCCCATGTGTTACACAAGGAAACTCAAATTCAATGGATCAAAACAGAAATGGAAACAGAAGTCGTGGCTGAGGCCGAGGTCAATGGGGAAGTACTTTTTTCCAAACAAGAATTACTTTTGAATGATATGAATGATAGGGCCAATTATGAATATACTTCCAACCATTCTTTGCGAACTGACAATTCCAGAAGATATGCTTTACCGTCTCAGAACATTCAGTCATTGGGATTTGGCAGTGCTTGAGGATCTCTGTGCTGTTTACCCTCTGAAAGGTCCACTGCAGGGCTGTTTTTGATCATGAGGTCAGTTCTTTGTCTGCTTTCAGTGCCATGTGGCTGGATAAGGTACATCTACAGTTGTTGGACAGGTTCCTTGCTGATAGAAGATGCCAAATCCTTAGATGCAGTAGCTTAATCTGATTTTATTTCTGCCTTGGTAGTTTTGTGGAAGAGGATATAATTTGCATGTATATACCTTTCCACTATTTGACTTGCTGTTGTAAATATTTTGGTGTATATATATATGACATATTTTTCGAAAACAATGTAAACAATACATATGAAATCTGTCTGAGATTCAACATAGGAGCTTTAAGAAGTGAGATTAAGTATTGGTGATGTGTTTAACTTTATAGATTTGTAAGCACTGTACTGTATCAAAGGGGAGGCTCAACAATACATATGAATAGAGTCTGAGTGAGATTTAACATAGGAAAAGCTAAAATAATTTCATTGATGTCCGACGAATGACCATAAAAAGCATGTCAAATGGGACTATAAGAGTACAATCTATGTAATACAGTGGGAGTGCATGTGCATCTCCTAGCTCTATTTGGGTGGTCACATTATAACTTCGGGAAAAGGCCTATGAAATATAGCTGTTGACTCTGACATCAGTCATTAGGAACAGATAGAGATGAAGGAATCTATTGAAGATAATCCAAATGACATCATGAAGATATTTTGAAGATGTATATGAACTTAAGTTTCAAGTGTTAGAATAGTTTGCAGTAGTCCAAAATTTTCTGGTCAATTTTGCTTGAATTTGCCCATAAATGGGGAAAATCAAAGTTTTAAGTTGTTGAGTCTGCACATTCCAAATGCGGCAGGAGTTTTCCAGGGCACTGAATCCATTTCTGCGTTCAAAAATACGATTTAAATGGCAACACTATGTTCTCGCCAAAGATTGAGTTGCTGGATTCCAATAAAAAACGAAAAAGTCGGCTTGCTAGACCACTCCAAATAATTGTCATGCTAAATCCATGGAGATGCCAGATTATAGTGTTATGTGCTTCTAAGCAACCAACATTGCCAAAACTGTTCTATTATGTGACAAATTTTTCAGGATGTGTCTACTTTACTATTTTGTTTTGTCAATTTAAAATTTGTTATACAAACTGCTATTGATTTTGAAAAATATTCCTGGTAATTGCTTTAAATTTAGAAAATAATGAGCTGTTGTGATGATTGATCTATCTCACTATATTCTTTGTTGTATGCATGTTCATGTAAAGTGATCCCTAGGCACTAGAATAATAAACTGTTATTTGTTTGTTGGTGCAAGAAGTTATGCTAATTTGATGAATTCTGTGAACAGTGAGCCCTGATGGCCGATTGCTACAAAGTTCTACTGTGGCGGATTCTATGGTTTTTTATTTTGCAGAGGGCATCTCTGAATCTGTACCTGCTTCGTACATTGAATTCGCTGAGCGACTGGTACTTCCTGAATATGAAAGCTTTCCAGTTGATAAGGTACAAGGAAACACAGTATCTTTTGTACTTTTTTTGATTGAGTTTTTGTTGCAACTTTTATTGTTGTATATTATTGTCTTTATACCAGCATAGATCCATCTTAACCCTGGATTTATTAAGCACCAAGAAGGATAAAAAGAAATCAAGGTGCAAACCTCTCACTGCTTAAGATACGGGGTTAAGTTGGATGCATGCTGGTTCATATATATTTTCTTTTTGTATATTACAGACTTAAGATTTTTTTAATTTTGATTTGTAAGTGTTACCCATGTTACACATCTCATCCATAGTAGACTGTAGAATGCACTGAGAGAGGACATTAATCTTGAATAGATAATATATGTTTGCAACAAGAAATTCTCAGTGTAGTAAGCATTTTATGTATCATATTGATACTGTCTGTCCGTACCATGCTTAAGCCCCATCAGTATGTTGCCACTCTTCCAAATATGATAAAAAGAACACATTTGATATCTAACTCTTGTGTGCTTGGAAAAAACAAATGTTGTTACTTAATCAACATACTCTTTTATGTAACAACATAGCTAATAATTTCCTTTCTTCTATTGTCCTTGTTGATATCTTTCCTTCATGTATCCTGCTTATTTCTCTGCACATTGATTGTTATCCAGATGTATGGCCATATTTTAGAAGATAAGCCTCCATATATTATTTTGGAGATTTTCCTCCACACAATTATGATCCTGAGTTACTCTCCACAAATTCATTATTTTAGGCTTTTTCTGTCATTAATTTTCTACCTTTTACGTCTATTCACCCTTTTTTTGATGATCAAACTGTCAGCTTTTTAACCGTTGTCAAAATTCTGTTCTAGAATTCTGAAATATATGTTCTCTTCTATCTTCTACATTAAAGCAAAAGCAGGAATTGGGAGGTGCCTAGCATCACCGGTAGATGTTTGACTGTAAGGATTGGTTTGTGTGTTATAATTTATTTGTCATCATAATATGTTAGTTTATTGTTAACCTCTATGGCGCCTTAACTATTTATATCCACCTTTATAAAAGTATACATCCAATGTTACAAGCACAATCTTTCTAAGGAATATCTCATGGGTAGTGTTCCACACACATCCTTGTCCTTCTATATTGAAAAGGATCCATAAAGGCCAAAATGCTTACAGAGGCCTCTTATATCATGGAATCTTCTTTTTTGGTGCTGTTCCATATCCATCCTTCTCCTTTGGCATTGAAGAGCATCCATATTGGCCAAAATACTTACAAAATCCCCTTATATAATGAAGTCACATGAAAGCAAACCAGGAGTTGGAGGGTGCCTAGCAACACCCTGTCATGTAGATGTTTGCCTGTCAGGATTAGTTTGCGTGTTATAACTTATTTGTCACAATAACATGTTAGTTATTGTTATCCTGCATGTTCCCATAGTTATTCTATTCACCTTTATAAAAGGATACATCCTTTGTCAAGCGCATTCTTTGTAGGGAATATCTCATGGGTAGTGTTCCACATCCATCCTTCTCCTTTTGTATTGAAAGAAATACATATTGGTCAAAATACTTGCAAAATCATCTTATAGAACGGGATCTTCTATTCAGCACAGAAAGCTCTTGTGTTTACTTGTTTCTTCTTCTCCTGGATATATTGCCACATGATTTTTTTTTGCATAGCAAAAAGCCATAGCGCTTCTTATTTCAAGTAGAAACATTTAGGGATACATTCAGTAATGACTTGCAAAAGGCATTTAAATTGCCAGGAGACTGAAACATCTACAAAACAACCATCAAATCTCGTTAATATGTCCAAGGATTTACCCATTTTGGATCAAATCAAAAAGCACTAAAGCAACAGCAAGATGGCTTAGCAGGCTGCAACTGGCAGAGTCAATCATGACGTATCCCATCCTGGGATTGAGCACAAACCCTACCAATACTAATGAGCATCTGTTTTGCAGGGAGAAAAGAGATCTCATCTTGTACAACTTCAGTCATGTTTGGTGGCCCATACTGAGAATTCACTGCCCTCTTTGCAAGGCTGTCAGTTTCAGTATTTATTTCTGTAGATATGGGATGATGATACCCTTGGGAAGCTTCTTTTCATCTCATTTTCCATCCTTATTGCATCCGATAGTGGAAGGTTCTGATTGTTGTATCATACAGTTATCCATTCCATTACTAGCCTTGAGTCTCCCAAGATTTGGAGGCCCTCCACCTACCTTTCCCTTGCTATTGCTAATAGAATGAAGACAGCCCTATTCTTTCCCCAATTATTAATTGCCTTCGAAAAGACCACAATGAAATTGTTAATTGCCAACGAGTCTAGGGATTTTCTGGAAGGTCCATCAAAGTGGTCCCAAGGAAAAGATTTGTCCTAGTTTACTTCCCCTACCTGTCTTATTTGTGTTAAAACCCCCACTTGAACAGGTTTATCTTCGAACTAATCAAGAATGATGTTCTTGAACAGGTCCAAGTTAAAGATCCTCAATCTTTGGTAGTAGAGATATTCCTCTTGTAGCCAAAATGAGCTCTGTTACCAGATGTTGGGCTTAAGACACTTCATTTACAGTACAGATGCAAAGAGTCCAAATACAGAATCGACTAGACAACTAAACCAGACTAGAAGCTCAATTAACATAAACCTTTAAAGATCATGAAAGAACTTAAAGATCAGAAAATAAAAAATGGCACACCATAAGGAATTACAGAACACACAAAGATTTTACCCTGGAAATCCTTCACCGGGAGAAACAAGCAACCTTTGAGCTCCACCGCTCTTATATTCTCAATTGAATATTACAGCTAGTCTACAATGACTGTCAACTTTGGTCCACACCTAAGACTAATGCATTCACTCTTTCATCTCTTAGCTTTTAGCATCTCACATCAGCCTTACGTCATGCTTTAAAAACCCTAATTCGAAGCATTTCAATTCAATACAAGTGACTGAAGATTATTGGCTAAGATCCCAAGAATCATAGGATTCATAATCGGTTGTTGATTGTAGTCGATTCCCTTTCAACCACCAATTGACCACCATTCGAAGTTGATTGTGTGTTTATGCCCAATTGTGATTCCTTCCATTGCTGCAGTTGACTATCCACTTCTGTTGGCTGCTTGACTACCTATCGAATTTGATTGAGGTAACTTCTCTTTTGACTTGACTGTTGACCTATCGACTCAACTATTGACTTGTTTTCCCTATTTAACCCAAAAATGATATCTAATGTTTTCCCTAGTCGATTGTTCTCGAAAAGACTTGTTGAGGTTCCTTCCTAGTCATGTTGCTTGACCAAAGCATTCGATTGACTGAACTCTTGTTGATTGCTTACCTACAAAGAGTACAACACCTCAATGCTCCTTTCCTTGTATTCTTTGTTTGTTGTTTTTTCTCTCTTCCTCTACTCTTTCCCATTCTTTCTTCTCCCTCATTTTTTTGCATGCTGTTCATCTAAGATTTCAGAAAAATGGCGTTCTTGTGGTTTATCGTTCTATTTTTTGGTTCATGGTGTTGGTGGGGAATAGGCATCAAAGGGAAGAAATGGAAGAAGATAGTGATCACACCCATAGTGACCCAGTGTATGATGATGAAAAAGGGTTTGAAGGGGAAGGGGATCAAGAGGGAAATGCAGGTGGAAAAGGTCCATTTGACACCCTTGTGGAAATATGTGACAAAACTTGGGGGGGGGGAGTGGTGGAACCACTAAATTCCTATGCCCTCATGATTTTCATTAAGGAAAACCTTATACTGGTTCATATACTCGTGTGAAGAGGCATCTTTGTGGGGTAAAGGAGAGATGCCAATAAGGGTGCCATTGGGATCTGTAAATTTTTGTAGATGTTCTATGCTTGATGCAACTTTACTTTTATTACAGCAATCACACAAATGGTTAAGTAAAATGCTGATAGAACATATCAGTGGATCTTATAGAAGACAAACCAGAAACAGAAAAAATGTGATGGTGCGTTACGGCGGTCAACAGGATGCTTCAACCAACAAAGTCTCCTTGATCAGCCAACCCAGAATGTGTCACAACAATCCTCAAATCAACTGCCGAGTCAACCCAAGTCAACTCCAGAAAAGTCAATGCTGTCCAGAAAAGTCAACGCAGGGCAGCAAGCTAAAAGTCAACGCAGCAACAAGTTTGGTCAACCTTTTGACCTTGATTTCTGTGCCAATGTGTACGGCCTCTCAAAATCGAATTCTCCAACAAGTTTCAGCCCTTTCGGACCATGCGTTGACCAAAGTCAACGCTGGTCAAACTTCCTTGAAAACCCTAGCTGCAGAATTTTCGTCCTTCTTCTTGGCCGTACAGATTCGTCCTTCTTCTTCACACGTGTGGGCTGAAATTGTCCTCCAAGGAGCTCGTACTAAATCAGATGAGAGAAGAAGATGTGTGTTGAGTTGTGGTGAAATGCTCTCCAACTTTGCTTGTATTTATATCCATCATTGGGGTGTGTGACACATCTGCTGGGGGTGTGAAACCTTAAGGCCGACCTGCACATATAATTTATTATAAATAATAAATTCAAAATAAATGTTCTGCTCATCGGATTAAGATATATTTTATATGGATTTACACCTCTCCGAAAGAGGAATCCAACAAAAATATTAGTATCTTAATCTGAGCATCACAACATGGAGTTTGGACCTAGTTGTCCAATTTTAACACTCCCTCTCAACTAGGGAGAACTCCATCCATCAGTGGAATCAAACATCGTGCGTCATCCCGCCGTAACTTGCTTTGCTGGCCTCTTTATTTCAGAACAGAAGTGGGTCAGTCACAAAGACATCATCCCCCGACTGACATAATCAGCCCAGAGGTTCGAAACCTCTATCAGACTCACAAAAAGTCTCCAACCAACCCGAAGTTGGTTCATCTGACCCGAAGTCAGGCAGAGGTCCCAGACCTCACTAAACTTGATCCCAGATCAAGTGGTTGGACCGTGCCATCCTAGATAGAGAGTACGGCAATCTCTGATGCGTCCATCAGTCTTTGCTAATAGTCTCTAGCTTTTCCCACCTCATGGGCCAAATGAGAGGTACTTCCCATGAGCCCTGAACTCAATGGGTAGGATGCATACGGGGCACAGATAAATGAGAGGCGAACCAGCTCAATAATCACAACGGTGGGGCAGAAGCATTATGAGTGCTTATAGCTCCAAGAAGCTATCCCCAAAGCCCCCTAGAGCTCCCAGAGCTCATCGTCCAATGGGACCCACATCATAGGGTCGTTCCACGATAGCAAGACTCTCACGGAAGGTTAGGAACTTGACCTTCCCCAGGGGCTTAGTGAGAATATCCGCGACCTGCTCATCAGTTCCTATATGATCGAGCCTTACGGCGCCTCGCTGTACCATATCCCGGATAAAGTGGTACTTGATATCAATATGCTTGGATCTGTCGTGGAACACAGGATTCTCAGTCATACGAATCCCACTCTGATTATCACAGAGTATCACAGTGGTATCTAGCACATGTCCAAACAACTCACTAAAGAGCTTTCGCAACCAAACTGCTTCACAATAGGCCATACTTGCTGCAATGTATTCGGCCTCAGCGGTGCTCAAAGCCACCGACTTCTGCTTCCTGCTCATCCATGAGATCGAAGCAGAACCAAGATTGAAGCAGCATCCCGATGTGCTCTTACGATCCACCACACTGCCAGCCCAATGAGCATCAGTATATCCACAGAGTGTCACACTCCCGGCAGTGTATCTCAGCCCATGGTTTATCGTGCCCCTAAGATATCTCAGAAGATTCTTGGCACCAACCCAGTGAAAGTGATGAGGCTCAACCATCTATTGACTCAAAGTGTTCACTGCAAAACATATATCTGGACGGGTGTTCACTAAGAACATCAGGGCCCCTACGAGTTGACGATACTCAGTAGGATTTGCCAATACGGGCCCAGCAGCGCTGCCACTCAACTTCTTGAAGTTGAGTTCCATTAGTGTTGACACGGACTTGCAGTCCACCATACCAAATCTTTCCAGAAGTTTCACAATGTATTTTCCTTGAGAAACGAAAATCTCTCCAGGTCTCTGCCAGACCTCCAGGCCTAGGAAGTAGTGCATCAGTCCTAGGTCCTTCATCTCGAACTCAGCAGCGAGCTCCCTCTTACATTGATGAATGAGAGGGTCGGCACCTGTCAGGAAGAGGTCGTCCACATACAGCACTAGAATGAGAGGCTTCTCCTGCACAACCTTGAAGTAAAGGTTCGGATCAGCATTACTTCGAGTGAAGCCCAGCTTCATCAAGTAACTATCCATCCTCTCGTACCAAGCTCTGGGTGCTTGCTTTAACCCATAGAGGGCTTTCTTCAACCTGCAGACATGAGTGTCTCGATCTTGAACTTCAAATCCCAGAGGTTGTTCTACATACACCTCTTCCTTTATTGTACCATGCAGAAAAGCGGTCTTGACATCCATCTGATGAAGACTCCATCCTTGCGTAGCAGCAAGGGCTATGATTGAACGAATGGTGGTATATCGTGCCACAGGTGCAAAAATTTCATCATAGTCTATTCCTTCCTTTTGAGAGAAGCCACGGGCAACAAATCTTGCCTTGAACTTTTCAGCACTCCCATCAAATCCATGTTTGATCTTGTAGAGCCATTTTGCGGTGACAACTGATTTGTCCTTCGGTCTCGGGACCACATCCCAGACATCATTCTTCATTATGGACTCATATTCTTCGTGCATAGCATCCTTCCAAACTTGATGCTTTACGGCTTCCTCAAAAGATCCAGGTTCAGATTGTACAATAGTACTCATGGCGGCTAGATACCCTTGGTATCTACACGGCTTCTTGCTTTCTCGGAATGTCCCCCTTGGGGCAGCATGACCCTCAGCATCTTCGAGGGTGTCCCTGAGCCATGATGGTCTCTTTCCCAGTGAAGGAGATGGATCAATAGGGTCCATTGGTTCTTCAATATCAGGCATTGTCTCATCCTGCGGTTCTTCTTGATTTCCAGGCTTTTCTTCATGATTTTCTTCGGATCTTGGAAGATCTACTACTTTCTTCAGGGAAGCATCTCCGTCAAAAGTGACATCATGGCATATCTCTACTTCCCTTTGACCAGGTACATAGACTCTATAGGCCTTAGAAGTCTCACTGTAGCCCACAAACATTCCTTTCTTCCCAGAAGCATCCAGCTTGCTTCTCTTTTCTTTCGGCACATGAAAATAAACGGCACATCCAAAAATTCTAAAATGTGAGACATCAAGTTTCTTACCAGTGAAAACCTCTTCGGGATTTTTGGAGTCCAGAGCGGAATGAGGGCATCGGTTTTGAATATACACAGCAGTATTTGCAGCTTCTCCCCACAGAAACTTCGGTAGACCCTGGTCACATAGCATGGCACGGGCAACTTCTACAATATTCCTATTCTTGCGTTCAGCAACACCATTCTGCTCAGGAGTATATGCAGTAGTAGTCTCCCTCTTAATGCCAGCTTCTCTGCAAAAGTATTTGAACTCATTTGACTCATATTCGGTGCCATTGTCGGTCCTCAAAATCTTGATCTTCTTTCCGGTCATATTTTCCACCAAGGCTTTGAAGGTACGGAACCACATGAAAGCCTCATCCTTCTTCTTCAAGAAGTATATCCAGGGTTTGCGAGAGAAGTCATCAGTGAATGTCATGTAGTAGGAACATCCTCCCAGGGATGTCACAGGCAACATACCAGATAGATCAGAATGGACCAGTTGCAAAATATCAGATGTCTTTGTGACACTTGAGGGGAAAGGTCCCCTTGTATGCTTTCCTTCGGCACAGCCCTTACATACACCTTCATGATTATTTCCAAAGTCAGGCATCCCTGTCACCACCTTCCTTGCTTCGGGAAGGGCCATGTAATGAAGGTGTCCAAACCTTCGGTGCCATAGTTCGGTTTGACGGATAGTATCACATGTCATTGCTCCCGGCGGACTCCCTCCAACCTGGTAGAGTGTGCCAAATCTAAAACCAATCGAGATAGCTTCCTTGAAGCTCTTCTTCCACATGAGCACCTTTCCATCAGAGAATGTTACATTGAACCCTTTGTCTTCCATGGCTGATACAGACACAAGGTTCTTCTTCAATTTTGGTACATAGAGTACATCTTGCAAACGTAGGACTTGTCCTTGAGACAAGTGGAGGGTCACAGTCCCTGTCCCTTTCACGGGATATGTGGCATTATCTCCAAGGATAATTTCTAGATTAGTATCTCTCTCAACCATGTCAGAGAGTGCTTCCTTGAATCCAGTGATGTGTCTTGAGGCACCACTATCGATTAGCCAGACATCCATAGTGTCGGGCGGAGATGTAGCAGAGAGGGCAGATACAAGAATATACTTATTTCTTTTATCAACAGCATTAGATTCCTCATACCTGGAGTTTCTAGACCTTTTAGAAGGTTGATTGTTTCCACCAAAGGGAGCCTTCCTCTTTCCTTTAGATTTGTCGTTTCTTCAATTCCCATTCCTTCGGTTGTTGTTGTTATCATCATTATCTGGAGAATCCTTCTTGAAGGGACATTCTCTAGCATAGTGACCAGGCCTATGGCAACTAAAACAGTTACCCTTCTTTTCTTGAGCCCTTGTTCTTCCTTTGTCCTTAGGACCACCAGAGTTCTTCTTTCGAGAATGAGCACCATAGGCAGCATTTCTGTCATTTTCGAATTCCTTCATCCTTGTTTCTTGTTGCATACATCTAGGCAGAAGCTCGTCAAAGTTAGGAATGGTATTATTATTGAGAATGGTAGTACTGAATACTTGCCATTCATATGGGAGTCCTCCAAGTGCGGTGAGAACCATCTCACGATCGGCTATTGTCTCCCCAATAGCCAGCAGATTGTTCCTTGTTTCGATCAATTTCAGAAAGTAAGCTTGAACAGACTCATCCCGGCCCTTCTTCATATTCTTCAATTTATTCTTGAGGAATAGCACTTGGTTCACATTATTTACTTTGAACATAAGGATCAATTTATCATACATCTCCTTGGATGTGCCTAGCTCAGATATGTAGGCAACCAGACTTTTATGTATGGATTCCCTGATCATCAGCTTTGCTTTGATCTCCCCCTTCTTATACTTGTTTTTAGCAGCAGCGGTAGCATTGGATGGAGGTTCTTGAATCTTACCCAGTACCTGATCCAAGAGATCATGGTCTTCCAATTTGAGATCTAATATCATCTTCCAGGCATGGAAGTCATCCCTCCCAGTCAGCTTGTCATTCTCCTTGAATTCAAAACTTGTGGAACCCATTTCCTCCGATGGTGATTGCTAAAGTTAGGGCTTGTCTTCACCTCAGCTCTGATACCATGTAAATTTTTGTAGATGTTCTATGCTTGATGCAACTTTACTTTTATTACAGCAATCACACAAATGGTTGAGTAAAATGCTGATAGAACATATCAGTGGATCTTATAAAAGACAAACCAGAAACAGAAAAATGTGATGGTGCGTTACGGCAGTCAACAGGATGCTTCAACCAGCAAAGTCTCCTTGATCAGCCAACCCAGAATGTGTCACAACAATCCTCAAATCAGCTACCGAGTCAACCCAAGTCAACTCCAGAAAAGTCAACGCAGGGCAGCAAGCTAAAAGTCAACGCAGCAACAAGTTCGGTCAATCTTTTGACCTCGATTTCTGTGCCAATGTGTACGGCCTCTCAAAATCGAATTCTCCAACAAGTTTCAGCCCTTTCGGACCATGCGTTGACCAAAGTCAACGCTGGTCAAACTTCCTTGAAAACCCTAGCTGCAGAATTTTCGTCCTTCTTCTTGGCCGTACGGATTTGTCCTTCTTCTTCACACGTGTGGGCTGAAATTGTCCTCCAAGGAGCTCGTACTAAATCAGATGAGAGAAGAAGATGTGTGTTGAGTTGTTGTGAAATGCTCTCCAACTTTGCCTATATGTATATCCATCATTGAGGTGTGTGACACATCTGCTGGGGGTGCAAAACCTTAAGGCCGACCTACACATATAATTTATTATAAATAATAAATTCAAAATAAATGTTCTGCTCATCGGATTAAGATATATTTTATATGTATTTTACACCTCTCCGAAAGAGGAATCCAACAAAAATATTAGCCTCTTAATCTGAGCATCACAACATGGAGTTTGGACCTAGTTGTCCAATTTTAACAGGATCTCAATTTACCCTAAGATATCAAAGGAAGAAAATAAAAAATACATCAAAATAGAGGAGACTGCACAAAAAAACATGGGAAAAAACAAAGCCTTCAATTCAATGCAACATCTAGATTTCGTGGCCACACATCCCCATCTCCTCATGGAACTTTTGGAACCTATGAATCTATAATAACAACAACAAATTCCCTTTATTGGTGAGAGGGATGAGGTGGATGAAAAAGTGGTGTGGTTTCTCTATGCTTGTGTTATACCATTCAATGTAATTAGCTCCCCTCTATTGGTATGATTTGGTTAAAGCCATCAATGAAGTCCTTATAGGATACAAGAGCCCCAACCATGAGAAAGCTAGAAATTTGTTATTAGATAGAGAAAGAGAAAAAATTCGAAGAGCTTTGACACAATTTACAGATGAGTTGGGGGACATTGGGGTATCCATTATATCAGATGGTTGGAAAAATATTGGAAACCAACATTTGATAAATGTTCTTAGTGTTTCTGCTACTAGTGCAATGTTTCTTACAGTGCATAACTTCTTCGCAATAACTATATATTCTCCAAACATTGCAGGCCTCATATTGAAAACAATTAATAATGTTGGTGCTGCTAATGCTGTTCAAATAATCACTGATAATGCAACAAATTATAAGGGAGTAGGAAAAATCATTTAACCGTCTTATCCACACATCTTTTGGTTCAAGTACTTGGTGCACACATTGAACCCTTTGATGCACAATATTGTCAAGCATAAAGAATATGGATGGATTAATGAGTTGTACAACAAAGGGAAGCGACTTATCAAATTTGTCACATGCAATACAAGGGTCAATTAATTTTTTGGCACTCACTCAAGGTTGCAACTGCTTAAGATTGGAAAAATTAGATTTGCTAGCTATTAACTCACCTTTAGGAGCCTATTGAAGGCGAGACAATATTTGGGTGCTATGGTGATGAGTGATGCATGCGATAAAATGAGCCACTAATAGAGATGGTTCTAATGTAGTGAAGGAAACTATTCTTGATAGCCATCTTTGGTCACTGACTAAATATCTTTTGCAATTCACCAAGCCAATTTATCACATGATCAAGTTTGTAGATTTGGATCAACCAATCATTGGGGAGGTGTATGAGCAAGTGGATAGCATGCTAGGGTAGATTAAAGACATTGTTGAGCCTAGAAATGTTAACTTGTATAATCATATCCATATAGAAGTTGAAAAACGGTAGGAATTGCTAAACATTCTACTACATGCTTTAGCATATGTTCTTACCCCTAAATACTATCATGTATCATGGCTTTCATCATCAACTCCTTGTAGGGGGACCAAGGAAAAGACCAGACCAAGATCATAAGGTTTAGGTTGGTTATATAAAAGAATAAAACAAATTTGTCCATGATGAGGAGTGTGACACCATACAGAGATAGTTGAGCCACTACGTCTGTTGCAATGGTGCATTTGGGACCAACCAGGCAATCAAAGATTGAGGGAATCTTTCTTCTCTTGAGTCGTGAAACATGCATGGTGGTGCTACCTCATACCTCACAAGTACAATATTTAACAACATGGGTGTTCTTATAGGTGGTGAACACTTTTTTCCCAAAGAGGTGTTGGAACATCTATAGTTTCATTCATAATGTCAGAAGAAACAAGTTGAATGTAGGTCAATTAGAGAGCTCGATTTATGTTCATTACAACTTGTAGTTGTTGTTCCATTACTATGTGGAGGAATAAACAAATAAATACTTGATAGTTTGTGAAAAATATTGAAATGAGGATAATTTGGAGGACAAAATGTTGTATTTAGAACAATTGGAGGATGCTCTTATGGATGATGATGATCATGTTGAGATGCCACTCCATCCAGTGCCATGGTCCCCATGTCTAGGATTATAGCTACAACACTGGGGGCTTCATCTTTAGTTCCATAACTTCTGCTTCCCACCTACATCACTACCACAACATGGAGGCCCACATAGCTGCCATGGTGGTGTAAGGAGGAGAGAATAGTAGATAGAATCATAGATATTAGAAAATTGTTTCTCCTTTTCCACTACTTTGATTGTCATAGATGATAGATTAGTGTTTTGGGCCTTTTAGTCTTCATACTTTAGTGTGTAGATGGCCTATTTTATAAGAATTACAATTTGGTCACGTTGACAGTTGCTTAACAACCTATTTCAATCGAAGTTGCATGAAACGTGGAAATGTCTTGAATTTTCCAAAATGGGTATGATTGGAAACGTAAACCCTTGAAAATGGAAACTCCAGGCAAAACATTCTCTCTCTCTCTCTCTATATATATATATATATAATATTTTTTTTTACACATAAGTTAATAACACATTATTTTGCAACAAAAAAATGAGACACATAAATGACATTTTAGAAGGAAAACCAAGTCTATATTAACTCTCGTAGATGACTACATGATGCAAAATCTAAAATTAGATTTTATAAATGAGGTTGTACCAAAGTTACATTTATCGTTATCTGCAATTTATCACTAGGGGTCCAAAATTTAAATTATTGGCAATATCGGGGAAAATATTGGAAATTATCGGGAAATTAAAAAAAATACAAAAATAGTCATTTTTTTTTCAAATTTTCATTGTTTTAAAGCAACATCAACATCAAGTTTCAAACAAACACATTGTCACGCAAATATGAAAATAAAACTACAATATAAAATGTACAATATGTCAAGTGGTACATCAATCATTGATAGTAGATACTTAAATATGATAGTTGTCCTTGGCATGGCGATTCCTTCAAGCTGTAAAACCTGAACCCTAGCTATGGCGGCCGCGCTACTTGGTCCGCTTGAGGTTTCTCGGGTTTCTCTTTGACTCTGTGCGCTGTGCACCCATTCGGCTATCGACTATGGGATCCCTCACTAGTTATTGGTGGTTTCTTGACTTTGGGTCCTGCATCTATTGGAACTTTGCTTGTCGACTGCTGTGCCCTTTGGAATAAGCGCTTCCATGGATATTGCCAGACCTGCGGTGGTGTGGGGTCTTCCTTCTGGGCCCGTGACTGTTGAAGGCACTTACTCCAGACTGGCCAGGTATTCTTGGGGCGGGTAAGATATACTTGGGCTGCTATCGGTTGGATTGAGGCTGTTTAACTTTTTTGTGACCAGACTTCGATCCCTGGAGCTGTCATTGACTGCCCCACTTCTCTTGGGGTTCCCCCTGCAACATTTGGATGTGCTGCTGGGTTTGTGTTTGTTGCCTAGAGTATTTACTCTCATTTGGTGGGGATCTCTGATCGACCGGGTGACCGTTTGTTTCTACCTGACCCGGATTGGGCGATCTCGGTGTAAGTGCATTTCTATCTGTGCTTGCTGTTGATCATGTCAAACCCCTACTGAATTTTTGGCAGGCCATTCCATTTTGACCCTTCAAAATTCCTCTGATAGCCTGGAAAATCCATTATCCGCCTATCATCGCCTTTTCCCAGCCTCAGAATTGCATAAAAGGGCCGAGAAACCCACCTTTGAAAATATATCAGGCCTTAGCCCCTTCGGCCTAGCCCCTCTGCTCCTTTTCCTCCACGTGACTGAAAGCCAGAACCGGGCGCTGGCCCTATAAGCGCTTACCACAGATACATGTTGGGCGCGTCTATAACCGTCGATCTATATAGATTGGACGGCATTCGTAGCGCTTCATCGCGCCCGGACCCCACTCCGTTCACAGCTCTGATAATCTGTCCACCGTCCGATTAGCTTGCAGATCAACGGCTATAAGCTCACCCGCTCCAGTGGCCCCCGCAGCACACTACTCCAAAACCAGATGGTATGTATCGCACCGCCTTTCGGCGGTAGGCGGTAATTCTCGTTTGGCCAGCGATTCCATACAGTGTTTGCCACGTGTCCCAGCGTACGGCTCCAAAATCGCCGTTCATCGCGCACTATTGTTCGGCAAGAGATGCACAGCGATATCGCTGTCAACCGTCGGATCTGGAGACCTTCATTGAACGGTTGTCATACTCCGAAGCTGCACAAGGGTTAGTCCATGTCAACAGTGCCCCTGGCCCACCGTCTCATTACCCTCCGATGCGTTATCAACCGTCAATCTCGTTTTGAAATCGAACGGTCCAGATCATCTGCATATCCTGCCATTGACCCGGTCTTCCTCCACGTCATCCTCCCACGTGTTTATCGCATTTTTCCCTCCGCCATTTATACATTACATTCATATGTTACATTTTAATGTTCCGCATTATAAACTCTGGCCAGCCCTTCCGCCATTATTTCCACTGCATTTTCTTCGTCACCACCCTGCATGCTTCCGCCATTTTATCATGTTGCTTCACTACACAGTCGCCTCCATTGCATTTCCGTCCCCCATGCATTTGTTTTCTTCACAACTTTGTGTGTTTTGTGCAGGTTTACAGTGACAGAGAATTATCATAATTTGCAGCATCCATTACAAGAGCCGAGAACGCGTCAGAGGACCAGTTTTTCAAAGGCGAAATTTATGAAGAAAGTCCTGGGTAGCTGCTGTGACATGACATCCATTAAAGAAACAGGGTTATACTTTGGCGAGCTTCCCAGTGTCATTCAAGAGGCAGATATCATAGATGGAGACACTAATGGAACAATAGAGGAGTATCAGTGGAAGGTCAAGGAATTCAGTGTTCGGCATTGAAGATTTTAAATCATAATTCAGGGTTTAGAAGGCAGAGGGTACGATGCACAAAAAACAATACCCTCCAGGTTTTATTTTAGCAGAATTTTCTTTCAGGAAAGGACAAAATGTTTATGGGATTCTACTCTATGCCGTGTTCCTGAAGAGACTTTCACCCAGTGCATTCATTTCAGAAAACAGGCCACAAAGTACAAACAACACATCATAGTCATTCAACAGTATGGGCGTGAATGTTTCTGCCATTTTGCCTTAATTATGCAAATTAAATGTTCATTACCTACCTCTTTTACTAGGTTTTGGTTTCTCCTATAAAATTCCAGGAGAACGAATGATTTAGGGTTCCAGATTTTATCAGAAAACTATGCAGTGAAAGGCTTTTTGTATACATTTTGTAAAGTTCTCGTATGAAGGCTCAGAGCCCATAGGGTCTCAGTAAAGAGGAGTTCTATCTGTTAAAGAGGATTCTGGTCTTTGGTATTTCATAGTGTGTAATCTTTTCTCTTATGTGTTATATTAATAGAACATTTCATTTCACCCATCTTTCTTGTATCATGTTTTGGAATGCGAGTGGCTCACTGATTTTTGGTATGGATTCATCCTAGTTGATGCCCATGCTCGAATCAGTCAAGCGCTTTAAATATGGCTCATGCATGATATTCTGTTCCATTGTTCCATTATTCAGCTAACCATACTTCTACTATATTAGTTTCTTTGGGAGGGTGCTTTTAAAATGCTATTATCATGCATGGATTCTTAGATTGGTAAGCCCATGCATGGTGGTATTGTATATCTGGGTATCAGCTCAATGTTAACTAATATCTTCTCAATATTTCTTTCACTACATACACCTTCTGATAACCTATGTCTGTGAAGTATTTTTGAATCGGCCCGCTTTGCAGTAAACTGTCTCTAAATTGTCTGATGCTTTGCATTAGAGTTTTACACCTTGCCTCTGCAGTATTTCTTTTCCTGTATCAGTTCCTGAGAGTTTGGTCCCATTCTAGTTTATTTCCCTGTTTACAGGAGATAGCATGTGAGCTGAAGTTGACAACTTCATACATTATATTATACGCTCCTTGCTATGCTAAGATGTCCTAGGCACTGGTCTATCACAACTCTAGGTTGTCTCTAGGAGTGACAACATCTTTCTGGCACCTTTGTCGGGGACGAAGTTGAGAAATTTTAGAATCCATGGGCCTCGACAAAATCTAATTCACTCTTCAAGAAGGTGAGTATGGAGAGTTGAGAGTTTTAGATCCCTCACCTTGGCAACTCCACATTTGTTCATTTGATAAATCTATTTGCAGTCCTGGCTCCTCGTAAGCCACACCTGAGGTCAGATATGTCTAAGCCAAAGACACCTTCAGTGTCTGACCCTGACCAGATTATACATAGAAGAAATTGGAGGGAAAGGAAATCATCCCGTTCCGAAATCCCTGAACTATCTATAGAAGAATTTCCATCCTCTTCTTCTCAAGAAGCTCAAGTGCCAGATCCCGACTCCACTGTGGGAGATACTGATTATTATTATTCGGATAGTCCACCCTGGGAGGGTATCAGAAATAAAAACAGTCTTCATCCTACTCCTGAGGTTGAAGAGGTAAAGGAAGTAGCCAAAGTATCTGCTGTTAACATACCTTTGTTCCCCTCAACCCCTCAAGCTGCAGTTGAGTATATTCCTATTATTATTCATACTCCACTTCCACCTCCTCCTCCTCTTACTCATCAAACTATTGCACTACCTCCACCTCCTCCAATGGCCAATGTTCCGGCCTTCTTGATGAATAAATATGCTCCCCTGGCATTACCCCAAGTGTTGAATGATATGCCCCAGGATTATCTGAAGATCTTGCCCAGATTCAATGGGGAAAATGAGATTGATGCTCAAAAACATCTTGAGACTTTCTGCTCCTTTGCAGAGAACTTTAATGTTGAGCATTTAGATGTGGTCTTAAGACTGTTTGTGCAATCTCTAGATGGTGAAGCTCGAAAATGGTTTAAGACATTGGCTGGCCGTTCTATTACCACTTGGGATAACATGGAAGACACTTTTCTCAGGAAATGCGGAGAGAAAAAGGATCATGGAAATTGTCTCATTGAGTTCAATACACTAAAGAAAAGACACAGTGAAGGAGTGTTAGAATTTATCAAGAGATTTAATAAATTGTATTTGAGTCTCCCTGCTGCTATGAAACCCCATCAAACTGCTGCTAAAGTTGTTTTTGTAGCAGCCTTTGATTTAGACTTTGGTTTCTCTCTCAGAGAAAGAAAGCCTGCCACTCTGGATGATGCTCAGGCAGATGCACTAGAGTTGGAAGCAAAATTTGCCTCCACTGGAAAATCAAAAGGAAGATCTGAACAAGATACCAGAAAAAGGGGCAAAGAAGAGGCATCTACCTCTAACCAAGACAGAGACTCAGCCAATGACAAAATGGAAGAAATGAGCAAATTGATTAAGAAAATGGTCAAGCTTGAATTGGAAGCCAAGAACTCGGCCTTCAAGAATTTCCAGAATGCTCCAAACAGAGGATACAATCCTCAGTTCAGAAGACCACCCTTGCAAATATTGCCAAGGGAATCAAAAGAACAACAAGATCAAGTACCACACCCATTGTACTTGGAAGGTCCAGTAGATGACTCCACTGAAGATGCTGCCTATGGACTGGAGGATGCAAATCTTGCCTTTTCAAATAGTGATGGAGAAAAATGCCCTTTACAGGGAAATGAAGAAGCCGGGTGCCCATTGCAAGAAGAAGAAAGGACCAGAGATACAGAAGAAGCACAAATTGATCATTATTGTAAACAATTTGATGATTTCATGCAAGCACATTTCAATAGAAGATATGATCTCAAATCTACTAGGAAGAGGACTCGTACTCAAGATCAAGAAGAGGAGCCTCCCCAGAAGGAAGCACCCGCTCAGAAGGAATCATCAATGCAGAAATTCAAAGACAAAGGTAAAGGTCCTCTAAATAAACCTTTGCAGTCTAGTGATCAAATTCCTTCCTCTTCAAAAGCAGTCATTCCCCCTAATGTCAAGTCTGTGTCAAAAGAAATCAAACCCCCAGCTGAAAATAAAGAGTCAAAAGAAGTTGCAATGGAAAAGCCTTCTCCTGCTTTCAGTCTGCAAAAGGAACTTGAAAAGGTCAAAATCCCAGTCCCCTTGACTGAACTGTTGAAACAGCCAGCATATCAATCTCAACTCACCTCTTTCATGCTCCCTCCAGAAGCACCAATCATCCCAGATAGTCTCAACCTTCAAGAAGAAAGACCCATGGTAGTTTTTGGCCCACATGTTGAGGAGTTAGATCCCTCTACTCCTCCCTTCTATGTGTCTCTAGTGATTCATGACCTGCTACTACATAACTGTATGCTAGATTCTGGAGCTTCCCACAATCTTATGCCTCTGTCAGTCATGGAACAACTAGGATTACAGATCACACGTCCATATAAGGATCTCTATTCATTTGACTCCAAAAGAGTTAAATGCTTGGGGATGATCAAGGATTTGGTGGTCAATTTGGCCCAAATCCCAGCAAAAAGTGTGGTAATGGACATCGTGGTGGCTGACATCCCAGCTCGTTTTGGTATGTTGCTGTCAAGGTCCTGGGGAACAAAAATCGGTGGATCACTCAAGATGGATTTAACATATGCCACAATCCCAGTTTTTGGTGGCCAAGAGAGGAGGTTGTACAGGGAGACTAGATTTGTCAAGATGGTGACCAAGGCTGACAACTCAGGTAATTCTCCGATCTACAGTAAGGAAGGAGATTTTTCATGCTTGATGCTAGAAGAAGATCAGGATTATGCTCATGAACCATCCTTCTGTCAGATCAAGACTGAACAGCCCTCAGAGAGCCATGAAGCAGGAATCTGGACACTTCATTTTGATGGAGCAAATTCGAGAGAAGGTAATGGAGCTGGAATATTATTGATTTCTCCTACAGGGAAATGGGTTCCATTGTCCTTCAAACTAGAATATGAAGCCACTAATAATGTGGCTGAATATGAAGCACTTCTGTTAGGATTGCAGACAACCAGCAATATGAACATACAAAGCTTAAAAGTTCTGGGAGATTCAGAACTGGTGGTCAGACAAGTCAGGAATCAATGTCAAACCAAACATCCTCGACTGAGGGCCTATAGGAATGAAGTTTGGGACATGGTAGAAAATTTCTTCTTGGCATTTAATATCCAGTTCATGCCCCGAGAACAGAATAGGATGGCTGATTCCCTTGCTGTAGCTGCTAGTACATTCCGACCACCTCAGAACCCTCTTTTAAGATATGAAGTCGAGGTGCGTTATCGGCCTTCAATCCCAGATAACATCAAACACTGGCAGGTATTTGAAGATGAAGAACAGATGAAGAGATTCCTGGAAACAGTGGGAGAATTCTCCAATATGGAGATTGATGCTGATGAAGAAGAGGTTGAGTCTGAAGATGCTTCAGAAAGAAATTGGGAGGAAAAAATGGCAGGTAACAAGGTGTTGCAGTTAAAGGAAAACATTATACCTAGAGGGTTGGTGCCTCTAGAAAGATTATTTGATAAGAATGATGTCCCACTGTAGCCAAGCAAAGTAGTAGAAGAAGATCAGGTAGAGGACTTGAATCTTGGTACTGAGGCTGACCCTAAGATGGTAAAACTGTCTAGAAAGATCCCTGGAGAATATAAAAAACTATATCAGAAGTTATTTCAGTCTTACAGAGATGTGTTTGCATGGTCCTATCAGGACTTGAAAACTTTTGATATCAGTATCATGCAGCACAAAATTCCACTGAAGGCAGATGCAAAGCCCCATAAGCAGAAGCTCAGACAAATCAATCCCCTGCTGCTGCCTTCTATTGAGAAGGAAATTAAGAAGCTGTTAAAAGCCAAAGTAATTGTACCATTGAGGTACTCTGAATGGGTGGCAAACCTTGTCCCTGTACGAAAGAAGAATGGCGAAATAAGGCTGTGTGTGGATTTTAGAAATTTAAACAGAGCATCCTTAAAGGATAATTATCCACTGCCTAAGATGGATCACATCTTGCAGAGAGTGGTTGGAGCTTCTAGGATGTCAATGATGGATGGATTCTCTGGTTATAACCAGGTGGCTGTACTTCCAGAGGATCAAAAGAAGACTGCTTTCACCACACCATGGGGTACATTTATGTATGCCGGGATGCCTTTTGGATTGATTAATGCAGGGGCCACTTTTCAGAGGGCGATGGACATTGCTTTTGTTGGGGAGCAAGACAAATTCCTGGTGGTCTACCTCGATGATATCACTGTATTTTCCAAGAATGATACTGAGCACATTGAGCATCTGCGTAGAACTTTTGAGAAATGTAGAAGGTATGGTCTCTCTCTGAATCCTCAAAAGTCTTTATTTGCATTAGAAGAGGGAAAGCTGTTGGGACATATCGTGACTAAAGATGGGGTGAAGATAGATCCTAAGAGGGTAGAGATTATAAATGGTATTGCTTTTCCCAGAAATAAGAAAGAGGTGCAGGTATTCCTTGGCCGTATAAACTTTTTGAGGAGGTTCATCCCTAACTATGCTGAGATAGTTAGGCATATAACAGATATGCTGAAGAAGAATACTGAAGTTAAATGGTCCCAGGAATCACGAGAGGCATTTACCAGAATAAAAAATGCTTTTGCCGAAGCCCCTGTGCTAGCTGGACCAGATTATGATAAACCTTTCATGATTTTTTCTTTTGCATCACTTCATACAATAGCAGGAGTTTTATTGCAGAAAAATGAGGAAGGGTATGAGCAACCTATTGCCTTCAAGGGGAATTGGAGTAGCTACTCCAGAAACACATCTAAAGTACCTCACCAGTACGTGGTACAAAGAGATAGTAGAATATCTCCTTACACTCAGCTGCCCTCCAAGTTGTGATAAAACTAAATACAGAGCGCTGAGATTGAAATCACAGAAGTACATAGTCGCCAATGGTCGGCTATACTGGCGAGATCCCTCAAGCATCTTACTCCTGTGTCTCACAGAGAATGAAGTCGAGAGTATTATAGCAGAATTTCATGAAGGGATCTGTGGAGGTCATTACAGCTGGAGGGCCACAGCTCATAAAATTTTGAAAGCTGGCTTCTATTGGCCAAAGCTTTTTGGAGATGTTTTTGCCAGAGTAAGAGCATGTGATAAATGTCAGAAATTTGCTGACAGACAGAAATCGGCACCATTTCCCCTGATTCCAGTGCATGTGGATGAACCATTTCGTCAATGGGGTATTGATTTTATAGGTGAAATACATCCTCCATCGAGTGGACAACATAAATGGATATTAACAGCCACAGATTATTTCACTAAATGGGTGGAAGCCATACCTGCAAGGAATGCTACAGATACTGTGATCATAAAGTTCATGGAGGAAAACATCATATCCAGGTTTCGCTGTCCTGCTAGGATAGTGACCGATAATGCACAGGCCTTCCAAGTCTGCAAAATTTATGAATTTCTGCCAGCAATACAATATCATACTGAGTCACTCTACAGCTTACTATCCACAAGGAAATGGCTTGGCAGAGTCTTCAAATAAAAATCTGGTGAGGGCCTTGAAGAAGACTATCAATGAAAATCAGAAGAATTGGGATTCCCAATTGAAATTTGCTCTATGGGCTAATAGAATCACCAGCAAGAGAGAAACTGGGAAATCTCCCTATGAATTGGTATATGGACGGGCAGCAGTTTTTCCTGTACAGCTGGCTTTACCAGTGGCCCGCTTCATGCAAGAAAGCCAGGAGGAACCTAATGATATGATCAGGAGAATCAATCAATTGGTGGAATTAGAAGAAACACGGGGCCAGGTGAATTACAGGCTAATAGAATATCAAGAGAAAATGAAACACATTTTTGATCAGCATGCAAAAGACAGGAAGCTGCAGATTGGTGATCTAGTGCTCAGATGGGACATCCGGAGAGCTGAGAAGGGAAAAAATGGTAAATTCGACCCCCTCTGGTTTGGTCCTCTCAAAATTGTGGAACAGGCGGGCAATAATACTTTCAGGTTGGAGAATTTACAGGGCGACTTGCTGGATGCCCCTGTAAATGGCCAATTCCTTAAACCCTATTTCCAGTTCTGACTCAGGCCGAAACAGCCTGATGTACTATATTGTATTTTAGTTTTTGTTTTATCTTTGTTCGAATAATGTGGGTGTTGTGATGAATTATAAAGTGAAAAATGGAGGTGCTGGAGAGCAGAGTCTGCATACATGATGATCAGGAAGGTCTACGAAGTCCTCGACACGTCCGGGGACGAACGTGCCGTCCCCAGATGGAGCCGATGTTGATCATGTCAAACCCCTACTGAATTTTTGGCAGGCCATTCCATTTTAACCCTTCAAAATTCTTCTGATAGCCTGGAAAATCCATTATCCGCCTATCGTCGCCTTCTCCCAGCGTCAGAATTGCATAAAAGGGCCGAGAAACCCACCTTTGAAAATATATCAGGCCTTAGCCCCTTCGGCCTAGCCCCTCTGCTCCTTTTCCTCCACGTGACCGAAAGCCAGAATCGGGCGCTGGCCCTATAAACGCTTACCACAGATACATGTTGGGCGCGTCTATAACCGTCGATCTATACAGATCGGACGACCTTCGCAGCGCTTCATCGCGCCCGGACCCCACTCCATTCACAACTCTGATAATCTGTCCACCGTCCGATTAGCCTGCAGATCAACGACTATAAGCTCACTCGCTCCAGTGGCCCCCGCAGTGCACTACTCCAAAATCGGATGGTATGTATCGCACCACCTTTCGGCGGTAGGCGGTAATTCTCGTTTGGCCAGCGATTCCATATAGTGTTTGCCACGCGTCCCAGCGTACGGCTCCAAAATCGCCGTTCATCGCGCGCTATTGTTCGGCAAGAGATGCACAGCGATATCGCTGTCAGCCGTCGGATCTGGAGACCTTCATCGAATGGTTGTCATACTCCGAAGCTGCACAAGGGTTAGTCCATGTCAACAGTGCCCTTGGCCCACCGTCTCATTACCCTCCGATGCGTTATCAACCGTCGATCTCGTTTTGAAATCGAACGGTCCAGATCATCTGCATATCCTGCCATTGACCCGGTCTTCCTCCACGTCATCCTCCCACGTGTTTATCGCATTTTTCCCTCCGCCATTTATACATTACATTCATATGTTATATTTTAATGTTCTGCATTATAAACTCTGGCCAGCCCTTCCGCCATTATTTCCACTGCATTTTCTTCGTCACCACCCTGCATGCTTCCGCCATTTTATCATGTTGCTTCACTACACAGTCGTCTCCATTGCATTTCCGTCCCCCATGCATTTGTTTTCTTCACAACTTTGTGTGTTTTGCAGGTTTACAGTGACAGAGAATTATCATAATTTGCAGCATCCATTACAAGAGCCGAGAACGTGTCAGAGGACCAGTTTTTCAGAGGCGAAATTTATGAAGAAAGTCTTGGGTAGCTGCTGTGACATAACATCCATTAAAGAAACAGGGTTATACTTTGGCGAGCTTCCCAGTGTCATTCAAGAGGCAGATATCATAGATGGAGACATTAATGGAACAGCAAAGGAGTATCAGTGGAAGGTCAAGGAATTCAGTGTTCGGCATTGAAGATTTTAAATCATAATTCAAGTTTTAGAAGGCAGAGGGTACGATGCACAAAAAACAATACCCTCCAGGTTTTATTTTAGCAGAATTTTCTTTCAGGAAAGGACAAAATGTTATGGGATTCTACTCTATGCCGTGTTCCTGAAGAGACTTTCACCTAGTGCATTCATTTCAGAAAACAGGCCACAGAGTACAAACAACACATCATAGTCATTCAGCAGTATGGGCGTGAATGTTTCCGCCATTTTGCCTTAATTATGCAAATTAAATGTTTATTACCTACCTCTTTTACTAGGTTTTGGTTTCTCCTATAAAATTCCAGGAGAACGAATGATTTAGGGTTCCAGATTTTATCAGAAAACTATGCAGTGAAAGGCTTTTTGTATACATTTTGTAAAGTTCTCGTATGAAGGCTCAGAGCCATAGGGTCTCAGTGAAGAGGAGTTCTATCTGTTAAAGAGGATTCTGGTCTTTGGTATTTCATAGTGTGTAACCTTTTCTCTTGTGTTATATTAATAGAACATTTCATTTCACCCATCTTTCTTGTATCATGTTTTGGAATGCGAGTGGCTCACTGATTTTTGGTATGGATTCATCCTAGTTGATGCCCATGCTCGGATCAGTCAAGCGCTTTAAATATGGCTCATGCATGATATTCTGTTCCATTATTCAGCTAACCATACTTCTGCTATATTAGTTTCTTGGGGAGGGTGCTTTTAAAATGCTATTATCATGTATGGATTCTTAGATTGGTAAGCCCATGCATGGTGGTATTGTATATCTGGGTATCAGCTCAATGTTAACTAATATCTTCTCAATATTTCTTTCCCTACATACACCTTCTGATAACCTATGTCTGTGAAGTATTTCTGAATCGGCCCGCTTTGCAGTAAACTGTCTCTGAATTGTCTAATGCTTTGTATTAGAGTTTTACACCTTGCCTCTGCAGTATTTCTTTTCCTGTATCAGTTTCTGAGAGTTTGGTCCCATTCTAGTTTATTTCCCTGTTTACAGGAGATAGCATGTGAGCTGAAGTTGACAACTTCATACATTATATTATACGCTCCTTGCTATGCTAAGATGTCCTAGGCACTGGTCTATCACAACTCTAGGCTGTCTCTAGGAGCGACAACACTTGCTATCGGCTAGACTGGGCTTCTATTTGTTTTATTCGCGGACCGGGTTTGACCTCTGGGCGGACAATGCGGGGTTTTGGCGGTTTTGCCATTGTGTATCTGACTTGTTGGCCGTTTTTCCATTGGGTATCTGACGTGCTGGCATCATGAGTGTATATGAGGAGGAGCTGGACTACACGGAGGACCCTTTGGCAGGTGTTGATATTTGGGGACATAATGACCCTGTTGTATCGGATGAGATGGACGATATGATCCCGGTTGCTTCTTGCTCGATGCCAGCTTTGCCTAGCCATACTGATGTGGCTATTGTTTCACCTCCTTCCGCGAAACTTGAACAGTTCTGCTTTAATACTCCTTCGCCATCAAATATTGGACTCTGGAGCATTCCACTGGCTGGTAATACTTCCTTGGCTGTGGGCGATTTGGAGCTATTCGAGCCATTGGGGGATGCGGCGTACCAAAGTATTGGGGAGGCATCTATCTCTTTGGAACACCTTAATATAGGTGGATCTTCGTCGTACTGTGGAGCGCCTGTCTGTGGTTCACACGGTGGGTGTGTGCCTTGCAGTGGAACTACGGTGCGTGTTCCTGCCTCGGTTTCTGGGGTGTTTTCCAATATACCGGAGGACTTGCCAATCTTAGACAAGCCGAGCTCGTCTTCGGACTCGGAGAACTCATCCGACCCGGATAGGGGGCGAACTAACAAAGGGAGCAAGCACAGGACTACTAAGAATAAGCTCAGCAAATTCACGAACTTTGGGCGCGAGTGTGGAATGGATGATTGGGAGCACATTGCTGCCACTATGCTAGTAGGGAAGGTTAGGGGCCGGAAATACTTTGCGGCGCGGCTGAGGCAGTGGACTGGTGAGATCTGGGGCAATTCTCTTGATGTCCTCCCGGAGGTTACGGTCCTACCGAAAGGCTAGTTTTCCCTCACATTTGCTCGGCCAGATCAATCGGAGTGGGATCTTAAATAGTTCTGGCATTTAGAACTGCATCCCGTCTACCTCAAGTGACGGGTTCCGCTATTTGACCCCAAAAAAGAGAATGCGAGCGTTGGCCCTATTTGGATGAGATTGCTTGGACTTCCGGTTCAATTCTGGAACGACACTGCTCTCAAAAATATCGGAAGTCTATTTGGTCGGTACCTGGATCACGATAAGTCCTATCGGATCACTGGGAGCAAGGCTGTTGCTTGAATTCTGATATTCCTAAACACTAGGGACGGACTTCATGACAATCTCAATATGCTATTTGATGGAATGGCGTGGCAACAGGTCTTGGATTATGAAGGGGTGCCATTTCGTTGCAGGAAATGTCACGAGGTTGGACATTTATACAAGGAGTGTCCAAAGACGAGATTTTCTCACCAGGCTGTCAAGATATCCTGCACTGTGGCCACCCAAACTGAGGTTATCACAAGCTCCAGCTTGGTTTCTAAGGATGCGCACCTGGTCGAGCCGGAACAGTCGGCTGCTGAGGAGCTGGGTGTGTCTCAATAGTTACCTACTTGGCCAACTACTCAACCCCGATCACATACTCAGTCCACTCCAGAGCCACTTGTTCGAGCTGCGACTATACCGGGTACCTCTCCTATTCCTGACTCTTCTATTTCTAATATAGAGTCCAATTCTTTGTCCATCTCTATTCCATGTTTATCTACTGGTTCTGTTATGTATGCACATCGGTATCCTTCTATCTGCTGTACTATTGCACAAGCACCGCCATCCTTCACACCCATAATCCAACACACATCTGCTGATTCCTCTGGTCACTCCTCTACCCGCTCAGAGACATCTAATTTGAGACACAGTTATTTCCTAAGATCTATAACACACCCCCACTCGGAGGTCACATTTGGCGTTGGCCATGGGCCGAGCTGTCAACCCAACAAATCGAGAGGTCGGCCATCTGCCTTTGCTAAAGCCATCAAAAGGGCAAATATGGAAGTAGAGGCTGGAACACAATCTACCCTTATGAGGGTCCTTAGAGCAAGGCGGCCCATTCCAGGTGTGTCATCATGATTTGTCTCTCTTACAACTGCAAAGGATTAGCCAACCCCGACAAGAGATTGGGCCTAAAAGACTTAATTGCTTAGAGATCTATTGACATCCTTTTTCTTCAAGAAACATTAGGAGAGGGCAACGCGGTCGCTGCTCTTCTAAACTCTTTCCTCCCCAACTGGACTTTTATCACATTGGATGCCCACAGCCGATCTGGTGGTAGTGCCATGGGCATCAATTGCAGAACCACCAAGATGCTCAATTGCTGGGGTCGACTTGGTGTACTTGGCATGGACATAAAATTCAGTCATTCTGAGTAGTGTTTGCCCCTTATAAATGTATATGGTCCTTGTCTGAACCGAGAAGCTTTTTGGAATTCCTTACTGGCTAGCTCTATCCTCACCTCACCTCATATTATATTGGGTGGGGATCTGAATTTTTCATTAGGCATATCTGAATCCTGGGGAACTCGGGCTAACTCGGATCCGTTAGCTGAGTTCTTCAGTACTAAGCTTGATGTGGTAGACCTTGTTGACATTCAGACCACAAAGATTCTACCCACTTGGAGGAACAGGAGGACTAGAGTGGCGGCTCTGGCCCGAAGATTGGACCGATTTCTGATCAAAATGCCTCTACTTAACATCATTGATCGTGCCAAACAATGGGTGGGACAAGGTGGTATGTCGGATCACTCCCCTGACTTTTTGGAATTTGAATGTGGTCCTCACAGGGCTAGACCACCATTCAAATTTAGCTGCAGATGGTTACAGGACCTAGAATATCATGATCTGGTACAACAAACCTGGCAGCATCGTCATCAATTGTCGGATGTGGACCCTGCTCGATTCATCAATGATAATCTATCTCGCATTAAAAGCCAGACTATCAACTGGGTTAAAAACAAGAAGCGCTTGGAGCGGGAAGAGCTCAATCGGATTGACTTGGCGATTGCACAACTTAACAGCTCTGATCTCTCTGGCTATCGGTGTAGCATATCCAAAGAGCAGCTCATTGCCTTGGAATCTTCTAAGGCTAAGCTCCTGAGACAAAAAGAGGAGGACTAGAGGCTCAAGAGTTGTGCTATTTGGCTTCAGGCAGGTGACGAAAATTCAAAGTTCTTCCAACAACATGCAAATGGTCGCAGGACTGCCAACTCCATATGGGAGCTCACTGATCAGCATGGGTATGTAGCTCGTACTCAATCTCAATTACAGGATCTGGGGACTAAGCATTTCACTGACCTTTATAGAGCCCCTATGCACATTGACCTCCCTGATATTATGAATATTAGTCATTCTTTCAATAGATTTGTGGAACCGGAGTAGGTTGATGATCTAGATGCACCAGTTACCATGGGGGAATTGGAGGGGTTTTGAAATGGTTCAAAAGGGACAAAAGCCCTAGGCCAGATGGCTGGCCCATTGAATTTTTCATACATTTCTTTGAGTTGATTGGCAATGATCTGCTGATCATGATTGAAGATAGAAGGGTGCGGGGTCGCATCTATGATGGATTCAACTCTACTTTCATTGCACTCATCCCTAAATCTGACCAACCGGCCAGCTTTCATGATTACAAACCTATTTCGCTCTGCAACTGCATATACAAGATAATCTAAAAAATTATAGCGAATCGCATTAAGCCTTTCTTATCTTCTCACATTGCTAAGGAACAATTTGCCTTCTTGCATCATAGGCAAATCCACGAAGCTATTGGCACTGCCCAAGAAGCCCTCCATTCCATAAAATCCAAGCACCTTAAATCCACTATTCTCAAGATTGATCTAGCTAAGGCTTTTGACCGGGTGAATTGGAGCTATTTACATCTCATACTTATTCAAATTGGCTTTCCTCATACATTCATCAATTGGATAATGGGATGTATCTGTCATGCTACCTTCAACATTCTCCTTAATGGCACTACATCTAACTTTTTCCATGCGAGTCGTGGCTTGCGTCAGGGATGTCCTCTGTCTCCCTTATTGTTTGTGCTTGTTATGGAGGGTCTCTCTGTCCTTATTAAGGATGCAAAGGCTTGGTGTACCATTCATGGTCTTCGGATTAATGATCTCCTTCAACTCACTCATCTTTTATTTGTTGATGATGTTCTAATATTTCTCGATGGCACTAGACATGACTTGATTCAGTTTGATAAGCTCCTCTAGAGTTTTTGCAGAGCCATTGGAATGATACCAAATGCACTCAAATCTACTATCATTATGACCGGATGCTCGGCTCAGGAACTAGGCACTGCCAGGAATCTATTTGCCTATGTTCATACTGATATCAATGAAGGTTTATATATCTAGGATATCACATCAAGCCTAATGATTATCAGATTAAAGACTGGAATTGGCTCATAGCCAAAGTGGAGCGCAGAATAAATGTTTGGTATAACAGATGGTTATCCAGAGCTGGGCGTTTAGTCCTTATCAAATCAGTGCTCGAGGCTATACCGGTCTATTGGATGACTCTGGCTTGGTTACCTAGAGGAGTTACCAATAGAATCAAATGTATCTGTCGACATTTCCTTTGGCGCAATCAGGAAAAGGACCACACATTTGCCTGGATCGCTTGGGATCACATTAACATACCCAAGCAATGGGGCGGTTGGGGGATCAAGGATCTCCATCTATTTTCGAATGGCCTTATTGCCAAGATGTGTTGGCACTTACTCACCGGTCACAGTCTTTGGAAGGAGGTCATTGTAGCTAAATACATTGCGCCCAGGAACACCATTGACTGGATCAGAGACAGCATTGGGTCGCACTCTGGTGCATCAATCAAGGCCGCACATATCATTCAGCGTGGATTGTCATGGCAAATTGGATCTGGTGTATTTGTGAGAATAGGTACCGATTCTTGGTCTGGTAGTGGTGAATACTATAAATTACCAGAATTTTTGCGGGAACATCTGGCCCGCAGAGATATCCATTACCTTGCATAGATTGCTGACCCGATTCACACTTCTTGGATGGGTCAAGCCTGGTTGTCGGCTGAATTTCTTGAAATTCCTCGTGATGGGCTCCGGATCTGGCACAACTACATTTGGGCATTAAGAGCATCAAACATCAGGCTCACAGAACAGGATGACAGGCTGATCTGGGCATACTCTCCAAGTGGACAATACGCTCCAAAACTTGGATATCTGACACTCATTCAACATAAAGAGCCGCCACACAAAGCTTGGTGGTGGCGCAGCATATGGAAGTTAAAGGCGCCGCACAAGCACAGGACCCTTTTTTGGTGCATATTAAATAACTGCATACCCACCATGGATTTCCTCCACAGTCGTGCCATCAATGGACCCTCACGCTGCTGCTACTGCCTTTCAAATTGCGAAGACTCCTCGCACCTTTTCCTTAACTGTAATGTTATATCAGCCATTTGGGTTCTGGTGACTGAAAGCTTGAGATGTCACCTCCCCTGGCAGGGTGCTTCACTGCTTGATGCTTGGACTATTTGGTGGGAACTTAATGCAAATTCCACTAAGATGACCTACCTGTGATCTTTGCCTGGGAAATTTGGATTGGCCGCAATAGATACATTTTTAACAGCCAAACGATTTTGGGTGACCGAATATGTGCCGCCATCATTGCAACATACAACCTTTTGCCTGAAGATGAACAACAGAAACCACCCCCGACGGCTGTCCCTGAATTGATTGATCGAAGCAGACCTTGGGCCTATTTTGATGGGGCGGCCAACTAGCAAGGATGTGGGGGGGGGGGGGGGGTGCTATCCTTCATCTAAATGAACATCACCATTACCAAATTAGAATAGGACTGGGTTCCGGCTCGAACAATTATGCTGAACTACAATGCCTTAGACTTCTATTGATGTTTGCACGAGAAATTCATTGCAATTCCATTCAGATTTTTGGGGACTCTCTGCTTGTGATCAACTGGTTCAATGAACTCTCTCATCGTCACATGCACACACTATCTGCACTATTGAGGGAGGTTCATCATCTCAAGCTCTTATTTAACTCAATCTCTGTGGAAAACATTTACAGGACTCGGAACAAAGTGGCTGATAAGCTGTCCAAAGAAGCCTCGGAGCTGAACTGGGGCACATGGCATTTTATAGAGCAGATTGGAGAACAGGTCTTCAGGTTTTATCATCGGCCTTTTATGGATGAGGCACTAGATCACAAGGTTGTTTAATTGAACAGACTGAATGGGAGATTATTTTGGTATTGATTTTATCTCCCATGGACTATCTACTGGCTATTGTATATATATTTTCATTTTGCTATCTTTTTCCCTGTAAGTTATGCACTGAACTTACAGGCAATGATATATGTGGCCTGATACTTGTATCAACAGTATGCATTTTGTTAGTTTATTATGGTTGTCTATTATGGACACTTGATGGTTTGAAGACAGTTTACGTAGTTTATACTACCAGCATATGTAACATGTAACTTATCATATTAATGAAAAGTTACGAATTTTTCCCTTGTGAAAAAATGATATTTGTCCTTAGTCATAAGTTTTGACAAGATAATAGTTAATAAAGGATCACATTAAAACAATAATAAAAGTATCTCATGAAATGATCATCATTAGGCATCTAGATACTATAACGATAATTTGATAATAATAATGCACTGTTCATTTTCCGTGAAACTCTGCAACTACTTAGATGAATTACTAAAAAGTTAAAAACAAGGCAACTGCAAATTGAAACCAAATTTAATTTCACCAAGATACAAAGTTTCTTAATAATTTATAAGCAACGGAATAAAACACTAGAGATAAAAACACATCACACAAATTGACACGCTTGTTGACCCAGGAAACCAAAAAAGGAAAACTTGCTTTCTTTATTGTGGTATTTTATTGATTTTTCTTGAGAAATTGGATGTATTATAAAGCAATCTGTCTATGAGAAATCATTTTGCTTCTTCTCACTAATCTCAACTGATATAATTGATCTTAGCCTACCTTGATCACTGCTTGATCTCGGCCCTCTAGCACGCAACTATTCCCCTATTAAATAGCCTTGACTTGCCTTGCCTCTTGCATGATCCCAACTCCTATTTCCTTGCGCACTTCTCCTATCTCCTAGCACACAAGGAGCTCCTATTATTTAGTGCAAATCCCTATTTCCTAGTGCACTTGTGATCTCTTATTTCTTAGGACACAAGCTTTTGATTCTGTGCACAATCTCCTAAATCCTTGCGCACAATTGATGCTCAATTCTGTGCTTTTCACAATCAAGATGATCTCACAAACCTTGTGTGTATTATGTGCCTCCTCCTCCTTAGAGATCCAATCCGAGCATGCAAGGAAAGCCCAATTCAATTTTAGAAGTCGAGTTTTGATAGTGAGTTAACTGAGAGTTACTCTCTCTCTCCAATCAACACTTGGAGTCTTAACTCATTCTTGTTTCAATCAAGGCTGAAGACTAACTCTCCCTAACTGAACTTGTAACTGACTCCTCGTTCTGTAGTCTAACTGACGAAGACTCCACTTAACTGAAGCTCCAACACTACGCATGCAATCTTGATGACTATTCCAATAGACTGGAAATTAACTCACCATAACTGAAGTATATCTCATGAACTCATGTTCATGCCGAGAGAAAGACAAATCGAGGTCTTCATTGGCTAAGGAACAAGCGGGAAGACCTTTACTCACTACATTTTCAACACTCCTTAGTGAGGAAGAGATTCTGTACAACTCCCAACTTATCTTTGAAATAGACGAAATTGCCCTTTTCCAATGCCTTGGTCAAGATATTTGTTGTCTACTCCTCTTTTGGAATGTATGGTAGCTTCACTATCCCTTTCTGCACGTAGTCATCTACTCGCTCTGCTCTACTAGCGTGCACCTTCCTCCAGTTTGTGACTAGAGGCATGGTCATGGGCCCGCGACCCTGGATATGAAACCTCCTAAGGGTCTCCGTAGTGTAATTCCCTTGTCCCAATAAGATTTCCCCATCACCCTGCCATACCTCCAACCCGACGAAATAGCGCATAAGTCCTATATCCATCATCTCAAACTCCCTTGCAAAATCTGCCTTGCAATTGTGGATCAAGATGTCTGCTACAGTTAATATAATATCGTCATCATAGAGCACTAGAATGAGTGGAAGCCCTCCAACCATGATGTAGTACAGGTTGGCATTTGCCTCAATCTTAGTGAAGCCCAATCCCTGAAGGTAACTATCAATGCGAGTGTGCCATGCTCTCGGAGTCTGCTTGAGCCCATAAAGAGCTCTCTTCAACATACATACATGAGTGTCTCTAATGAAAGTCTCAAACTCCTCTGGATGCTCCATATAAATCTCTTCCTCAACGACTTTGTTGAGGAATGCTGTCTTCACGTCCATCTGGAGGATCTTCCACCCCATCTGTGCTGCTAGTGCCAAAATCGTCTTGACGAATGAATGACGAGTCATTGGGGAAAACGTCTCATCATAGTCGATGCCCTCAACATGTGAGAAGCACTTGGCCACAAACCTGTCCTTGTACTTCACTACACTCCCATCTTATCTGAGCCTACTATTGATTTTCCCTTTGGGTGTGGCACAATATCCCAGACATCGTTCTTCATGATGGACGAATATTCCTCCACCATGGCATCCCTCCAAACCTGCTGAGAGGCTACCTCCTCAAAAGAAGAAGGCTCTGAGTCTATCAACTCAGTTATCAGTGACATATCGGCGACATACCTTTGTGGCTACTTGCTCTGCTTGAACATAGAGCTAGGAGTATCAACTTGCTCCTGGGCCTCCTGTTCATTTTTGAGTAGCTTGGGAGGTACTCCAAGCCCTAGGGTTCAGGGATTGGAGGGCAAAGCACCACAAGAGTCACTTGTGGGCTTGGAACCCAAGCTTGGGGTTTTGCACCAATCGTGTTTGGGGCATTTCCATGGAGCAATTTGGACGTGTGATGGCATGAGATGATAAAGGGCAGAAAGGAGAATCCAACGCTTTGAGAATTGTCGAATTCTGAGTTGTCCTTAGTGAGATATGAATTTTTGAATGTTATGTGTGGGTTTGCACAAGAATGGTCTAGGTCGGCCTAATGTTATTTAGGTTTGTTGACAGTTGTTCAAGCCCTAAAGGTGATGTTTTAGGAGCCCTCTTATGTGTATAAATCAGAGGTGATGGAGGACTCTTTTACTCATACATTTGTGCAACACACACTTGAAGATAAGCTCGTGGAGGAGAGATAAAACTCTGTCTTAGCCACAGCAAGGAGGGACTGAACAATGTGGGCATTGAAGGTTGTTTCAGGGTCATCTTTAGAGGACCAAGTTGCTGGAAGGAGGGCTGAGGTGCCTTCCTAGAAGGCTGAGGCAGAGGATGGTTGTTTTAGGTCTATGTGAGGACTGTTTGTGGGTGGAGAACCTTTGGGAGAGGCAGCCACAGCCTCAAGGAGATGTTGTGGTTAGGCCGCAGGCCCTACCAACTGTTTTAAGGGCAGCGTTGGGTTATTTGAGGGTTGTCTATGCCCATAACAACAACAAAAGAGGTGAGCACCTCTCCAAGGGTAGGCTGCAACCAAGAAGGGCTATTTGGGTGACTGTTTGAGGGTTGTTGCAGTAGTCCAAGGTGCCCTAACCGGTCACAATCACAACAACAATGTAGCGGACTTGGAGCAACTGTTTGACGTGTGTTGGGTCCTTGATTTTTGGACCAGATTTGGATCGGTTTCTCTAGCAGCCCATGGGAGCCAATTTGGAGGCATGGTTTGGTGATCAAGAGCCTTCATAGGTGGCCTCAAGGAGATGCTGTGGGTAGGCCGTAGGCCCTACCAACTGTTTTAAGGGCAACGTTGGGTTATTTGAGGGTTGTCTATGCCCAGAACAACAACAAAAGAGGTGAGCACCTCTCCAAGGGTAGGCTGCAACCAAGAAGGGCTATTTGGGTGACTGTTTGAGGGTTGTTGCAGTAGTCCAAGGTGCCCTAACCAGTCACAATCACAACAACAATGTAGTAGACTTGGAGCAACTGTTTGATGTGTGTTGGGTCCTTGATTTTTGGACCCGATTTGGATCAGTTTCTCTAGTAGCCTGTGGGAGCCAATTTGGAGGCGTGGTTCGGTGATCAAGAGCCTTCATAGGTGCAGATCTTGCAGTATAGTATTGGGTGCCATTGATCTAGTGGAGGGCAAGGTGTTGGCTACCCAAAGTAGCCCTTGACAAGCTATCTTGAAGTGATGAAGAAGAGCTGAAGGTTGGCTGAAGATTGGTGCCGAAAGTGCAGCACTTTGATGGAAAAAAGTGACTGCTAGCGTGGCAGATTGGAGCTTGGGAAGTGGCCAGCCTAGAGAGCAGATTGGATGAGCCCATGTACATGCAGAAAAAGTGACTTGCAACAGTGTTAGGTGGTAGCCCTCCTGGAGTCTCGATGTGTTGTCCTTTGAAGGACTAAGGGACAGCTAGTGAGCAGTATGGAAACGAAGGACCGATAGGACAAGATATTACATCGAGTGTGCGCAACGTGTTTGTCATTGTATCTTGTATACCATAGATTGTTGTATTATTCAGATTGGTTTAATATAACGAAGATTGGGTTGTACATTATTGTACGTTTTTGTTAAAAATTGTGTATACTTGTGGATGTGTGATTTATTGCTTTATATTTTCCATTGTGCAAAGTAGTTCTGGTTGAGATTTTTGGTTTGGTAGCGTCAGTGATTCTAAGACTCTAACCTAGACCCAAGGTCGTGGAAATTCAACACCTTCTGATCGACCCACTTGGCTCTCCTCCTCCCTGTGTTGGGAGTCATTGAATGAGTGGCTGACTCCACTCGTCCTGGTCTCTTCTCATGATCTTGTGTTGACTCCTGGTCATCCTGTTGTGTGGCCCTCTTGGCTAATACTCAATCTGTGATACTAGCTGAGGCTCCTGCTTGGGATCGAGTAGCTCCTCCTCAGGTACTCTAACCTTCTCTCGCTATAAGGACTCACTCAGAGATTTTTTGTCCTCAAACCTCACGTGTCTTGTCTTCACACTTCTTGCCTTGCTGCTCAAGGTTGCGCCTGTCTCAACCTATAGCAGGTACAAATTTTTCATCCTCACACCTATCCGCTTCATACATCTAGAAGCTAAGTTCTCGAGGTAAGCCTTACCTCTGCTGAAGATGACATCATAACCCTTATCCTCTAGGGTAGTAATAGAAACAAGATTCTTCTTTTGTCTTGGAACATAGAGGACATCTCTAAGATGGAGAGAGCTACTTGAATCCCTCTCAAAGTTGACAATACATACTCCCCTAGTCATGTACTTGCCATCATCTCCTAGCTTGATGTGAACTGCGTGTCCTTCTCCTTCAGGTGGTTGAAATATTCCTTGTTCCCGATCATATGGAAGGATTCTCCATAATCAATATACCATACGCTGCTACCTTTTGAGCTTGCCATGCAAGCTATCAATGAGAAATATTTCTTGAACTGAGAAGAAAACACATCTACCTAAACTGATGCAGCCACATGATCCTTATTGGACTCCTTTTGATTAGGACACCTAGTGGCATAGTGCCTGAACCCATGGCAATGGAAGCACTTGATTTTGCTCAGATCCTTCTTCTTATTCTAGCCATTTTGATCGGAATCGACCTCTCCTTGGCCCTTATTGCCCTTGGCTTTGCTACCTTTGCTTGCCAGGGCAAAGTTCTCCTCGTCCTCTGTTAGCGCTGATCTCCCAACTCTCTTCCCTCTCTAGATTTCTTGAAAATAGTTTGATCTCGGCCTTTCCCAGATGGGAATATTTTCTCTGCCACTGACTGCATCTTGGAAATTCTCCCAAGACTTATGAAGTCCTAGAAGTGCAAAACTCACAAGGTCACTTTCTGTTACAGTGTTTCCCACTCCAGCTAACTCATCTTGAACTTGGGTGAACTTGGAAGGATACGTAATGATGGATTCTCCTTGCTCATTCAGATACTTCTTAGCTTCTCCTTCAAGGAAAGCTTCCTGACATCACTAGAACCTTGATACATATCTAAGATGGCTTTCCACATCTCATATGTTGTCTTCTTCCCATGGAGATGAGGGAGAATATGGTCTCTGACCCCGTCAAGAATGATCCTCCTCGCCTTGGTGTGATTCTTGTTATGATGGACCAATTGTTGGGCATCTTGAGGTGGCAATATTTGATTCTTTGCAAATTCTAGCACCCCATTATCCTCCAACACCACTGAGATACGCTCCTTCCACGAGCATGAAGTTTGAGGCTCCCTCTAAACTATGATCTGCTCTTAGTCCTTGGAACACCATACTGCTATCCAAAGATACTACTCTTCAAAACTCTAGCACAAGCCTTTTGCCTAATCTGCACTTTTCATCAACTGATCAATTTGGTGCTGGTCTTTATGTTGGTCTCTGCTCTGATACCATGTTAATTCTCCATGAAAGTTTGCAACTACTTAGATGAATTACCGAAAACAAGGCAACTGAAAACTAAAAACAAATTTACATTCAACAAGATACAAAATTTCTTAACAATTTATAAGTAGCGGAATAAAGCACTAGAGATAAAAACACATCACACAAATTGACACGCTTGTTTACCGAAAAAATCCAAGAGGGAAAACCTACTTTCTTTTTTGTGGTATTTTATTGATTGTTCTTGATCAATTGGATCTATTACAAAGCAATTTGTCTCTAAGAAAGCATTCCGCTTCTTCTCACTTATCTCAGCTGATACAATTGATCTCGGCCTGCCTTGATCATTGCTTGTTCTCGACCCTCTAGCACACAACTATTTCCCTGCTGAATTTCCTTGAATTTCCTTGCTGCTTGCCTGATTCCAACTCCTATTTCCTTGCACACTTCTCCTATTTCCTAGCGCACAAGGAACTCATATTCTTTAGCACAAATCCCTATTTCCTAGTGTACATGTGATCTCCTATTTCTTAGGAAACAAACTCTCAATTTTTCCGCAATATCCTAAATACTTGCACACAATTGAAGCTCAATTCCGCGCTCTCCACTTTCAAAGATGATCTCACAAACCTTGTGTGTATTATGTGCCTTCGTCCTCCTCTTTATAGATCCAATTCGAGCATGCAAGGAAGGCCCAATTCAATTTTAGAAGTCGAGTTCTGATAGCGAGTTAATTAAGAGTGATACTCTTTCTCTCTCCAATCAACACTTGGAGTCTTAATTCGTTCTTCCTTCAAAGACTAACTCGCTCTAACTGAACTTGTAACCGCCTCCTCGTTCTGTGGTCAAACTGATGAAGACCCCACTTAACTGAAGCTCCAAATCTATGCAATCAATCTTGATGACTAATCCAATAAACTGGAAATAAACTTTACCATAGCTGAAGTCTATCTCATGAACTCGTGTTCATGTTGAGAGAAAAACAAATTGAGGTCTTCACTGGCTAAGGCACAAGCCAAAAGACCTTTACTTGCTACATTTTCAACATGCACTAAGAAGGTGTGGCCAAGGATTAGGTTTCCCTCACCCTTGAGAAGCTTGTCGTTTCCATGCAATTCCTTAGTTCCTCTCTCTAATCTCTCTTTCTAGCACCATCAAGAATTGAGTACTTCGCAATAAGGACAATGTATGGGGTAGCCATAGGGAAAATATCCACTTCATGCCCTGGGATTTTGACAAGGTGGTATTTCAAGCGGGTGATTCTACCAAACATTTCCATTCCATAAATCTTGCAACTCATCTTTGTTCTATTATCACCCTCACATGGCTTACCATACTCCCACATTTGGTCTAATGGCTTTGCCATTTTTTAGAGCTCTTAAATTTTTAAGTTTTGGACCTACGACACAAAACAAATGTGCAAATTCAAATAAGGGTAAGAAGAGACAGAGTCTAAATTTATAGTATATACTAACCTTGGAAAACAAAGAAAAGGAAGGCAATTTTTTTTTTTTACATACCTGGAAATATGGAAATGGTATACTGGAGTAAATCTCCACTCCAAAAATGCTCAGCTGATGGTAAAGAAAACTATGGAGTTTCTCTTGTTTGCTTGATGAAAAATGATCACAAGACTCACACAACCCTTAGACCTCAGTCTTAGCACAAGGAAAACCAAAAAACCGGAACTTTATATTGCCTTTTCCAGCAACAAGGTGATAATTTCCTTTCGACTCATGATAATTTGGAAATTATTGCAAATAATTTTGAAGTTATTGCTATAATTTCGACTGGGAAAATTATCACGATAATTTCGGGTGATAATATCAGCGAGTGGTTTTGTTGATAATATCACGATAATTCTGATATTATCGCGATATGTACAACATTGGGCTGTACATCCAAGATTCCAAATTCAGCCTTTATACATGAGGCTATATGTGCTAAAAATGAAATAAAACATGAGCTAAAATTGAAATAAAATGATAATATTAGTGTTTTTTGTCCATAAAATGGCTCCATGCCCTTCTTGGCCGCTTGAGCTAGCCTACACAAGTCATCAATCGCCCCAAAACGCTATGGAAATGGCCTAAAATGGCTCTGAAATGCATCTGGATGTATTGTAAAGCGTTTCCAAATTGTGAAATGCCATATGGTACGATTGATGACATTTTGGGGCTGTTTCAGCATTTCGGGTATTGTTATGGCAGCTAGGTAGGCGTTACCTACAACATATATTTCAATGATAAGTTAATGATCTACTTTCTATTATATGGCTTAAAAATTTGTATGTTTGTTTGTAATTGCTAGAATCTAGATGGTTGATATGGAATCTGGATGCGATTTCTATCTTCATTGATTTTTTTTTTTTTAATACCTTTTTCTAAGTTGGACTAAATTCTGTTAATGTAACATAATATACAGGATGAGTCAGGCCTCCGGAATTGCTATACTAGCCAATTCCAAAGGCATTATGTTGAAATTTGGTTACCAGAGGACAGGTGGTTCCCTAAGGCTTTGATCTTTGGCCTAGGGAAAAGTGTCCAAAAGAATTTAATTTTTCTCCTAAAGTGACTTTATAATTTTATAAAGTCAAATCTAATTTAAAAGTGACTTTAAGTGATAAAGTTATTAAAATCTAATTTTAAAGTGACTTTAAGTGATAAAGTTACTAAAGTCTAATTTTAAAGTGACTTTAATAAAGTCAATGTAAAATTAGAAAGGAAAAGTGACTTTAGAAATAAATGACTAAGTGGGTCTTTATTAAAGTGGGGTGAATTAAAAAATAGAAAGTGAGATTTAAATGAGCATTTAATTTCAGCCCTAGATCTCAATCTATTTCAGCCATTGGATTTAGGGATTCCCCAAAAGTCACTTAGGGTTAGGTTAAAGGAGGAAAAGGAGGGAAAAGGTCATTCATTCTTTCATGAGCAGATTGGGAGGAGGAGAGCTGGAGATTTTTCTGAACAGTGAGAAGAAGGAGGGCAGCAGTGAAGAGATTTTAGCAAAGGTACAACAACATTTATTGGCACACATACCGAGGCAGAAAATCCGTACAGCAAAGGAGAGGCAGTGTTTCCAAGTGAGGAGGCACAAAAATCGAGGAAGAGGGTACAGTAGCAAGCACGCACTCCAAGGCACAAAAATCAGGCACGTTTTTCAAGGAAGAGGGTGGCTGTCATTTCCGGCACAAAAACCGAGGAAGAGGACAGTAGCTACAACTCTGTTTTTTGGCATGGATTTCGAGAGAGGTTGCTGTACAAAATCTGTACAGTCCGTACAACAAAGTACGGTTGTTCCGGCACGCTTCCCGAGGTGGTCGTACAACATTTAATGCTGTCCTAAGGTGCTGTAAATTTTCTGTTTTCTGTTGTTGCTGATTTGGCACAATTTCCGAGGCGGTGTGCAAGCACGGAAATCGAGATAAGTCTGTAAATTGGTTGCTGGAATTTTTCTGAGTTTTTCCTGTTTCACTGTAAAAAGCAATATTCAGAAAAATAAAAGAGAAGCTTTCGAACTGGTTTTCCCCAAGAGTTGTAGGGGGTTTTTCCAAGGTCATGTTGACCAAAAATATCTGTGTTAAAATGTGTGAATGACTGTTTTAAGCTTGCTGATTTTTATTTCTGCATTTTTCAACATTCTGTAAATTTTCCAGAATTTATGTTTTCAGCAAAAATTTATTTTCCAGTTTGTTGAATGTAAGGATATGGGAAAGGACATTTAACTATTTGGAGAAATAAGGTGAAACTGAAAACCGGGGTGGGAAAACAGGAAATTTCTACATGGTATCAGAGCTTGAGTGCTGAAAGAGCAGTTTGGGACAGCAAGGAGAAAAATACAGCCTGCTGATTTTTCACTCAGAAAATTCCAGCAAGTTGATTTTTTCACAAACAGAATTTTTACCTTTACTACAACAGTGTTATTTTTCAGTTTTAGGACAACAGGATGTCTTTGGGACTGAGGGTGGAGGATAGGTTGGATGGGCATACCAATTACAGTGTTTGGAAGGAGAGAATGCAGAGTATCTTTGAGGAGGCGGAAGTCTGGGACATAATGGTGCATACCGCACTGTAATTCTATAACAAATAATGAGAGATACATCATTATGATATAACAAAAAGAACAACAAGGGTAAGAGATCGATTCTAGACTAATCAAAGACCATTTCATTGCTCATGTGAGATGAAAGGGACATGCTCATGAGATGTGGCCAACATTGACCAATCTCTACCAGAGTACCAATGAGAACTTGAAAATTGTCCTAAGGGAGAAGCTGAAGACCATTAAGATGGGTAAGACTGATAGTGTAGCTGGATATCTCACAAAGATTAATAATGTGAGAGATGAGTTGGCAGCAGTTGAAGAGGTCATTCCACCCACTGAGTTGGTGTGGATTGCAGTGAATGTCCTTCCTAGTTCATGGCTGAACTTTGCTGATGGGGTTTGTGCACGTGAGACCCTTCCCTCTTGGGAGAGGTTCTGAGATGATTGCATTCAGACAGAGATCAGGAAAGGTCAGCTTGGGGCAGCGAAGCCAGTTGAGCAAGATGGGGATGTAGCACTGTTGGCAGGACGCAAGAAAGGCAAAGGGAAGAAGCAGGCTTCCACAAGCAATGGTGGGGGCAAAGGCAAAGGTAAAGGTAAACAGGATAACACACAGAAGGACTATTCCAAGGTGAAGTGTTGAAATTGTCAGAAGATGGGACACTATGCAGTTGTGTGTCCGGAGAAGAAGAAGAAGAAGGGGAAGAACCAGAGCATGGCAGCATCAGCAGAGGTTGAGGACTTTGCAGATCGCTTTGACCAGGAGTTTGGGTTCATTGCGTGTGAGTCCTCTAGTGCAGGATCACCTGCCACAGAGGTTCAGAGGGAGCATGCATTTCCCTCGACTAGCGGAGCATCTTCGGGTATCTGGTATGTGGACAGTGGGGCTTCACGTCATATGACAAGAGTCCGTGAGTACTTCTCAGAGCTTTCAGAGAGTGGCACTGATATAGAGGTAGTACTCGGTGATGACAGAGTTGTTAGAGCAGTCGGTGTGGGGACACTGACATTTCAGAGGGAGTCCAAACCTCCCTTGACGGTGTCAGATGTTCTTTATGTGCCAGGGATGAGGAAGAACCTCATATCCGTCTCAGCATTGGAGGATAGAGGATATGAGGTACTGTTCAGGGGAGGACAGGTGTTGATGTATCCCAGGGGCACTCCAGCTGATTCAGCTAGAGTGATAGGTGTACGCCATGCAAAGGTGTACAAGTTTGCATTCCAGCCCCTTTTGGCATTGAGCAGTAGCACCGACAGCAGAGCTAGCAGTTCTGAGCTGTGTGAGATTTGGCACCGCAGGATGGGGCATATGTATCATGGAGCCTTGAGGACCTTGCGGGAGATCACTACAGGTGTGCCAGATTTTAGTACTGATCACTTTGATACTTGCAGAGGATGTGCGATGGGCAAGTTTGCCAAATCCCCTTTTCCCAGCAGTGTTAAGTCCCTATATTAATAGTATAGCCCCTTATTATGTTAGTGTAGCCCCCCTTATTGTTATTATTGTACCCCTGTAACCCCCATATTGTTATTATTGTGCCCTTAAATTATTATTGTTAGGTCGGCTAGGATTACATTGTGGCCCACTAGGATTACATTATGGCCCTATGGACTCTATATATAGAAAGGAGGTTTTGTAAATTGTATCATCCAAGAATTGTTCATTTATGTGGTTGTATTTGAGGTTGCCTCATGTCATTTCTGGGCGCTTTATATCTCTTTTTCTTCTTTGGAGTCGGGTTACACAACAATCAAATCGAGGTTTGACTGTGGTTTCATTGGCCCAAATGTGTCATCGTGGAATTTTCTGCCATAACTTTTTTTTCTACGAAGGTCTTGGCTTGAAATATTTAGGGTAATGTGTCAAATTTGAGGAAGCTTGTATAAAAATTTCAGAGCTGGTTCACAATATTTTCAGATAAGGATCTCAGGAAGTCGTGTCTTTTTTCTGTGCTCCTAAACAAATTCAGTGTGTGGAATTACTATAAATTTTTTGCACGAAAGGTTCAGAACTATTTTTATGGTGCGGAGCCGAAATCCCAGAAATTGTCAAAAATTTTGTGATTTTTGGTTCGCAACATTTTTGGAGATATGATCTGTGGAAGGTAGTGCTTTTTCAGGCTCCTGAATTTCATCTCAAAGAGGTGATCGTGGGAAAAGTTCAATAACTCTCTCTCTGGGCATCGGATTGGAGTGCCATAAAAAGTTGTTGCAATTACACAGACTGTAGTTTCTTGGATATCAATTTCAGAGACAAAGGACGAAACAGTGACACGTGGCAAGTCATACAAGTTCGCTCTACTGAACCAGTCCAGAATTAGGTCATTGTGGGAGATTGGACACAACGTTGTCTTGGAGAATCCAAATCAGGTCAGACCTGTGGCATTTGAAAGAAGATTCAGAGGGCTACTACAGGGTTGAATTTCAGATATTGAAGATTTTCAATTACAGAGATAATTCAATTTCAATATCGAGCTCCTTAAAGCAAGAAAAAGGTGTGTATTTTTCCGAATTGCATAAGTCTTGTTTGAAGAATCAAGTTGAATTGATTCCAAGGGCATATTGAAGAATTTTTGTCAGTAATGGGTTCTATTATGCCTCCAAAAAATAACTCCATACCCATTAAGCCCTCAGAAAGCTATACTATGACGCATGAGGAGGAAGAATTGCAATATGAGATATCAAAATTACGGTACCAAGTGCAACAAATTTCGATCTTACGAAGAGCAACCGAAGATGAAATAGATGGTTTAAAAGAAGAAATGGAGGCTAAGTTGGATGGTTTGAAGGATCAAATAATAAAAAATATGGATGATAAATTAATGGAAGATCACATCGAGCATCAACAACAAGTTCTCCAACTCTCAAAGGATAACCCAACTTTGGTGCAGAATCTAATGAAACAACAAGAAGATCAACATCACATCGAAAGAAGTTATGAAGTAGTCATAGAAACAAGAATTCGACAAGTACGATCAATTTCAGAGTATCTCAGCAAGTGGAAGAACTTTCCTGTAAAATATTTCACATGGGAGGATGAGAATTTTATACAGAAGCATCAAGAAATAATCAAGCGTTGAGGACAACACTTGTTTGAAGGAGAGGGGCATGTTAAGTCCTTATATTAATAGTATAGCCCCTTATTATGTTAGTGTAGCCCCCCTTATTGTTATTATTGTACCCCTGTAACCCCCATATTGTTATTATTGTGCCCTTAAATTATTATTGTTAGGTCGGCTAGGATTACATTGTGGCCCACTAGGATTATATTATGGCCCTATGGACTCCTATATATAGAAAGGAGGTTTTGTAAATTGTATCATCCAAGAATTTTTCATTTATGTAATGTATTGGAGGTTGCCCCCTCGAAGTGGCTCATTTCTAAGGCGTTGATATCTCTTTTCTTCTCTTTTTTGGAGCTGGTTACACAACAAGCAAGGATAAAGAAAGATCGATGTTTGATTTGATTCATTCTGATGTGAGCGGTCGGATGTCTCATGTTTCCTTGAGTGGATATGAGTACTATGTTTTATTCATTGATGATCACTCCAGGAGGACCTGGATTTATTTCTTGAAGACCAAGTGTGAGGTCTTCAAGCGGTTTCAGGAGTTCAGAGCTCTTGTGGAGACACAGACAGGTCGGAAGATCAAGTCCCTGAGGTCGGACAATGGGGGAGAGTACACCCTTGGAGAGTTTGTTGACTATTGTGCGGAGGCAAGCATTAGGAGGGAGTTCACTGTTCCTTACAACCCCCAGCAGAACGGGGTTGCGGAGAGGAAGAACAGATCCATCGGAGGGGCTGCCAAAGCCATGTTACATGATCAGGGGTTGCCATTGTTTTTGTGGGCAGAGGCCTGCAACACAGCTGTTTATTTGCAGAACAGGAGTTCGCATCGTGCCTTGGGGCACATGACTCCGGAGGAGGCTTTTTCTGGGAAGAAGCCTGATATTGGTCATCTTCGTATCTTTGGGTGCATCACATACTCCTACATACCCAAGGAGAAAAGGACCAAACTAGAGCCCACCGCAGAGAAGGGTATCTTTGTGGGCTACAGTGAGACCTCCAAGGCCTTTCGGATTTACATTCCTGCGCAGAGGAAAGTTGTTGTCAGGCGGGATGTAAAGTTCGAGGAAGACAGGGCCTTTAGGAGGTCAAGGGAGTTAGAGTATCTGGATCAGCCAGACCCTCAGCAGCAGTTGAGTCAGTCGCAGGGATCCAGTGGGCAGGGATCAGGAGGATCCGGAGGTACATCTATGACGATGTCAGGTCCGTCAGTGGGGAGTGGCTCGCAGAGTCAGAGGGGTGGCGCTATGGGCAGCACGCAGAGCAGTCCACAGAGCAGTTCACTGGGGAGTCCATTGATGGACAGTTCACACGGTACCTCAGCATCTACAGGTTCAGGTGCAGGCAGGAGGACAGCAGACAGACAGTCAGGAGTTCAGGCTCCTGATGTTGAGGAGGAGGAGTTTTATTCTCCGGCGGGAGAAGTGCACTCAGGGAAGAAGAAGCCCAAGTGGCTTCAGGACACCTTGAGAGATGCCACATCTGTTGCTGAGCCTAAGAGGCCGGTCAGAGAGAGCAGACCACCTGAGAGGTTTTGTAGCTATATGGCAATGGCTACCAGCATCCTTGACTCCGAGCCTTCTAGCTATGAGGAGGCAGCTAGCCAGCAGGTCTGGAGAGAGGCCATGCAGGAGGAGTATTCTTCTATCATGAAGAATGATGTTTGGGAGGTGGTGCCGAGGCCTAAGGGCAAATCCGTGGTTACTTCCAGATGGCTTTACAAGGTAAAGCATGCTGCAGATGGCGGCATTGAGAAATTCAAAGCGAGGTTTGTGGCTAGAGGGTTCTCCCAAGTAGAGGGAGTTGATTATGAGGAGACCTTCGCTCCCGTGGCTCGATATACTTCGATCCGCTCCATTATATCGATAGCAGCAGAGATGGGTTGGAAGATCCACCAGATGGATGTGAAGACCGCATTTCTCAATGGCTTCATACAGGAGGAGGTGTAAATTGAGCAACCATAGGGCTTTGAGGTGCATGGGAAGGAGTCCCATGTGTGCAGACTGAAGAAGGCCCTTTATGGCCTGAAGCAAGCTCCCAGAGCTTGGTACTCCAGGATAGATACTTACTTGCAGAAGATGGGTTTCACAAAGAGTGAGGCAGATCCGAACCTTTACTATATTGTGATAGGTGAGGAGCCTCTCATTCTGGTGTTGTATGTGGATGACTTAGTCATTACAGGTGCAGAGAGACTCATAGAGCACTGCAAGAGAGATCTTGCGGCGGAGTTTGAGATGAAGGACATCGGCTTGATGCATTACTTTTTGGGTTTGGAGGTGTGGCAGGAGGAGGGGCATTTCTTCCTGGGACAGGGAAAGTATATTGTGGACATCCTTGGCAGATTCCACATGGAGGATTGTAGACCCATGTCGACACCGATGATCACCAACTGGAAGAAGCTTCATGCTTCGGATTCCGAGTTGGTGGATCCCACATTGTACAGACAGCTGATTGGTTCCTTGATGTATTTGGTCAACACTAGACGAGATATTTGTTTTGCAGTCAACACAATGAGTCAGTTTATGTGTGAGCCTAGGAAGGTTCACTGGGTGGCTGCAAAACACATTTTGCGGTACTTGCAGGGGACAGTGGATTATGGTTTGGACTACAGGCAGGGGGATGGAGTGAGATTGGCAGGTTACACTGATTCTGATTGGGCAGGTTGTGCTTCTGATAGGAAGAGCACTTCAGGGTGCTGTTTTGGGTTGGGTTCGGCGGTGGTGTCATGGTTCAGCCGGAAGCAGCGGTCAGTAGCATTGAGTTCAGCGGAAGCAGAGTATATGGCAGCCAGTCTAGCTAGTTGTGAGGCCATCTGGCTTCGCAAGATGTTGTTTGGCTTATTTGGTCAGCCGTTGAGACCTTCAGTGATTTACTATGATAATCAGAGTTGCATTAAACCCACGGAGAATCCAGTATTTCATGACAAGTCAAAGCATATCGGGATCAAATATCACTTCATCAGAGACTATGTTCAGAAAGGAGCTGTGAAGCTTGAGTATATTCCCACTGATGAGCAGGTTGCAGATATTCTTACCAAAGCCTTACCACGGGGCAAGCATGTCTACTTCAGAGACAAGATGGGTGTGGTGAGGAGCACCTTCCTCGGTAAGAGGGAGTGTTGAAATTTGGTACCGGAGGACAGGTGGTTCCCTAAGGCTTTGATCTTTGGCCTAGGGAAAAGTGTCCAAAAGAATTTAATTTTTTCTCCTAAAGTGACTTTATAATTTTTATAAAGTCAAATCTAATTTAAAAGTGACTTTAAGTGATAAAGTTACTAAAGTCTAATTTTAAAGTGACTTTAAGTGATAAAGTTACTAAAGTCTAATTTTAAAGTGACCTTAATAAAGTCAATGTAAAATTAGAAAGGAAAAGTGACTTTGGAAATAAATGACTAAGTGGGTCTTTATTAAAGTGGGGTGAATTAAAAAATAGAAAGTGAGATTTAAATGAGCATTTAATCTCAGCCCTAGATCTCAATCTATTTGAGCCATTGGATTTAGGGATTCCCCAAAAGTCACTTAGGGTTAGGTTAAAGGAGGAAAAGGAGGGAAAAGGTCATTCATTCTTTCATGAGCAGATTGGGAGAAGGAGAGAAGGATAGCTGGAGATTTTTCTGAGCAGTGAGAAGAAGGAGGGCAGCAGTGAAGAGATTTCAGCAAAGGTACAGCAGCATTTATTGGCACACATACCGAGGCAGAAAATCTGTACAGCAAAGGAGAGGCAGTGTTTCCAAGTGAGGAGGCACAGAAATCGAGGAAGAGGGTACAGCAGCAAGCACACACTCCAAGGCACAAAAATCAGGCACGTTTTTCGAGGAAGAGGGTGGCTGTCATTTCCGGCACAAAAATCGAGGAAAAGGACAGCAACTACAGCTCTGTTTTTTGGCACGGATTTCGAGAGAGTGCTGTACAAAATCTGTACAGTCCGTACATAAAAGTACGGTTGTTTCGGCATGCTTCCCGAGGTGGTTGTACAACATTTAATGCTGTCCTAAGGTGCTGTAAATTTTTTGTTTTCTGTTGTTGCTGATTTGGCACAATTTTCGAGGCGGTGTGCAAGCACGAAAATCGAGATAAATCTGTAAATTGGTTGCTGGAATTTTTTCTGAGTTTTTCCTGTTTCACTGTAAAAAAGCAATATTCAGAAAAATAAAAGAGAAGCTCTCAAACTGGTTTTCCCCAAGAGTTGTAGGGGGTTTTTCCAGGGTCATGTTGACCAAAAATATCTGTGTTAAAATGTGTGAATCACTGTTTTAAGCTTGCTGATTTTTATTTCTGCATTTTTCAGCATTCTGTAAATTATCCAGAATTTGTGTTTTCAGCAAAAAATTATTTTCCAGTTTGTTGAATGTAAGGATATGGGAAAGGGCATTTAACTATTTGGAGAAATAAGGTGAAACTGAAAACCGGGGTGGGAAAACAGGAAATTTCTACACATTATAAGTAAAAAAACCAAAATAATGACTGTCCCAGATGGGGAAACCGGTCATGATACAGCTACCCTCAAAGGGGAAACCAACTTCATACAAAAAAGACTTAAAAGTTGAGAAAATATTCTGGAAAGACATTTTAACATAGAAAATAAACAAAACAGTGAAAAAGACCTCTCCATGCTAGGTGTCATTTTGTTGAGGCGGTGGTTCCTCCACAATGAGGCACCTGTAGTTGTCGGAGGAATCATCCGCATGTGTTGCCTGATGGGCAGCTGGTTCAGGTGTTGTAGCGGTGCGAACTACGCTGGCACTGCTCTTCCTGCGTTCTTCACCCGACCATTCAGGACTCCCACTTCCATTGTTGCTGGAGGAATTAGCATCAGGCTTGACAGGCAGGGCCTCTGACTTCCTCGAGAGCTGCGGAGGCACTGTGGCTATGGTGGATTTTCTTGGTCTTTTCTTGGTGCTTTGTTCTGCAGAAAAGGAGGCTTCTTCCTGGAAACTGATGGTGATGGTGGCCGTGAGACGGGGTTTGTCCAAAGCACAGTTGTAATGAAATTGCGCAGAATTCTCCTTAGGCAGCAGAGGATGAGAAGCCCGACCCCATTCTCTGCCTCGGCTTGTGGAGTGGCGCTAGACAGGAGTCTCTTCAAGCGGCAAGGTGCATGGTTTAGGATGAACAGAAAGAGGCGATCGAGAAGCTTGAGCCCTACCTCTGCCTCGGCGAGTGGAAGGATAATGGGCAGAATTCTCTTCAGGTGGCGGAGAATGAGACGTTGAGTGAATGGACAGAGGGGGACGAGACGCTTGACCTCGACCACTGCCTCGAAGACAATGCATTCTGTGTCGTCTGGGCATGTTGGAGCAATCATAATCGTTTGGGAGGCAGGTGACAGAGCGGGTGGAGGGATTGAATTCCTGAGGCAAAGGAGCTGGCGTGAGGCTGTAGTATAGACTGTGAGTGAAATGGAGGTCTAGAGCTAGCGTGAGGCAGCAATGGAGGCTGCACCGCCTCCCTGTGTGCATTCGAGAGCTCGGCTCTGAGACCGCAGAGGGGCAGATGCAGCGGGAGGGAAATGGAAGAATAATGAAACGCGGAGCCATTATGAGGAGAGCAGAGTGGCATTTCAGACTGAGCACATTAAAGGCGGAAGGAGGTGAGCCGCTGGTTGATATAAATGCAGCCGGACAGAGCCCATGCGTGGCCATGTGGCACATGTTGGGCTCGCCGTCCTCCTCCAACATTTATACACCCGCATCTGTGAACCTTCATTGATTTATAAATATGCATGTTTTCACATATTCTGCAACTAATTTGGCATTTTGCATGATTTTTTGAATATAGATGTAATCTCTCTCTCTCTCTCTCTCTATATATATATATATATAATAGATGTTCCTGAGCTGCTCTGCTCCCAAGGATTTTTGGAAAATGATGCTTCCGACTTGCGCTGTGCTTGATGCTCGGAATCCTCTTTGTTATATATATATATATAATAGATGCTCTCGAGCTGCTCTGCTCCCAAGGATTTTTGGAAAATGATGCTTCCGACTTGCACTGCGCTTGATGATCGGAATCCTCTTTGTTCTCATTAAAGGGTTCCCAAATCTGATGGATCATTTCCTTATAGCCATCTTGGTCAATGTAAGACGGATTATACTTGAAAGGTGTTAGGGATTTTCTATCTCCTCTGTCCATTTGTAGAATAATGAGGTCGTGGTTAAATTACCCCCCAATTCCTGTCCAAAATCTAACCTTCCATGTTTTCTCTAACAGTCCTTATGACATCAGGGATCTGTGTAGTCTTTTTTCCAACCTTTCTTCCCCTTTCGTATTATTACTTTAGGTAGGCACTAGTTCTATTGGTTCAACATCACATAGACCTTTTCCTTGTTCGCAGGAAATAAATCTGCCAATGGATTTATTCTCCCCCATGTTTCACCATTGTTTAAGGGAAAGTTCAAATCTCCTCCACAGCTTGCATTTCTTCCTTGAAAAATTGGATTATTAAGCAGTTCTTCTTGGTACTCTTTTCTTTGCACACAAGGCCCAAAAATGTTAACAAGTGAAGTTCTTGTTGGACCTTTCCAATGAAATTTGATGGAGAACTGATGAGATGCACAGATAGAGATAGACACATAAACATGAAAAATGCAGTGAAAATTGGTGTCAAACAGATCTCTTATCCTTTATTTCTCTAGCAATGTCTTTATATAATTTTACAAAGGATAAAGTTGGTGTTATTTGATGTTGTCAACTTTAGGTACCTAGCATTTAAATAAGAAAAAATAGCAAGATGCTAAATGCTCTTTGTGCACTTATTGGCTCATGCTAACTAGTAATATGCATTAATTATGGAATAGAAGATGTGGCATTATCAAAATGATAGAGTTTAGGAAGCAAGTCCATGTTTTTTTACTGAGTTCTTCCAGCCTATTACTAGTCCACCAACTTTGCCTTCTCCCATCAAAACTACAAAGTTGCAACCATGAACTAAAGAATTTAAAATACTCTTTTTTCCTCTCCTTCTATCATAGTTTCCTATGGCAAATGATATCAGGTTTATACTTTTCCACTACACTCCTAATTGATCTTTTTTTGTGTGGAGACCGGAACTCACATATATTGAGTGACAGAATAATAATTTATTGCTCCTTAGAGAGGCCTTCCCTGCTCTAATGGCCCTAGTGATTGTTGGTTGTTCACCTTGTATTTTTTTGCTTAGCTCTCTGCTGGGATAGGGTGAGTGTTAAAATTGGACAACTAGGTCCAAACTCCGGTTGTGCTGCTCAGATGACGATCGCAATATTTTTATTGGATTCCTCTTTCGGAGAGGTGTAAGATTGATCTAAAGATCATCTCGATCAGATGAGCAGAACATGTACTTTGAATTTATTCCACTTATGTGCTGGGTCGGCCTGGAATAAAATATTGACTTAAATGTCTTAAAGGACGTGTCACACACCCCAAAGATTCCTATATATTGGAGAGACTTGGAGTTCATTTGACACACATCGATGTGGAGGAATTCTCTCTCTGGATAGCGTTGGAGCTGCGTATTCTTTGTTTGGATTGTTCTGGGGTTATGTGTGACACGTTTGGCTGAATGACCTATTGAAGACTTTGCTGGTAGAAGCATCCTGCTGATCGCCGTAACGTCACCATTTCCTATCTCTGTTCTGGCTTGTCTTCTATCGATCTATTGGTATGTTCTATCTTCTTCAGTGTTGTGCCCTAATCTGAAATGGCATAGAACATGTACAGAAATTAACATGGTATCGGAGCCTTGGAAGAAGACAACGCCCAACCTAGATAGGGCTGCAATCAGCGAGATGTGGGTTATTCTAAAACCTCTTTGCAGTCTCCTCCACCCTATCCGTAAACTCGCTGTGGCCAGTTCTTTTCGTATGCAAGGGTGTCTTGTTTTTTTTGGAGCGGCAGGGCTTCTCGGTGCACAGATTAAACACGGCTTCAGTAAATTCTGAAAATTGACGTTGACTTCTGTTAATTCAGATAATTGACATAATCAAAGAAGGTTCGAATAAGACGGTCTGCGGTTGCATTAGACGCCGTATGGTATTGGACGCGGCAGCGGCTAGCGGATAAAATTGCAGACGTGGAATCTGGTCTGCTGTCATACCTGCGATCAAATAAAATAATCACCGCTTAATGTTCACCCGCTCGAATATTCAACTATGCCACCGGAATTCGCCTCGCCACTATTCCGTCTGCTTTCACGCCGGAAAATGCTGCACATCCGTGGCCCATCAGAACTCGAAAATCTGATGTTCTTTTTTTTGCTGTGGTCGATAATATTTTTTTTGATCGGTCTGTGTTAGAATACCTGGAACTAAGACATCCGAGCCCGATAAGCCGTTCTTTTTTGGAAAATCGGACGCTACCGCGAATTTACGTTTTTTTTTGGCGGAAGTCGAATTTACGATGGCGGAAGTCGAAGTCAGAATCTGCTGGCGCCGCATTATTTGCGTAAACTACAATTCCGGGCGTGCAGTGGTGGACCGAGCATCTGAGGCCTGATCCCGTGAAAATACAACAGATGAGAATGCTGTGTTTTTTTTTCGGACGAAGAAGAAGAGTGAGATAAGAAGTTCTGGATGCATGGGATAAACTGAAACTTGATTTGTTTATCATGGATACTTACTCACCGCCATTGCCGAAATGCTAACCCCATCGTTCAGTACATGAATATCTTGGGCAATTTGCCTCTGTTTTGAAACGTAAGGATCAAAAGGGCGAGAGGAAGACACAGAATTCACAATTGCAGAAGATTCGAAGGGCTAAAACGGAATTCGAGAGGCAACGAAATGCGATGGAGAATGAGTTAAAGCGCCAGAAGAATATGAAAGAAAGGCTGAACGTCTGAGACTGACCGCATCAAATGAATGTCTGAAATAGCTTAATCGAGGAGCCGAGTTGAAAAATGAGATTAACCGATGGCCTTTAGCTCCCGTAATAAACAGATGGACTGCATGTATGATGGACGATGTCATTAAACTCTGTCGTTTTTTGTTTTGCGTTCCTGTAATTTCTGGAAATGTCTGGAAATTTGGCTTACGGGAGAAACGATATTCGACGCTGCTCAGAAAATTTGTTTTTCTTCAGACTGTCGATTTATGCCGAATCATGCTATTACAGTGTGCAAATTTTCATAGTAACACATCTTCTGAAGCAGCCTCAGAGACTTAAGGACAGGAGATGGAGGTAAGACGACTGTTTTGGGTTGGAAATTGTCTCTTATGCAGGACCGAGGAGAGGAGCAGGCAGGCCTCAGCTCCTAGGAAAATTCTCGGCTGTTTTGGAGTGCCCTAAGGGCTGGTTCTACTCCCATTTAAGGTGCCACAAGAGTGGCTGTAGCCTACAGGTGACCACAGGTCTGTTTGGGAGCCCTAAAGAGGGGTCGAGACCCTGTTTTAGGGAGCAGTCACGTCCAGGCAAAAGTTCAAGGGAAGCCGTAGTAAATTAAGTCTGTTTGGAAGTGTTTTGGGTGGGCTGATAAGGTCTGTTATCCTGCCCTAACCAGGTGCCTAATTTACAGCAGTATTACACCAGCCAAAGGAGGTATGTATGTTGTGTTTATGTTGAAGTTGTTGCTAGCTGGATAGGCTGTCCAAGTGGGGACAGTTTGGGTAACCTGTAGCAGCCAAGAGATAGGGTTGACATGGACTGTCAGATGCCCTTACTGAAGGCGATGTTGCAGCAGTATATTGGTGGCCATTCTTGAATTTAATTATTAAAGCAGGGGTATGCAGGAGAGAGACAGAGAAGTTGTCTTGGGTGATCATTAATATCCAAAAAGGAGTCCCACAATTCCAAGGAGGATCCCCACTGCTGGATAGATCGAATTGTTGCCTTATTATCAATGTACCCAGACCGAAATTCCTTCAGCAAAGGTCCAAAATTTCCTCTTGCATTTTGACTGGGTCATAAATCTGGAGTTGGTGGTATAGGAAGAAGAGAACCCTGCCTGGTACATCAAGGACAAGAGTCCAAGAGATCCCTAGGAGTTGTCTGCTGAAATAACCAGAAATGGGCAGATCTGGAAGCAACTCAAGGTGCAATGCCTCAAGTGCAGGATAAACCAAGGTAGATTGAATCCCTTGTTTTTTTTGTATGCTGCAGTCTTAGAAGGCTGTTTGAAGGAGCTACTCACAGAATAACAGGTAGTAGCTGAAAGGACTCCTAACACAAGATGAGGCTTGTTGATATGTTCCCCCTGTATGTCTGTGACATAGATAGACACCTATGTAGCAGTAGCATGTGACTGTATTAGTCCTACATTGGAGCGTTATGGTAAACTTAAAATGTGAACTGAGAAGTTTATGCAGATTTTTGGTCACATGGTTGGAATCTTGAATCATGATCAGCAAAGTCTGTTGGATGGCTTTGACTGTGGGAGATCAGGTCCCAATTCCAAGATGATGTCTGGGATTCCCTCATTTAAAACAGATTTCTTCTCTCGAGATAGAAGCTAACATTAAGAGGGAGATATATCTGTATATGCTCCTGAGTGGATGTCTTTGTTCAACGAAAGAAGATCGTCATGGCTCAGGGACATATGGCTTCAGAGGGGGAAATTCCGAAGGAAAACCAAGAAGCCATATTAATAACAGGATATCTAGTAGCCATGAGTACTTTTGTACAATCTGACGTTGGATACCTTTGAGGAAGTCGAAAAGCATCAAGTCTGGAAGGATGTTATGCTGTGGTCCCAAGACCATAGGACAAAGCAGTTATCACCTCGAAATGGCTCTACAAGATCAAGCATGGATCTGTTGGAAGTGCTGAAAATTTCAAGGCAAGATTCGTTGCCTATGAAGAAGATATAGACTATGATGACATATTTGCACCTGTGGCTGAAGATACCACCATTCGATCTATTATAGCTCTTGTTGCTGCGCAAGGATGGAGTCTTCATCAGATGATGTGAAGACCGCATTTTTCTGCATGGTGTGATAAAGGAAGAGATATATGTGGAGCAACCTCTGGGGTTGGAAGTCCAGGATCGGGACACCCATGTCTGCAGGTTGAAGAAAGCCCTCTATGGGCTGAAACAAGAACCCTGAGATTGGTACAAGAGGATAGATAGCTACTTGATGAAGATGGGCTTCACTCGAAGTAATGCTGATCCGAACCCATACTTCAAAGTTGTCAAGGGAAAAACTCTCACTCTGGTGCTGTATGTGGATGACCTCTTCCTAATAGGTGCTGACCCTCTCATTCATCAATGCAAGAGGGAGCTCGCTGTTGAGTTCGAGATGAAGGACCTAGGACTGATGTCTAGGCCTAAAGGTCTAGCAGAGACCTGGCGAGATTTTCCTTTCTCAAGGAAAATACATTATGAATTTTCTGGTATGATGGACTGTAAGTCCATGGAACTCAACTTTAAGAAATTGAGTAGCAGCGTTGCTGGGCCTATCCTACTGAGTATCGTTAACTCATAGGGACCCTAATGTTCTTAATGAACACTTGTTCGAACATATGTTGTGCAATGAACACTTTGAGTCAACACAATGTTGATCATAACATTCACTGGGTTGGTGCCTAGAAACTCTTGAGATATCTCTGAGGCACGATAGACCATGGGCTGAGATACACTGCCGGGAGTATGACACTCCGTGGATTTACTGATGCCGATTGGGCTGGCAGTGTGGTGGATCGTAAGAGCACATCGGGATGCTGCTTCAATCTTGGTTCTGCTTCGATCTCATGGATGAGCAGCGTAAGCTCATGGTCAACACCGAGGTCGAATACATTGCGCCTAGTATGGCCCGTTGTATGCTTTGCTGCGAAAGCTCTTAGCGAGCCGTTTGGACATGTGCTAGATACCACCGTGATACTCTCCAGGATAACCGTAGTGGGATTCGTATGATCGGGAATCCCGTGTTCCACGATTGATAAGCATGTTGATGGCTGGTACCACTTTATCTGGGATATGGTACAGCGAGGCGCCGTAAGGCTCGATCATATAGGAACTGATGAGCAGGTCGCGGATATTCTCACAATGCCCTTGGAGAAGGTCATGTTCCTAACTTTCCGTGAGAATCTTGGAATCATGGAACGACCCTATTCTGAGGGTCCTGTTGGACGATGAGCTCTGGGAGCTCAAAGGGGGTTTTTGGGGATAGCTTCTTGGAGCTATAAGCACTTATGGTGCTTCTGCCCCACCGTTGTGATTATTGAGTTGGTTCGCCTCTCATTTATCTGTGCCCCGTATGCATCCTACCCATTGAATTAAGGGCTCATGGGAAGTACCTCTCATTTTGCCAATGAGATGGGAAAGGCTAGAGACTAGTAGCAAAGACTGATGGACGCATCAGAATTTGCCGTACTCTCTATCTAGGATGGCACGATCCAACCACTTGATCTGGGATCAATTTTAGTGAAGTCTGGGACCTCTGCCTGACTTCGGGTCAGATGAACCAACTTCAGGTTGGTTGGAGACTCTCTGTGAGTCTGATAGTGAGGTCTCGGGGACCTCGGCCTCGACTGGTCGATGAACCAACTTCGGGTTGGCTGGAGACTCTTCGTGAGTCCGATAGAGAGGTTTCTAATTGAGCTGAATCTGTCAGCCCGGCATGATGTCTTTGTGATCGACCCACTTCGTTCTCGTTTAAAGAGGCCAAGAAAGCAAGTTACTACGGATGACGCACGCATGTTTCCGGGATTGCACTAGTGGACGGAGTTCTCCTCAGTTGAGAGGAGTGTTAAATTAGAGCAACGTAGTCCAACCTGTCAGGCTGCCGATGATGGTCGCAATATTTTTATTGGATTCCTCTTTCTGAGAGGTAAAAGATTGATCTAAAGATCATCTCGACGATGAGTATTAGAGGTATTCTGAATTTATTCCACTTATGTGCTGGGTCGGCCTGGAATAAAATATGGACTTAAAGGTCTTAAAGGACGTGTCACACACCCCCAAAGATTCCTATATATTGGAGAGACTTGGAGTTCATTTGACACACATCGATGTGGAGGAATTCTCTCTCTGGATAGCGTTGGAGCTGCGTATTCTTTGTTTGGATTGTTCTGGGGTTATGTGTGACACACTTGGCTGAATGACCTATTGAAGACTTTGCTGGTAGAAGCATCCTGCTGATCGCCGTAACGTCACCATTTCCTATCTCTGTTCTGGCTTGTCTTCTATCGATCTATTGGTATGTTCTATCTTCTTCAGTGTTGTGCCCTAATCTGAAATGGCATAGAACATGTACAGAAATTAACAGTGAGGAAGGACCTCATTCATTGTGCTGATTGGATTAAAGACAGTGTTTGGCCAGCAATGAAACCCCCCTCAATTAAATTCCTTCATGCTATCTCACCATTGATCTTTAGTGATACTCCTTCTTAGTGTTAGGAATATAATCAACATCAACATTTTGAGAAGAGTTCAACCTACCAGAATCAGAAACAATGGTCTCACCTTTCTGAGTTTTATGAAAAATAATCCTCCTCTAGAAAGAGGTTTCATTTTCATTGGTGCTAGGCTCTTTTTGTTGGGTGCTTGGGATTTTCTAGGCTTGTTTCATCTCCATAGTCCCTCCATTGTATGTCTTCTTTCTGGTTCTTTCTTTCCCACTTTTCATTTCCTGATCCTTTCTTATCCTTATCTTTCATCCGGATCTTGTCAACAAAGGTCCCCTCCTCTAGTTGGGTTAGTGATGAAAATTATTCTTCCTTATGCCTGGAAACCATCTGGATCTCCTAGTCTTGATTGAACCTTCAATATTTTAAGACAAGTTCCTTCTTTCCCTTGCCCTAGACAGATCTTGGAGGATTCTATGACAAATAGCTTGGGAAGATGTCTCTACATTAGGGTCTTTGTCTTTTCTTTCTCCTTGTAGACCATGCATTTACTTGCCGTCATCCTCTGATTCATTATCTGGTTCCTGCTGCTTTTAGCATGCTCTTTCTGATGCCTATATAATTTGCATATAGAACACCTGAAGGGGATTTGCATGTATAACTGTTTCTCTATGTCAATGTCCATTGCATCTGGGAGCCCATCATCTAGGTTCAATTCAACATAGATCTTCTTTACTTATGTTACCTCTTTTTTGATTGCCTTCTTATCTATGTCATGAAACCTACCCAGTTTGTTGTCAATGGCTCTTAGACTTCCCTCTTTTCCGTGGGTAGGTAGGGCAGCTTGACCCAGACTGGTACACCGCACTATTTCAGCCGGCTCCTTTAATGGGTCAAAACACGGATGCCATTGTTTTAAGGAAAATATGGTACTGTCGTGGTGCCACTTCCCTTTCCTAATCACTTCCTTTCCCCTTCCTTTTGTAAATGTAAAGGTTATCTAGCCCCTCTCCAAGACCTGGAAAACAGAAGCATATCCCAACTGTTACCTTCATACTTTACCTAATCAATTTGGAAAGATTTTTGTCTAAGATTGTCCTTTTATGGAAGTTCTCAATTAACGTTTTTCCTGGTATAAGCTCACTTGATTGATGACAATGTCTTTCCCCAAGAACAACTGCATTCCTTCTTTCCACCATTTGCTGCAAGAATTATTCGTCCTCTTCCTTAAGGGCTTCATCTTTCTTTCCGATTCCTTCTCCTTAACCTTAGAGACTCTTCTGAGAGCTCCTAGGTTAAAGAGCCTCCATGGGCAGGACCAAAAGGAGAATCAAAGAACTAGTTTGAACTTTGAACTAGGAAAAAATATTCATTGGTCCCTATAGCATTACAAACACCAAATTTCTCTGTGCCACTGTTTGCCTTCAAAGCATCCCCATCATTCTTACTTGAAAAGGCCCCAGCACAAGTCTTTGGAACATCTCTGCAAGGGTTTATTTGGCAGTCTAGAACAATAGAGGGTTCGTGAACACTAAGACCTTCAGCTGAAGCTTCGCTCATTGGCATGAGAGCTCCAATGTCCATGATGATTTCATCACAAAGCCTTATCTAGTAATTATGATACAGTGAGGTTTGATGTGGACAATTAACCTACCCATCTATGTTAAGAAACATACCCAGTCTGTTGCTAATACCCCTTAGGCTTCTCTCTTTTCCAAGGGTAGGTAGGGCAGCTTGACCCAGATTGGCACTATTTCAGCTGACTTCTTTAACGGGTCAAAGCAAGGATGCTATTTCTTTAAGGTAAAGATGGCACTGTCCCAGTGCCACTTCCCTTTATTAAATTATTAATCACTTCTGTGCCCCTTCATTTTCTGAATATAGAGGCTATCTAGCCCTTTGCTAAGATGTGGAAACTAGTGTATCCCAATAATCACCTCCATACTTTCCATCAGGAAAGGTTTATGTCTAAGATTACCCTCCCATGAAACTTCTTAATCAATTTTTTTCTGGTATAAGTTCCCTTGGTTGACAACCATTTCTCCCCCAAGACCAACTCCGTTCCTTCTTTCAACAATTTGATGTAATAATATTCCTCCTCCTCATCCTTAAGGGCTTTCTCTTCCCTCTGATTCTTTCTCCTTAACTTTGGAGACTCATTTTCCTGCTCCTTCTAACTTATCTTCTGACAATTTTTAGGTTATAGAGACTCCATGGCCAGGACAGAAAAGAGGATCAAAGAACTAGTTTGAATATTGAACTAAGAAAAATTATTCGTTGGTCACTATAGCATTACAAACACCATTTTTATCCCTCCAGCTGTTTTCCTTCAAATTATCCCCTTACTCAAAAAAGCCTCAGCGCAAGTCTTCCGAAAATCTCTAGTGTTTATTTGGCAGTCCAAAATGAAAGAGAGTTTGTGGAACATCGAGGCCCTTCATCTGAAGCTTCACTCATTGGCATGAGAGTTCCACATTACATGATGATTTCATTGCAAGGCCTTACCTTGTAATTATGATCTGTTGAGGTTTGGTGTGGACGATGAATCTTTCTTAGAAAATGATTAACCCCTGTCATATCTGGTTGAGGCTCTGAAAAGGGCAAAGTGGAGTTTCGATGCAGTGCAAATCCCAAACAGGCTTCATTCTGATCCTTGTGGGTTCCAACATGCTGAATCTCATAAGCTGCAGTAATCTTTGAAGCCCTACTTAGGGTGAGCATTTGGATCAAATTCAAACTTATATTGCCAAGGAGAAAAAACTGCCCCTAGAGCATACACATCATTATGAGAAGAATAGACTTTTACCTTCTCGACATCTGTGTCCCTGTGTCAAGAGCCTTTTTCCTTTTCCCTTGACATCTCACCTTCGTCATCTCCTCTTGTGAAAGGGAAGATATAATTCCTGCATAGTCCTTGTAGTGGATCTAAGGAATAATCCATTATCTCCTCTTCCTCCATCTTCTCAATCCCACATGATTTTATTCTGTCCTTAGCTACAATTATTCCAATAATTGTGCATGGAAAATTTGAATATAGTTGGCTGTTTATGCCATGAAACTCTGAATGTTAATTATGCCTCAAAGTACATATTCTACCTGTGCATTCATGATATAGTTTGAGGGAAAATATCTAATGACATTTTTCAAATGAACCTGGTGAGTTACAAATGGGTTTGTTAAGCGTAACCCTCAATCTTTTGACAATTATGGTGGTCCATTTGATTGCACATAAAGCATTGTCCTTTTTGCTTCTTCCCTTTCCATTGACGTATGTATACATGGTTTGCAATTGTTGTGTACTGTTGGTAAGTGTGGCCAATTAGGTATAACTCATCATTCTTCTAGAGTACCGACTCCAGACTATGGTGTTTCAATGGCCATGAGTCATCCTTTGTTGGTTCATTTTCCTTTATTAACAGAGATCTTAATCTAGGATGATTTCCTAAGTAGATGATGAATCAATAGGCTGAACATGCCTCATGCATTATGGAAAATGATGTGATTTCTTATCACTGATACATGCTCATGATGCTTATCCGTATTGGCTAGAAAGTCCTAGCAGGGAAGAATTTCCAGTTTGTAAGCTTTAACAAGGAATATTTTATCATTAGTATATGTACAATGCTTGATTTAGATCCTTGGTTGTGATTCCACTGCTACTTATCAATCCAAATTTGAGGCAATTTCATTGATCCAGATTTATTTCTTTCCCAAACTTTCTTATTCTTAGAGGTACAAGTACTAGAAAAAGACAGGTGACTCAACCTGACCTCAACCAGGCAATAAGCTATGCGGGATCAGGTTTTCCTTTAGAGACTTATGTTCTCAGTACCTTGAAATTTGTAAACTTGAAGTGACCATTGTTATGAACTTCTAGAACTAGTGGGCATAACTGCAAGGTAATATACACTTTTAGTCATGGTAGAGCAACAATTTTAGCGGAGCTATAGGATAGTATAAACATGTAGTAGGTTGGCATATCATCATGGATCTCAATAGGCCTTAGCAAACTATGTTTTATTTGTAAGCCAGTCCCTGCCAGATATTATATAGTCAGCCAATCTCTTGCCTCTACCCCATGTGAACTATGCAGTGTACTGATCAGTACCCAATGCCACATATATAGACCTTCATGGTGGTCAAACACCCTTTTTGATGCAAGTCACTTTTCCAATAAAAACATCCATAAAATCATGCATGGGACTTTTGGCTAATTCTCAGAACAAAAGGCTCACAGAAAGGACCATCTTAGGAACTAATTAGTTAAGAGTGTGACTTCATTTATCTACACACAGGGAGTGCTTTATTGTTTTAGACTTAGGAGATTTATTGTTAAAGCAATTGACATGGAGTATTAAGTTACACCTTTTTGTCTGGGTCGCATGACCAATATAGGGAGCATATCACGCCATTTCAATGCATGGATGTGGGCTCAGATATTCAAGTAGTTTCAGAGCACAGTTTTTAGTATTTATATCCTCAATGAACGTCACATGCAGCCAGCTCAGGAAGGATAGGGTTCATAAATTTCACAAATATTTTTGCATCTTAACATGTTCTTTGTGTCCTTTTTTGCTTCTTTCATTGGTATTTTTCTATATTACAGCTCAAATGTTTTACTCTATTGTAGATTTCGGAGTTGCATAGACGAGATGGTTTCGAAGTTGGAAATGCTGATAAGATATTTGAGAGTACATCTGCAGAGCAGTTAAGGAGAAAGGTTGCTTGACTGGAATTCGTATGTGAATGGATATGAACTTTGTAAATATAACTACTTTGCCTGCAATGGATTCTGATTTTTATGGCATATTCCTGGACATCAAATCTGTCTCGTAATAAGAAATTGTTTCCAAGGCACTTGTAATCTGATCAGTGGTGATGCTAAGAATGGATGCAATATCGTCATTTAAAGCATGAGTACATTTACCTTTGGAAATCTTTCAGAAAATTAGATTTACTTTATCCTGTTTCTCTTTCAATGGTGTGCGTGCTCTTACAGCTAAAAGAAAAGAACTCTTTCGTTGTAAGATAGTGTGGATGTCTCCAGTAGCTTGGTTAACTGTTTTTCTGTCAACATTCATTCATATTGGCAATGGACCTGTGGCTTTGGCTTGCTACTGTTTGACAATTTGGAGGTTATAGCAACATAGGTGAATGTGCAATGTGGTATCTATCTTGTGCTAATTGCATTTTACAAATTAGAGATCAAATTTGAACCAATCACTCTGTGGTAGTATGGACAAGTAATAATGCTATTTCCATTTCTTTTAAAAGGATTCTACTGTAGTAAATGAAAATTCTACAATGGTTATGAAACTTGCAAAACCATACAATTTGTTGTTACAACTTTCTGAATAACAATTCAAAACTTGTACTAGTAAATATTATTATGGTCACTTAGATTTATCTCATAGGTTCTATTTGCTGTTAATCTGAGATCATAGACAAAATCTTTGTGGCACAAAGATTTGGAATGTTAAAATGACAACAAATTCATTTTTGGAAGTGGGGATGGCCAGGGTCCAATGTTAGCTGGAAACATGGGCACACAATGGACATATATAAAATTAAGTTGCAATGAAACGGATACGGGAACGGATACAGATGCAAGGTTTGAAACGGATACAACAAATTTTCAAAAAATCTGGATACGATACGACAAGGAAACAACACACACACACACACATATATATAACAAAATAAGAATTTCATATTACCATTCATCTTTTAGAATCTAGATTCTATATCTAAAAATACATAATCATCATCATGAATTCAACATAAACAAATCATCATCATCAATTCAGCATAAACATTGTCATCATCATTAGTGATTATTATAACATTCAACATATTATCATCATCATTAGTAATGTAATTAGAAATGCTACAACGTTTGTGCTTTTGGGTCCAACTCCTTCAAAGAACATGTCACGCATGGCACATGGTATCTATCTTCCTTGCATGACAATTAAAAGGCCCATATGATCGTTGGGATACACTGTCAAGACCTATTTGAACATTTCAATCTTTTCAACGTCAGATTGGTCTCTTGACTATATGTAGGCTAAAGATTGGCCAGAGAAAATTTGTTATATTGGAGGGATTTATGAAATCATAAGCAAAATCAATGACAGTTAACAAAAACTTAACCAAACTGAAAATTAATTGCTCAAATAAATCTCTTTACGAAGACATTCATCAAACCCTTTTGTTTGTATTTTTGAACATCTATATTTTTCTGAGTAGTAAGAATCCTTGATAAATATATGGAGTGTTGTTTCTAAAGATTTAGAAGAGACGTTATGAGACTATGTTTATAGTGAGTTTATTTACACATGTTTTCTTCATTTTTATTATTTATTTATGGCTATATTAATTTTCACGCTTTTTAACATTTTAAGGGTGGATTCTGATCACGATTTTTGTAGATCCATTTTTGAATTTCCGGAAACGGATCCAAAAAAATTAAAACCCCTAGAAACATATTCAATTCCAAATATGAAGTTTCTGATTTTTTGAAGCGGCACAAAAACGTTTTTACAACGTTTCGGACAAGGATCGTATTCGTTTCCGTTTCGGAAACGAGGATTTGCGTTTCCAACAAATTCTTAAGGCGTTTATGGTAACTGAGCTATACAAAACATGAATACATGAGGGGTGTTGAGAATTTTGTAGGGCATAGTTTAATTCAATTCTCTAATTGATAATTACTTGTGAACTTATTTCTCTTACTTATATCTTATTTTCATTAGCTTATTGGGTCTTTCATCAAATCAATTATCAAAACACAAAAGACACAAGATTTTGGCTCTTCAAGCTAGGGCCAAAACCTCTCCCTCTTGGAGAGGAAAACCTGAAAGTAATTCTTCTTATAGACCTTCAATTGAAAAGTACCATGACCATGACACAGACTCTTGACACCAGTATGCCTCCAAGACCTTGTCACTGCTCTTTCTTGGCTCCTTATGTTGTTCTACCTTTTCTGCATCGTTCTGCAACAAAACTAGGGAGATTTGGTCCCTATCCCAGTAATGTGCTTCTATATTTGTAATATTCCCAATTAGCCATGAGCTAGTTGGAATATTCAATTTTGTTTTTCTACTTTGTTTAAAGAATAAGAGGGCAAAGGTGGTCCAAAATTCTCCTTAATAATGAATAAATCAATGCCAACTGTGAAAGAGACAAATCTTGGCAGCTTAATTGAAGCACCCTTGGTGTGAAAGGGGCTAGATCACTTTGATTGGGTCAACCTTGACCAAATCAACAACGCTGTCATGGAGGAGTGGCCATCAATGAGGTACATCGCAATTTTAGATGGAGATGCTTTGTGTCAATGTAGTGATCTTTCTGGATGGGGCTGAGGGTTTGCAAGCTCATATTCTATTTAAGGAAGAGGATGGCAGCCATATGAAGGTGGTTGATGTATATGATATTTCTGAATATATGGTCTATTTAGACATATATCTTTCTCTTGCTGTTTAGCTGAGATAGAGTGTTGTTTAGCATAGGGTGTTCTTGATCGGGAATCCCACCTCTTCCATTGAGTAGCTCTTGGAGGAGTTTTACACTATATTGTCCACTATCTGGCTTGAGGCCAAGCTTCTTCTTTCAACTACAGCATAGATCCTGTTGAGGGTTTGGTTGTTTTTGCAAGCTGCAGTAAGTGGAGACTAGATCTCTAGATCTAGGCCATTTCAATGATCATTTTCAGTGGAGGAGGTTTCTACTTCATTGGGAGGACAATATTGAAGGGCTTTGAGCTCATTTTCAAATCTTGGCATTAGGCCAACCTTATTTTGATACCTACATCGCAGTTTACTTCCAGATCCGCGTTATTTGTGTAGGAGGAGTTGCAGGGTGGTTTAGCACACCATTTGGAGCGCTGATTTTCAAGTGATTGGGATTTGCCTTTTACTTTGAGGATCTATTGGAAGAGGCTATTTTATTGATCATATCAGATCAGCCACACTTTCTAGATCCGTATTTTTCAGTAGATCTGTAGTCTTATATCTCAGATCTACATCTTGTACTTGGTGTTTTGCTGAAAACCCTTGAGGGGTTCTTTAGAGGAGCTTGTATAGTGCATGGATCTGATATAGATCTAACTTTTGAGGCACATATCATCTCTAGATCTGATGTATAATCTACAACTGTTGCAGAGCTAATAAAATAACGCTATAAGGGTTTTCCAGCTTTTCTATATAGTTGCAACACTTCATATTGAGGGATTTTGTTCATTGGAGGCTTGTATTTCATGTTATGCATCTTATGGCCCATTTATTATGTACATTTTGCTGCTGTAATAACATATGAAAGGTCTCCATATTGGCCTCTTGCTTTATAAATTATGATCTGCAATTTTGTTCCAACATTTTGAACTATATTCTCGCTTTTCCCATTGGGAATATTACAGTGGTATCAGAGCATAATCTTGGCACAACCTATGCATTCTAAAAGCCAATATGTCATCTGAAGAAGGAGAGCCTTGTGATTGATGCAATGGAATGATCAACCAGTGCATCAACCACAAGCTTCCCAACGCTCTACCATGCCTACATTTTTGGCTGTGGGAAATGAAGGGTTTCAGGAGCAAGAATCCCTTGAAGACAATTTTATGGAGTATGAATCTCAAACTCAAAGGTTCAAAGAACACTTGAGTTTTCAGAAGTTTTGTCAAATAAAGGAAATAGAAGACCAAGGCATCATCATAGAAGTGGTGGATTCATTCAGAATCATGATCGACACCATACTATGGGCAGATTTTTTTAACCCAATTTTGATGGGTCATCCAAGTGTATTGCAAAATCTTGGGTAGAAAAACTTGACACCTACTTTCAGTTGAACAAGGTTTCAGAAATGGAAGCCATTAAGATTGCCGCGCTGCACCTTAAGGTTGAAGCACATGACTAGTGGTTCCATGGCTTGTCTACATTGGGTCATGCCAATGTGACTGCTTATTCCAAGTTCACTAGAAGGCTGGTGGAAAGATTTGATAGAAGAGATCCTGAAGCACCATTCATTAGCCTTGCAAAGTTGAAACAATCAGGTAATGCAGAAACTTACATCTATGAAGTTTTAAGACTTTCTGTTATGGTTCCTAATTTATCTGCAGCAAGAAGGGTGTACATGTTCATTGATGGGTTAGATGAACCTCTTCATGGGTTGGTTAATTCTACCAAGCCCACTACCCTACATGACGCCATTGAAAGGGCTAGAGACCTTCAAGATGCCTTGCCAAAAGCAAAGGCAACATTTCAGCATAAGCCCTCTTTTCCTTCAAAGGGAAAGGAAGAAAAGGCTGCTCCTTCAAAGGAGAGTCAATATAAAAAACCTCTTGATGATGATGTCCGGAGAGATCTAAGAAGAAGGAAGCTTTGTTTCACATGCCAAGAAGCTTGGGCATCTGGAAATAGATGTGCAGCTGGAAAAGCACATTACATATAGGTCTTCTCAGATGATGCGGAGGAAGAAGAAGAAGAACAAGGGAGGGGTCACAGCACTGGAGTAGGAGGAGATGATCCACCACCACCTAGAGGTGAGGAGGGAGAAATTGCTCCAATTAGAGGCACTCTTGCATCATTAAGAGTGATACCCAACTGTTATGAAAATTCCACACAAAAACAGAGATAAATATGCGCAGTGGAAGCAGGGATATGATGATCCCATCTATTATGCACATGAGAATGATCCATGAGGATCATTATCTTGTGGTAAACCACCTGGGAGACCACCTGATCCAGATTTGGTGAAAGATGTCTCACATCTTGATGCTTCTTTCATAGATCCAGGAAGGATGGGAGCATTAGAAGACCAAAATACAATGCTGAGAGTCTTGGGTGAGCTCAAGGAGGAGGGAGATAATCTTCCACTATCACCATTACCCACTCTCTCATCTTATACTGCGCTGAGAGGAAATGCTGCAAGATTGGAGGATGAGGCCATCAATGGGCAAGGAGACCATTCCTTGGCTATGGAGACTTAGAAGATGATTTCACTTAGAGAGAAATCTTCCATACATGATAGAAGGTGGTGGCCACATGCATGCTTTGATTAAACCAAGGAGGTATTGGATAGATGATAGCCTCCCATGAGAGACTAACTTTCAGAAGCCTCAATCTCTATTTGAGCATGTGCATATGCAAGGAGGACAGCAAGGAGGGAATAACAACCTTCCATTATATACCATTGGCATGAGAGATGTCAAGGAGGAGAACAACCATATGACAAACATTCTTTTGATAGATCATCAACGCTGTCACTATGGGAGATTGATCCATATTGGAAATCCCAACTGTTGCTGGATTATTCTAAGGATCTTCACACATGCATGATACTTGATGAACAACTACATGAAGAGGGCTATTCATTCCAAGAAGGAGTCATCTATTATCATGGTAGGATCTTCTTATCTAGAGCCTCCAAGCTCAAGGAGAATTCTCTACAAAGGGCCTATGAAGAGTTCTTTTTCAGCCACACTTATTCCATGAGATTCTACAACATCATGATGAGAAGCTACACTTGGAAGGGCTTTGAAGGAGAACTATATCAGCATTTTCAAAGATGTATGAACCATGTGGAGTTGGGACAACATCATAACTCTATAAATGAGTTAATTCAACCATCTCTTTCTTCTTTTAAGAGAGGAGATAGATCTGTGCACCACTCCATTTGTTTAGGGAGAAATTTTGGTGAAAGATATGCTTGTGTACCTACTGTTTTATTTGATGAACATATGCACTCTTTTACTATGTTTATGTAGGCCAAAGTTCCAAGGAGGAGCACTATACCATATAAATTTCATGGCCAAGTTTGGGCCACAAAATTCTAAACATGGCTACTCACATGGAGATCAAAGGGAGATTTTGTATCATTGTGGGTGCACTCCTAAAGCACCAAACATATCTCACACTTTCAGCCATAGTGAGATGACTTGGGCAGCAAGTAATTGGTGGGGAAACCACTTACCACATCATGATCTGATGCAGTCAGGAGATGCACTGCACTGGTTCCACATGTGGGACTATGACCCACCTCCATATGCACAAATTTCTGTTTGTATGTATGTAGTTTTGATCCCATACATTGATGTTGTACTTGTACTTTTTATAGGAATGTATGGGGGGAGGATGGGAGGTATGTATGTGCCCTATGGGATGGAGATTCTCCATGTTAACTATGCTACATGTTTCAGGGAGAACATTGGGCAAACCATGTTTGTTTCATTTGAACTATTGTCTCCTTATGGGATGGATTATTTGCATCTCATGAGAACTTTGGAGGAGAAATTCATGGAGGGATGGATTGGTGAACACTTAGCTTATGAGGGAAACTTATCACATGTTGGTGTCACCAATGGAGGAAGGAAAGAGTTGCAACACTCACCTTGTCAGTTGCTTGAGGACAAGCAACATTTGGGAAGGGAGGACTGTAATATTCCCAATTAGCCATGAGCTAGTTGGAATATTCAATTTTGTTTTTCTGCTTTGTTTAAAAAATTAGAGGGCAAAGGAGGTCCAAAATTCTCGTTAATAATGAATAAATCAATGCCAAATGTGAAAGAGACAAATCTTGGCAGCTTAATTGAAGCACCCTTGGTGTGAAAGAGGTTGGATCATTTTGGCTGGGTCAACCTTGACCAAATCAACAACACTGTCATGGAGGAGTGGCCATCAATGAGGTACAACGCAGTTTTAGATGGAGATGCTTTGTGTGAATGTAGTGATATTTTTGGATGGGGCTTAGGGTTTGCAAGCTCATATTCTATTTAAGGAAGAGGATGGCAGCCATATGAAGGGGGTTGATGTGTATGATATTTCTGAATATATGGTCTTTTTAGCCATATATATTTCTCTTGCTGTTTCGCTGAGATAGAGTGTTGTTTAGCACAGGTTGTTCCTGATCGGGAATCCCACATCTTCCATTGAGTAGCTCTTGGAGGAGTCTTGCACTACATTGTCCACTATCTGGCTTGAGGTCAAGCTTCTTCTTTCAACTATAGTGCAGATCCTGTTGAGGGTTTGGTTGTTTTTGCAAGCTGTAGTAAGTAGAGACTAGATCTCTAGATCTAGGCCATTTCAGTGCCCGTTTTTAGTGGAGGAGGTTTCTACTTCATTAGGAGGACAATATTGAAGGGCTTTGAGCTCATTTTTAGATCTTGGCATCAGGCCAACCTTATTTTGATCCCTACAACGCAGTTTACTTCTAGATCTATGGTATTTCTGTAGGAGTTGCAGGGTGGTTTAGCACACCATTTGGAGAGCTGATTTTCAAGTGATTGGGATCTGCTTTTCACTTTGAGAATCTATTGGAGGAGGCTATTTTATTGATCATATCAGATCAGCCACACTTTCTAGATCTGTATTTTTCAGTAGATCTGCAGTCTTAGATCTTAGATCTACATCTTGTACTTGGTGTTTCGCTGAAAACCCTTGAAGGGTTCTTTAGAGAAGCTTGTATAGTGCATGGATATGATATAGATCTAACTTTTGAGGCACATATCAGCTCTAGATTTGATGTATAATCTACTGCTGTTGCAGAGCCAATAAAATAACGTTGTAAGGGTTTTCCATCTTTTCTATATAGTTGCAACACTTCATATTGAGGGATTTTTTTAATTGGAGGCTTGTATTTCATGTTATGCATCTTATGGTCCATTTCTTATGTACATTTTGCTGCTGTAATAACATATGAAAGGTCTCCATATTGGCCTCTTTCTTTATAAATGATGTTCTGCAATTTTTTTCCAACATTTTGCACTATATTCCTGCTTTTCCCATTTGGGAATATTACAGTGGTATCGGAGCATAATCTTGGCACAACCTGTGCATTCTAAAAGCTAATATATCATCTGAAGAAGGAGAGCTTCTTACTAACAGAGAGAAGAGGTATTAAAGAAGAAGACATAGAAAGTTTGATTATAAAGATGAGAAAGAAGACAAGGGTAAAAGCCCTTTATCTAGAGGTGAAGATGAAGAGGAGTTCCCTAAGATCCTTCTTAGAGCCATGCAAGAAATTTCTAGAGCGTTCAAGGAGATGAGAATGGATAGATTTAAGGAATCCCCTAAAGGATTTCATCATGGAGAAGGATCTGGCATGTCTCATCACTGGAATTATCCACCAGTGCATCAACCACAAGTTTCCCAACGCTCTACCATGCCTACATTTTTGGCTGTGGGAAATGAAGGGTTTCAGGAGCAAGAATCCCTTGAAGACTATTTTATGGAGTATGAATTTCAAGCTCAAAAGTTCAAAGAACTCTTGAGTTTTCATGGGTTTTGTCAAATAAAGGACAATAGAAGACCAAGGCATCATCATAGAAGTGGTGGATTCATTCAGAATCATGATCGACACCATACTATGGGCATATTATTTTTACCTAATTTTGATGGGTCATCCAAGTGTACTGCCAAATCTTGGGTAGAAAAACTTTACATATACTTTCAGTTGAACAAGGTTCCAGAAATGGAAGCCTTTAAGATTGCAGCACTGCACCTTAAGGGTGAAGCACATGAATAGTGGTTCCATGGCTTTTCTACATTGGGTCATGCTAACATGACTGCTTATTCCGAGTTCACTAGAAGGCTGGTGGAAAGATTTGATAGAAGAGATCCTGAAGCACCATTCATGAGCCTTGCAAATTTGAAACAATCAGGTAATGCAGAAACATACATCTCTAAATTTTTAAGACTTTATGTTATGGTTCCTGATTTATTTGCAGCAAGAAGGGTGTACATGTTCATTGATGGGTTACATGAACCTCTTCATGGGTTGGTTAAGTCTACCAAGCCCACTACCCTACATGATGCCATTGAAAGGGCTAGAGACCTTCAAGATGCCTTGCCAAAAGCAAAGGAAACATTTCAGCGTAAGCCCTCTTTTCCTTCAAAGGGAAAGGAAGAAAAGGTTGCTCCTTCAAAGGAGAGTCAATATAAAAAACCTATTGATGATGATGTCTGGAGAGATCTAAGAAGAAGGAAGCTTTGCTTCACTTTGCAAGAAGCTTGGGCACCTGGACATAGATGTGCAGCTAGAAAATCACATTACATAGAGGTCTTCTAAGATGATGAGGAGGAAGAAGAAGAAGAACAAGGGAGGGGTCACAACGCTGGAGTAGCAGGAGATGATCCACCACCACCTAGAGGTGGGGAGGGAGCAATTGCTCCAATTAGAGGCACTCTTGCATCATTAAGAGTGATACCCAACTGTCATGAAAATTCCACAGAAGAAACATAGATAAATTTGCGTAGTGGAAGGAGGGATATGATGATCCCATCTATTATGCACATGAGAATGATCCATGAGATATCATTATCTTGTGGTAAACCACCTGGGAGACCACCTGATCCAGATTTGGTGAAAGATGTCTCACATCTTGATGCTCCTTTCATAGATCCAGGAAGGATGGGAGCATTAGAAGACCAAAATACAACGCTGAGAGTCTTTGGTGAGCTCAAGGAGGAGGGCGATTATCTTCCACTATCACCATTACCCACTCTCTCATCTTATACTGTGCTGAGAGGAAATGCTGCAATATTGGAGGATGACACCATCAATGGGCAAGGAGACCATTCCTTGGCTATGGAAGAAGATGATCTCACTTAGAGAGAAATCTTCCATACATGATAGAAGGTGGTGGCCACACATGCATGCTTTGATTAAACCAAGGAGGTATTGGATAGATGATAGCCTCCCATGGGAGACTAACTTTGAAAAGCCTCAATCTCTACTTGAGCATGTGCATATGCAATGAGAGTAGCAATGAGGGAATAGCAACCTTCCATTATATACCTTTGGCATGAGAGATGTCAAGGAGGAGAACAACCATATGACAAAAATTATTTGTGATAGATCATCAGCGCTGTCACTATGGGAGATTGATCCATATTGGAAATCCCAACTGTTGGTGGATTATTCCAAGGATCTTCACACATGCATGATACTTGATGACCAACTACATGAAGAGGGCTATTCATTCCAAGGAGTCATCTATTATCATGGTAGGATATTCTTATCTAGAGCCTCCAAGCTCAAGGAGAAGTTGCTACAAAGGGTCTATGAAGAGTTCTTTTTCAGCCACACTTATTCCATGAGATTCTACAACATTATCATGAGAAGCTACACTTGGAAGGGCTTTGAAGGAGAACTATATCAACATTTTCAAAGATGCATGAACCATGTGGAGTTGGGACATCAACATAACTCTATAAATGAGTTAATTCAACCATCTCTTTCTTCTTGTGAGAGAGGAGATAGATTTGTGCACCACTCCATTTATTTAAGGAGGAATTTTGGTGAAAGATATGCTTGTGTACCTACTGTTTTATTTGATGAACATATGCACTCTTTTACTATGTTTATGCAGGCCATAGCTCCAAGGAGGAGCACTATACCATATAGACTTCATGGTCAAGTTTGGGCCACAAAAATTTCTGAACATGGCCACTCCCTTGGAGATCAAAGAGAGATTTTGTATCATTGTGGGTGCACTCCTAAAGCACCAAACATATCTCACACTTTCAGCCATAGTGAGATGACTTGGGAAGCAATTTAGTGGTGGGGAAACCACTTACCACATCATGATCTGATGCAGTCAGGAGATGCACTGCGCTGGTTCCACATGTGGGACTATGACCCACCTCCATATGCACAAATTCTGTTTGTATGTATGTAGTTTTGATCCCATACTTTGATGATGTACTTGTACGTTTTATGGGAATGTATGGGGGGAGGATGGGAGGTATGTATGTGCCCTATGGGGTGGAGATTCTCCATGTTCACTATGCTACATGTTTCAGGGAGAACATTGGGCAAACCGTGTTTGTTTCATTTGAACTATTGTCTCCTTATGGGTTGGATTATTTGCATCTCATGAGAACTTTGGAGGAGCGATTCATGGAGGGATGGATTGGTGAACACTTAGCTTATGAGGGAAGCTTATAACATGTTGGTGTCACGAATGGAAGAAGGAAATAGTTGCAGCACTCACCTTGTCAGTTGCTTGAGGACAAGTAACATTTGGGAAGCGAGGACTGTAATATTCCCAATTAGCCATGAGCTAGTTGAAATATTCAATTTTGTTTTTCTGCTTTTTTTAAAGAATAAGAGGGAAAAGGAGGTCCAAAATTCTCCTTAATAATGAATAAATCAATGCCAAATGTGAAAGAGACAAATCTTGACAGCTTAATTGAAGCACCCTTGGTGTGAAAGGGGCTGGATCACTTTGGCTAAGTCAACCTTGACCAAATCAACAACGCTGTCATGGAGGAGTGGCCATCAATGAGGTACAACGCAATTTTAGATGGAGATGCTTTGTGTGAATGTAGTGATCTTTTTGGATGGGGCTTAGGGTTTGCAAGCTCATATTCTATTTAAGAAAGAGGATGGCAGCCATATGAAGGGGGTTGATGTATATGATATTTCTGAATATATGGTCCATTTAGACATATATATTTCTCTTGCTATTTAGCTGAGATAGAGTGTTGTTTAGCATAGGGTGTTTCTGATCGGGAATCCCACCTCTTCCATTGAGTAGCTCTTGGAGGAGTCTTGCACTACATTGTTCACTATCTGGCTTGATGCCAAGCTTCTTCTTTCAACTACAATGCAGATCCTGTTGAGGGTTTGGTTGTTTTTGCAAGTTGCAGTAAGTGGAGACTAGATCTCTAGGTCTAGGCCATTTCAGTGCTTATTTTCAGTGGATGAGGTTTCTACTTCATTGGGAGGACAATATTGAAGGACTTTGAGCTCATTTTCAGATCTTGGCATCATGCCAACCTTATTTTGATCCGTACAGTGCAGTTTACTTCCAGATCTGCGTTATTTCTGTAGGAGTTGGAGGGTGATTTAGCACACCATTTGGAGAGCTGATTTTCAAGTGATTGGGATCTGCCTTTCACTTTGAGGATCTATTGGAGGAGGCTATTTTATTGATCATATTAGATTAGCGACACTTTCCAGATCTGTATTTTTCAGTAGATCTGCAGTCTTAGATCTCAGATCTACATCTTGTAATTGGTGTTTTGCTGAAAACCCTTGAGGGGTTCTTTAGAGGAGCTTGTATAATGCATGGATCTGATATAGATCTAACTTTTGAGGCACATATCAGCTCTAGATCTGATGTATAATATACTGATGTTGCATAGCCAATAAAATACGGCTGTAAGGGTTTTCCAGCTTTTCTATATAGTTGCAGCACCTCATATTGAGGGATTTTATTCATTGGAGGCTTGTATTCCATGTTATGCATCTTATGGCCCATTTCTTATGTAAATTTTGCTGCTGTAATAACATATGAAAGGTCTCCATATTGGCCTCTTGCTTTATAAATGATGATCTACAATTTTGTTCCAACATTTTTCACTATATTCATGCTTTTCCCATTTGGGAATATTACAATGGTCTCAGAGCATAATCTTGGCACAACTCGTGCATTCTAAAAGCCAATATGTCATCTGAATAAGAAGAGCCTCTTTCTGACAGAGAGAAGAGGTATCAAAGAAGAAGACACATAAATTTTGATTATACAGATGAGAAAGAAGACAAGGGTAAAACCCCTTTATCTGGAGGTGAAGATGAAAGAAGGAGTTCCCTAAGATCCTTCTTAGAGCCATGCAAGACATTGCTAGAGAGATGAAGGAGATGAGAATGGACAGATTCAAGGAGTCCCCTGAAGGATTTCATCACGGAGAAGGATCTGGCATGTCTCATCATTGGAATGATCAACTAGTGCATTAACCACAAGTTTCCCAACGCTCTACCATGCCTACATTTTTGGCTGTGGGAAATGAAGGGTTTCAGGAGCAATAATCTCTTGAAGACTATTCTATGGAGTATGAATCTCAAACTCAGAGGTTCAAAGAACACTTTAGTTTTCATGTTTTTTTCAAATAAAGGACAATAGAATACCAAGGCATCATCATAGAAGTGGTGGATTCATTCAGAATCATGATCGACACCATACTATGGGCATGAGTGTGATGACGGTAGTGTTAAAGCCATCGTATAACCACCCATTACTCATGCTGTCTTCAATAACATGAAGAAGGTACTTGCCAATGAGTTCAAAGAAATTAAGGTAAAATTCAATGGTCCAACCATCAGGGCCAGGGCTTTTGTCCTTCTTAAACCATTTCAATACCCCTTCGACCTCACCCATCGTGACCGGTGCATTTAATTCCTCTAGTTGCTCCTCTTCCACAAATATGTGTAGGGTATGAGCAATATGCATGATATCCGACAAGTTTGCGTTTACCGGTGCTCTTTATTATTTAGCGAAATGTTGTATGCCCATGCCATCAAGTTTTTCATGAGTGTTGGACACTCTCCCATTTTGATTAGTGAGTTCCTAAATAGTGTTTATAATCCTTCTACCTTTTGCACATTTTTGAAAAAACTTTGTGTTCTCATCCCCAACCTTTAGCCAGATGGCCCTGCTCTTGAGTCGCCACTCCTCTTCCTAAGAATATTGGCTTTTTTGGATTCCAGGGCTATAAGGCGATCTTTTGTTTCTGCAGTTCGGAAACCCAAGTAATCCGATGCAGTCAGGTGACCAATCTCCTATTCAGTGCTTTTAAGTTTCTCATCCTCCAACAATTTCTTCTTTCTGGCCCAGCTGATAGTGAGTGATTTAATATGGTTAAGATTTTCATATAGAACCCTAGAAGGGTCTTGCTCCTGATAGTGTGCACATTGCTTCCATTCCTTTTCGACCAAGGTTTGGAAGTCAGACTCAGCCATCCAGCAAAAATTGAACTTAAATGGAGCCCTGGGTTTTTTTGTACCTGTTTGAATCTTGAGATATATGGGAGAGTGATCCGAGTACCCACTAGTACCCACCCATTGTATAGCTTTGTCTATGTGCTCTAATAGAGGGAGTTTGATAAAAAAATAGTCTAGTCTCCACGCTAGTGTAGCATCCCCAGTGCGCCTGTTTCTCCAAGTTGGCATCTTCTTTGGCATAGCCAAGTCCAGGAGTTCAACCTCATCCAAGTGCTTAGAAAAATACTCAGATAAGGAGTCCAGCGAGGCCCCCAGACTCCAAGATTCCGAGACCGATAAAGAAGTTCAGGTCCCCCCCCCCCCCCTTGAAAATAATATTGTTCCACTACGTGATATTACTGTTCATTCATTTTTCCCAAAATACCTCGCGGTGTTGGTAGGGTCCATACACATTAATCAGAGTGATCGCGAGATTAGAATCTATAGATAGAATATCAGCACCGAGTATGCCCTCCTTACCCCACCAGCCAAGGGCAAGGATTGTTTTGTTATTGATGCCCATGGCGATACCCCCAGATCGCCCACAGGCATCGATGGTCTGAATATTCGAGTCTGGGAGTAGAGTAGATAAAACCTTTGTAATAGATAAACCATCGCCCAATGTTTCTTGTAAAAATAGAATGTCGATCCGAAAGTGTTGTAAAAGCCTCTTGAGAGCCAATTTTTTATCGGGACTGGCTAATCCCCTATAATTTAGAGAGAGGTGGATCATGGTAAAACCACATCCTAGGTGTTCTTTTCACTAAGAACCCGATCAATGGATGATTGAGTGCCAACAACCACCTCAAGGCTCGCTCTCCTAATGGCTTTAGTAATAGAGGATGGGCGACCTCTAGATGATCTGGTGATAGGGCCTCCAGAATCCACCCCAAGGCCAAAGGAAGGAGCATTAGGAGCGGAGGATGTAGACCTGAAATTATATCTGTGGCTCGAGGAGGGGTTATCTGAGACAGAGGGAAGTCACTAGGATGAGTCCTCCACCGCGGTTAGTAGTTAAGGAGGTGAAATAGTCATAGGGGTGGTAGCAACAGGACAACAAAGGGGATTCAAATTACAATTATCTAAGTGAATAGAGTGTATAGTGTGTGCACCATCAAATAATATGGGGAGAGATGCAATAATGACATAAATGTTAGATGAGGGGGCAGCGAGAGGGATACCTGGAATAGGCGTTGAATCCTCTAGGGGAGAGTGAGTCGCACAGATTTGAGTTCGAGATTGCGTGACTGGGCAAGTTCTATGCACTTCCTAGGTCGCAAGACATTGTTCATGCCACGCATCATCTGGGGGAGTAACCAAACCCACAGGATTTGTCTGTGTGGCCATGTGAACCAGTGTCTTAGGCAATGGCCAACATCAATCATAAGAGGAGATTCCTTATACAAATGCCTGACCTCATGACAACGTCTGCACCTGAAGGGAACCCCTTCATAGTCAAGCATCTGATACCTGACCATATTGTTTAATTATAGGTTGTATCCATCATAGAGCCCCTCTCTAGTGTCCAAGTGCACCAGGACTTAGGCCACATATATATTTCCCATCTCAAGGTAAGAACGATCGTGATCTAGATATATCCCCAGATCCTCCCCAATGATGTGGAGTTAGGCTTCATTCCATAACTGCAGTGGGAGACTTGGGAGACGGTCCTATATTGATCCTGCTGCTGCTTTCTCCTTGTTTGGGTCAAATAAGGGAGTCCAGTGCTTAAGAAGCACATGATTCATCTCCAGGTGCCAATATTTAGAGAGAACCCAATCCACCAATGCAGGCTGCGAAAATATGAGGGCAAACCAGCCTTGGTTCATAGTCAATACACCCGGTAACTATTCCATAGAGCTGCCCCATATCTCCTTGACCCAAACTTTGAGTTTGGAAAAGGTGTAGCTCCTGCCCCTGACCCTGCTCACCAGAACTGTCTGCACCGTGTGTTCCAAATCAGCCATTCCCACACCTTGACCGAAGCTAAGGTCGCGTCTGTTCCTGTTCTTGCCGCACCTTAGATTTTTTTTTGCTGCGACTCGGAGCCCTGCAATGTTCAGCATCGATTTGATCCACTGGTTCATCTGAGTCAAAAGACTTGGGGTCGTCGCTATGAGGCGCGGTAAGGGGGATGCCCTCAAAACACCCCGAAGATACGGTAGGAAAAATCCCCGCTTGATCAATGTGTTGATGAAATGTATGGTCCTCCTTGCAAATATTGAGATGTTCAAAGGCAAAATCCTCAGCTCGCACAAGGGATCCGAATCCATGACCCGGAGTTGCGCCAAAGGACGAGGGAATGTCCAACGATTCCTGTGCTTGTTGTTCCCACTGCCGAAGGACAAATGGTGAGGGAATAGTGAAAACCGGTGAGGCCACCCGTTGAAGTAACAGTTCCGTGCAAGCAGTTGAAGAAACTGGGAGGGTTTCTGCCAGCATGGACGCTGGTATTGCTGACTCACCTAAGTCCATGGCATCCACATCCCCCACCGATTCCAAAATCCCAATCCAACCATCATTCCCGGACCGCGTGAATATCTGGGCTCCTTCTAATGGGTCAAAGGAGTAGTCCACCTCCTCTTCATACATGTTCATGGCAGGGCACATACCACAAACCAGTACAATGGGCAGTCGAGATAGTAACCGGTCAGAGAAATAAGGGTGAGCAGGCACTGGGAATGGAAAACAATGATGAGCAGGGGAGATAGTATAAGGCAGAAACCAAACTGTGAAAAATGAGGGTGCACAATGGACCCCAACCCACGCGCTGCTAGGAATGTTAGTGGCAAAGAAGTTAAAAATAGCCCGGATAAAACATCGAAAACAATGAGGGTGCACAATGAACCCCAACCCACGCGCTGCTAGGAATGTCAGTGGCAAAGAAGTTAAAAATAGCCGGGATAAATGGGCCCAGAGGTCATACGGAGCAGAAGGGAATATACAAGTTCCATTACCATGGATAGAACCCCCAACAAAACCTGAACCATAAAAAAACCATTAGACGGCGACGATAATGCAAAGCAGTTGCATCTACTACGCCCGATGACGAGGAATAGGACCAACGCCCGATACACAACTGCCGATATCTGTATGTAAAATCCAAGTCACCTCCATGGCTACGGTTTCAGAGCTCTCAAACCCTCTCTCCCACCTCCATATATATATATATATATAGTATTATTATTATTTAATCCTTTTTTATTCATGCAATATATTTCATTAGTTTCTCCTAAATAATTTTTTTATAAATGTCCAATTATCATTATTGTTTTTTATTATTTTTTACGATAAATGTGCAATTATCGTTATTTCTTTTTATTATTTTTTACGATGTTTTTTTTGTATTTTAATAATTTCTTCAACCGATTTATTTTACCTTTATTAAATTTCATTATTATTTTTCCAGAAACGAAAAAACGATGTTTCTATTAAAAAAACAGTACATATACAATACATTCATTTTCAGGCTACCATAAGATAGCTTGGTCATATCCTCATGAGACATATTTTAACTATCATCCTGTGTATGCTCCGTATAGAAGGAAGCACATAGCTTAACCACCAACAACAAGAACAAAAAAAACACCATTTTTGATACATACGCAACATAATGCCTAAGAAAAGGAAATGTGCAACCATTTCCTTCCAAATGATATCACCAACCAGTCCAGAAAGGTCAAAACAGATATGGATCACCCCACCGCAGTGCTCTATCCATGATAGGAATTGAAAGAAGGTGCTTCATCCTGTATCCAAGGTAAAACAAAATGCATAAACAGTCGTGAGCAGGTATCTTAAAAAACCATCAATAGAACTTTGGGATGTCTAGAAATGGACCAATACCAAAACAACAAAAAAAAGTGAAAATAGATGCTGGCTCGCTTACAAAAGATCTCGTGGTGAACTATGGCAGAGGAAAATTGAAAGACCTGATCAATTGTGCGTCCTTGAAATGAGAAATCTATATGTTGTCGTAGGATAGACTAGCATTTCTTAGATAGAGTATCCGCACGAGAGTTATTCTCTCTATACACATGATGCAAAGATGAGTCCTGGAACTTTGACAGTAAATATTTAACTCGATCAATCCACCCCTACAAACATTGGACGTGAAGAGTAGATACACCAGATATGCCATCGATAATAATTTCGAGTCTCCATATGCATGAACAGAGGGCAAGTTTATATTATATGCAACCATTAGCCCACTCCACAGAGCCATAAGCTCAGCCTTGTTGTTCGAACCATGCCCTCCATTCCAGAAAATATGATACATTTCTGCCTCTTGTAGCTTGATCCATGCCCCGCAACCACATACTCCATCTTGTTGAGCCCCATCAAAATATATTGCCGGGATAACAATTGGATGAGGCCGATTACGCTTAGATAATTTGACCGGGATCACCTGAGGAGATGTGTGACCATCCAACCACGACATAATAGATCTATGAATAAGAGAAATGTTAGCATGCATGCCCTAAAAAATAAGGCGATTTCGTGCACACCATATCTCCCAGAGTAAACAAAATGGCAGCGTTTTAAATTTTCCATTGATAGCCCCCCATGCCAGAATGGTGTTGATGCAGTCAGCTGGTCTCCAAGCTGTTGGCTTCCTGTGATTTGCTAGAATGACAAGAGAAAACACTGCAGGGGCCACATCAGAACCACTTTGGAATCCTAGGACCTAGCCTTCCCGAATTTAGAGAGGGATCTCTCTATAAGAGTATTTTAATTGATATATCTTTATGCTCTTTGTTTTAAGATATTAGGCTAGTTATCAAGTTCTAAGGACTTGTTTTGTTTTTGGTTGGATTAAATGATAGATTGAAGGATCAATGGTGTGACTGATTGAGGGAATGTTTTAACTGAAACAAATAGACTATAAGAAACATCAATCCATAGGGCAATGGAGTCATAAAAGGATTTAATTGGTCATCAACTATGCAAGGGCTTTCATAGGGCAAGCTAACTATATCAAATGGATTCTTTAGATTAGGTTATGATATGAAACATTAATAAGTTGTGAAGGCAGCAAAGCCATATTCAGTCAAGAATATTCTAGCTCTATTTAGACAAGAAAAGCCTTTTAAGATAACTATTTGAAGCAAGCTAAAGGACAGGGCAAACCATAAATCTCTTTGGACAAACCTTTAATAAACAACCTTTCAGACAACAATCCAGCAATCAAAGACTACTTTCAGATAAAGAAAACATATAAGATAACAACAAGAGTGGTCTAAGATCAAACATAAATAATCTAATCTGCTTTTGACAACTCTCAAAGACTCTTCAAAGCAATATTTCAAGGCAGACCAAAGGGCAGGGCATACTATAGATCTCTCTGGTTTTAGACTCTAGTAAGCATACTTTAAAGAAAGATCCTAAAAACAACATCTCAAGTATTACTCAAAGGAACATGGGATCACCAAAATTTCATTGGTTTCACTCTATTGAATCATTTCCAAGATAACAAGCTAGATGTAACTAGAAGGCAATTAAGAATCTTCTAATCAGACCTTGCGGAAGAAAACATGAACATAAAGAAATACATACAGAAATAGGGTGTTGAAACAACAAATACTACTCTAAAACCTCTGTTTCTTTATCAGAGAAAGATGAACATAATGGAAAACATAAGGAGAAACAATAAAAATTTAAGAAAACTTCACCATTGATATAGCTCAAGGATCCTGTGAACATGCTTGTATTATTGATGATCAAACCAGTTACATCACTCCATGTACAATAGCTCTCTACAACTCAGAGCTTACTTTGGTTCAGTCTAGCATTCCTCAACTAGCTTAACAGCAGAAATCAATCCAATAACCATCAAGTAACCAACATTTGAAATGAAGCTCATATGCCATATTTATATGCAAAATGAGGAGGTGCTGCTGATCTAGGGTGTTTACATGTTATTTATTACAGAGTTAATGATTTTTGACCTTTGAGACCATGCAAAGCCCAAGGCAAAAATATCTGAAAGAGTTACTCTGAAATAATAACTTTTGAGTTATTTTTAGTTGAAATTTTTGACTTTTAAGGCTTAGTAATAACTCCTGAGCTGCTTCAAAAATATCTCTGACTGTGTAATAGCTGTCTGATGCCTTTATTGAAAGAAATAATGCTATAGGTGGCCAATTTGTCTTTGAATGAGTAATTGCCTCTTTGTTTGAGCTATCCGAAGTTGTCTTTGGGTAATCTGCCTCTATTTCATTTTTACAGACTGCATTTAGGCCTTTAACCTTGATTTAGCTTTAATATTATGTCTTACTGCCTTTATCTCTGATCCTGCTTTATAACTGCTTTATTCTTCATCCTTTATCTTAAACCTTTGACATTTTATCTTTAATCACTGTTTAAAGGGCTAATTCTCTGTTTATTTTTTGATCTGTATTTTTAACCCTTTAACCTTCCTGTTTATCATATCTTCTCTGACTGTATCTACCTTTAGTGTGCAGGCAGGGTTTCTTCAAGGCAGAAGGGTTTATAACCCATTGGATGATCATGACACATCGATGGGTTAATTCTTTTATGTAAATCCTTGGCCCATTTATCTTCATTAGCCTCTCGGATCGTCATCCAGAGGTTGTTCATCATTAAAATGCTTCTCTGGGCATCTGCCGCCATTAAACCTGCAACATACAAACAAATATTAACTTAAAAACCTGTGGTATGGGGATTAAACTGCATTTTGTGGGTTTTTGAGGGTTTAGGGGCGATTTGTAGAGAAATAGAGGTGCAGGGGAATGATTTCGGAGGTGAAATCATGAAGAAATTCGAATGAGGGCGTGAAACTTTGAATTTTGGTGCGCAGAGGAGGAAAACGGTTTTGGAAAACCGCGGCAGTTTATCGCGCAGGGTATGGGCGGTAAGCGGTATTAGGTGGGGGCAACGCGATACCATTCAGTGTTAGATGCGTATCCAACGTGAAACCACCCTTTTCGCGTGGATAAGGGCCGTTAAACCCCTTCGTCAAAATCCACATGAAATTCAATCTGGACAGTCAGATCACGAGGATCGAGATCGACGGTGTGGGTGGAGCCCGAAGACGGGTGCAGGTTTGACGGAGGGGAAAGTGGGGTACAGGTGGCGGACGATGATTGGGGCGAGTGGTTTTGAGTGGAAGGTGGGGTCGGGGTGGTGACGTAAGTACTTTTGTCGGGTAGCGGGGGCTGGGTTATATGCGGGATTTTGTTATATACGGGGGAGGACGGACGACAGCCATTGGATCGGGGGAGTGGGTATCCGATCAATGGTGGAGGCGGCCTGGGGAAGGATGGAGCGAGGTGAAGTAATGAAGGGGCAGAAGCATTGTTTGCATGGGAAAAGGGCTTAAGAACGGGCGAAGGGAATGGTCTCGTGGGGGTAGAGGGGACTGGGGTCGGGAAGGAAAAGGGGCTTAGGAGAATAGCTGAGGGTCAGGGTTAGGGTCACATGAGTATAAGGGGTTAGGGTTTAAGAGGAAAGGGGCTTAAGGACCATTATATGAAAAAGTGAGTTTTTTGCATAAAAAACAGAGTTTTTGTAGGTTTTTAGATTTCCGATAGGCTAGAAAGGCCAGATTTAAACAATGTAAGAGGGGGTTTTGCATTGTTTAAGGGTTTCATGAGGGAATGATGTATGAGGGGGGATTTTTGAGGGTTTTAAGAGGAAAAAGGGGAATAAAATGAGGGTGTAAGTAGAGGGGTGAATGAGGGAATTAGGCCCAAAAAATGGAGTTTCTTTTTAGAGCAGCAGGGTAAAATTTTGAGGAAGCATAAAGATAGGAAAGCTTAGTGAAAAATAGTCAATTATAGGATTATGAAGGCAGTGAGACTTATAAAGATAGCTGATAGGTAGATTATGCTATCTTTAGGTGCTTGTAGAACATCCACAGTCATCTAGTGAAATCTGTAGAATACGAGAGGATAACAGTGGCTCCAGATGGGGAGGATAGCTCCTTTAGGAGGTGTCAAGAACCTCATAAAATAGATCTCTAGAAAAATAGACCAGTGCCTTGATTTGCACCTTGACAGACTTCCATTAAACTTGATGACTTGCTGCTTTGAAGAAGTGATTTTCAACATCTGAATCATAACATGATTAATCCCAACTCAACAATATACCTACCCATCATACTTGTTCTAACATTTTTCTTCATTGGGTGCATTTGAATTAGCCAACCCTTGACATCATTTCTTTTGAAAAACAGGAAACTAAATAAATTCTACACTTATATCATCCATAAGTTTAGATCAAACTGATGAACTCATTTATTTCTCTACCTAGTCTAACTATCTGTCAAGATTAAACTGTTTGACAGATTTTTATTTTCTAATCTATAACAGAAAATTGAAAACATAACCAAATCAAGATTGAATAGTTTGATTTGTTATAAGCAGTGATACTTTGTACAAGTCTACATATGGAATTTATTTTGCAGAAATTTTAACACAAAAATTTGAGGGCTGAAATCTGGGATTTATTTTTATCCCTCTCTTCCTTTCTTGGTTGAGATTTTGAGCTTTGGAACCAAATTCTTTTCCTAATCTAATCTAATATTACTGATAAGCCAAGTTTATACAGTTTGGCAAATCCTCATTCACTAACCTATCAGCAGAAAATTTAAAATCTATTTAGTCATGATTAGGCTGTATGACTAAATAAGGCTTCTTTTCAAGTAGTGGCATTTGGACTTGCACACTTTCAGAACTTAATCTTTTTTGGTATGGCGCTGTACCTTTTTTTTTTTCTTTTTTCTCTGCCCTCTTTTTCTTTGTTTTTCTATTTTTGTATTTGTTTTTCTGATCTCTTTCAAAACAATTTTATATACAATGGATAAACGCTTCAAACTTAGGCCTCTCAATGGAAATAATGCTTGAGCATCTTGCCATTGACAAGACCTCCAAAAATTTATGTACCATCCATCTCTTGTAAGAAAAATACATTGTTTCCTCTGGAAAAATGGATAATATAGGGACCTTTTCATAGATTCTCAAACTTACCATGCTTTTCCTTGTCTTCTCTTCTTGAGTCCCATTTGAGCACTTTGTCACCAATGTTGAAATCATTTGTTTTTGTTCTTTTGTCAAATAGCTTCTTGATGTTTTCTTGCACTAATTGTATTATGTTATAGACTTCCTCTCTTGTTTGCTGCAACTGTATGGTTTGATTTATCCTTCTCATCATGTAATTTTCTTCAGATTGTACTTCTTGGATCAGTTTTATGACTGGCACTCCTAAACTTGTTGGAAAAATTGCATCTACTCCATAAACTAGCTGGTAGGGAGACATTCCAATTGATTTCTTCCATGTTAACCTGTCCGCCCATAATGCATGTACTAGTTTGCTGTGCCATGACTTTTGATTTCCTTCCAACAACTTTTTGATGATATTTACCAAACTCTTGTTTGAGGATTCTGCCAATCCATTACCTTGAGGGTAATAAGTTGTGGAATGAAACAATGTGATATGATATTTGTGGCAAAAGTCCACCATTCTCTTGGATCTAAAGGCAGCAACATTGTCAGTGATAATATTTCTACGACAACCAAATCTAGACAAAATATGGTTTTCGAGGAATTTGATGATGACTAGATCAGTGGCAGTTCTAGAGGGGATGACCTCTATCCATTTTGTAAAGTAATTAGTTGCTGTGAGGATCCATTTATGTTGGGCAGATGAAGAAGGATGGATTTCCCTAATGAAGTCTAGGCCCCACTGTTGAAAAGGAGCTTCAATAAAGATAGGATTCAGAGGTAAGGGCAAGAGTTTTCTTTTGCCTTCAAAGATTTGACATTTGTGGCAGTCACTAGCAATTTATGGATATCTTGAAAGAGGGTGGGCTAATAGAACTAGATCTAGGGATTTTGTTGACAATTTTTTTTCAATAGAGGTGGCCTCCACATTCTCCTTCATGAAACTCATGCTTGATCTTCTCTGCATCATTCTCAGGCAAAGATTTAAGCAATAAACCACTAGAATTTTTCCAATATAACCATTTATCTATAATGCAGTAATTTATAGCTTTTAACTTAAAAAAACTTGCCTTTGTCTTAGATAAACCAGGGGGAACATTAAAATAAAAGAGCACATACAAAATATCAGCATACCAAAGTGAATTCAGCAATACTTCTTCAATAGGAGGGGTTGTGCATTCTTCTTGTTCTTTTAAAATATCAACCATATTCATATCTAAGGCTTTGAGATTTGATTCAGCCATTAGTTTTTCAAGTCCTTGTCCTTTGACCAGTTTAGTGGGTCTGACTTCTAAATCATATTCTAATATAACAACAATCCACTTTCCTCTCTTGCCATCAAAATCTTGTGTTAAAATGTCTTTGACAACAGTGTGTGGAACAACAGCAATGATGTGGGAGTGTAGAATGTAAACTTTGAAATCTTTCAAGGCCTTGATTAAGACAAAGGCTTGTTTTTCCATTATGTTGTATTTCAGAGGTGCATTTCTTAAGGCCTCGCTGAAAAATGCAATGGGCTGCTCTTGTCATTTTATGTTTTTTTTGAAGTAAGACAACAACAACTGTGTGTTCTGATGCAAAGGAGAAAATGAAGAAATCTTTGTTGAAATCAGGGCTAATGAGAACTGGTGTTTGAGTGAGTCTTGTTTAACCAGTTCAAATGATTGCTTTGCTTCAATGGTCCATTTAACTCTTGTTTCCCTTTTAATCATGTTTGTTATGTTTCTAAGGAGTTTAGCAAGGTTTGGTATGAACCTTCTTAAGAAATTAATCTTTCCAATGAAATATTGCAGTTCTTTGATGTTTCTAGGATGACTAATTTGCATTATTCCTTCAATCCTTTTTGGGTGTATGCTTATTCCCTCTTCAGATATGATATGGCCTAGAAGTTTGCTTTCTTGGAGGCCAAATAAAGTTTTTTTGGGGTTCAAGGATAGACCATACTTTCTACATCTTTCAAAGACTGTTCTTAAGTGAGCAAGGTGTTCTTCATCTGTTTTGGAATATACAATGATGTCATCTAAATATATCACAATGAAAAAGCCTATCTCTTTTGAGAAAGCAATATCCATGGCTCTTTGGAATGTGGTATCAACATTCATTAAACCAAAGGGCATTTTCACATACATGAAGGTGACCCAAGGTGTGGTAAAAGCTGTCTTAAGTTGATCATCAAGATGTACTAGCACTTGGTTGTATCTTGAAAATCTATCTAGTAAATAAATTCTTTTAGAACCTACTACCCTTTGTAAGATGTGATCCATTTTGGGCAAGGGGTAGTTTTCCTTCAAAGAGGCTTTGTTTAAGTTTCTAAAGTCTATGCAAAGCCTTATTTCTCTTGTTTTTTTCCTCACATGTACAAGGTTGGATACCCAGTTTGAGTATCTCACTGGGACTATGATTTCAGCATCATACATTTTCTTGATTTCTTTCTCAACCAGAGGTAATTGCATAGGGTTTATTCTGCGCATTTTTTTTCTAAAAGGTTTCTGGTTTTCTTTGAGGGGTATCTTATGCTGGATTATCTCTGTATCATATGATTTTAGGTCCTCATAACTCCAAGCAAACACATCAAAAAATTATTTAAAAAGCTCAAGATATTTCAGTTTTATATGAGCTGGGAGTGTTTTGGATAATTTGATCATCTTGGGTTTGAGTTCACTGCCTATATTGCACTCTTCTACTTCAGCTTCAATGGGTTCTATTTTTTGCTTTTTGGCAACATCATTAAAGTCAAACAATTCTTCTAGAGGCACCAGTCCCTTTGGCAATTGATCAATGTGAGACTGCAACACTTCAAAATCTTCTTGTTCTAAATTATTAGTGCTCAACTCTGCTTTCTGTGGGTGTTCTCTAGTCAACATATTTATATCAGAAATGTTTATATTAGCAATGTTAGGAGTTTCTCCTTCATAAGACTTTTCCTTAGTAGGATAGTCTTCTTCATACTTTGAGTCTGAATTTGGCATTTCAAACCCATTTCTGGACTGTAGGAAATCTTCTATTTGTTTATCTCCTTCAAACACTTGCCAATATTTAATATTATCAGGAACTGCTAGCCTATATTTAACTTGGACTGTGTATTGTTTTCTTTCATAAGGTTTTAGACATGTACTAGCAGCAAATGCTAAACCATTGGCAAGAATGTTTTGGTTTCTAGAGACAAAGTTAAGCTCATATTCTGTGAATGTTTTCAAAAGGTCAACAACATCATCTATGTATGCTTGTAATCTTGGATGCTTGGCAGTATATTCTCCATTCACTTGTTTAATAATAAGTTCTGAGTTTCTATGGACAATTGTCCTCTTGGCTCCTAGTTTTCTCAATAATTGCAGTCCTAAGAGGAGAGCCTCATATTCAGCTATGTTATTGGTGCATTGAAAGTTTAGTTTATATGAATGGCCCTCAGCATGATTATTCTCTGTGTTATGTACCCATATGCCTGCTCCTGAACCAATTTTTGTACAAGACCCATCAAAACTCATACTCCAAAGAGGTTCGATTTCAGATTTGTTGTTAAAGTCATTTCTGTCCTCGTTGTCCTGTTTATTGTGGCTTCCACTATGTTGCTTTTTAGGATCTGCACTATGTTCATTTTTATCTTGTTCCTCATGGTTTTCATTGTGTTGATGATTTTCTATTTGATTCTTATGGACAACACTATGTTGGTGACTGGTTTGCTGCTTATGATCTTTATCATATTTGCTGTGATTTTCTAAGTTAGCAAACTGTCTGATCCTTTCTCCTTTCCTCCTTCTTTTCCTATTATTGGTTTGTTATCTACTTCCCCTTACTCTTTAAGATTTTCATCATTGTAAAGAATGAATGAGTCAAGGTCTGTGTGAATATAATAAAGAGGGGAGTTGTCTGGTTTTTCTTGACTACTAACCATGTATTTCATGTGTGTTTCCCTATATAGTCTTCTTGGTTGACTAAATACAGAGATGGTTGCATAAGTCATATCCATCTGCAGGGTACATTGGAGTTTGGCACCCCATGACCTTGAAAGGAGCATGCCATATTTAGGAGGTATATCAACCACTACAATTTCCATCATTAAACTTTTGGCTGGTATGTGTGCTAAGTCGACACATAAGTCTTTGATTAGGCCTAGACATTTAACTCTGCTGGAATCAAAGGAGTATAAATCTTTGTAAGGTCTAGTTATCTCAAGGCCTAGTCTTTCCATCACTACTTTAGGCATAAGGTTGTGGGAGGCTTCTGAGTCAAGCATGGCATTGTGCAAAATCTTATCATGGATGTTTAGACTGACATAAAAGGGAGGAACATCTCCTTCTTGAAATTTCCCTTCTACTTATAGTCCAAACAGAAGCTCAGAATTGTCATCAGTCACATTGATAGAATCAGTTTGTTCTCCTATGTTTAAAGCTCTTAAAAGTTAGGTTTTATATACATCTTGGGTGACTAATTCAGTAAGAAGGATAGAGATCTTAATTTTGGCAATTTCACCCTCTATGCTGAAAGGTATGTGAGCTCTTAAAGTGTTTAAATCATCCTTATTATTCACTGTTTTCTCAGCAAATTCAGCTTGCTGGTTTTTATTATGGACAATAGTTAAAACAATTTTACTAGGAGCATTAGTTGAGTTGGTATACTTTATTCACCACTATGTTTGTCATAAATTTGGGTGTTTTTTCCTCTGTTTTGGTCAGAACTTTCAGCCATTGTTTTGTTGTTTTCTGCTGTCTTTTTAAAAATGTTTTCAGAATTGCTTTTAGCAGAGATTTAATTTTTTTTATTCTTGGGAATGTCTTGATTCTTTTTACTCCTGAGGTCATATTGTCTGTGCACTTCCATTATAGCATTTTCAAAGCCTTGTTTGTAGTCTTCAGACTCTAGGCTTTCCTCATCATAGGGTGTAAATATGCCTTGTTATTCTTCATTGAGGAAAACAATATCCTCATTGTTTATTCCCAATAATTTTATGTGATTTCCTTTTGTTTCTTCAATCACTCCCTCATCCTCATCAACATAATTCTATTGGAAAGGAGGTCTGACTTGCTGATCAGGGCCTTTTTGTCTAATTTGAGGGGGATTCCTTCTAAAGTTTTGGTTTTGATTTTGGTTTCTATTTTGAGGAGTGGTTTGGTTTTCTTTAGGATAAGCTCTCTCATTTATGTTTATTCTTTCCATCATCATCTCCATGGTTCTAACCATACTATCAATTTTGGAGTTTGATGTGGAGGGTCCATCTTCATCTTTGTAGGTAACCTTTTTCTCTGCTTTCAATATAGCCCTTCTGGCATTTAGGTTAGCTTCTACACTTACTGACCCTTTCTGCATATCTTCTAATGTGAGGGGTTCTCTCTCCCTTAATTGATAACACGTGTCTGGGTCAAATCCTTCAGGAAAATTTATTAAGGCTAGGCCTTGTGGGGGTTTCATTTGTGGAGGGAGTGCATTATAAACACTATCGAATCTAGTGCAATAATCCTGAACACTCTCTCCAGTATTTATTTTGAGGTCATTATATTCTGACATGATTTGGAGAGGATTTCTCTTGACTTCCCATTTGTTTAGGAATAGTTGATGAAAAGCAGGAAGATCATTAATACTGTTAGGGGTTAAGCCTTTGAACCATTTTCTTGCTTCTCCCCCTAAACTTTGAGCAAACATTTTAAGTTTTACAATTTCATCATCTATTTCTTGTTTGTCAAAGTAGTCATTCATTCTATCCATATGTTGTTGAGCTGTAGTAGGACTACTAGCATCATATAATGGAATTTTGGACTAATAGTCCTGTGGTAGAGCGACTAAAGGTAAAGGAAGAACTAAGGGAGCATACCATGTTTCCATGATATGAACTTGTGGAAACAATGGGGGGTTAACAAGTGGAGGAAGGTGGTGAAGTGGAGTGGTTTGAACAGTGGATGTAGGGTGGGTGTAGCTGAAGTACTTGGACCAGCTAGGTGATGTTGAGCAGACTTAGAATGAGAGAAGCCAAAGTTTTGGATAAAATGGAAATCAGGAGGAGTGGAAGCGGAGGCTTCCCTACTACTACTTTGTTGTGAGTCTGCAAGCTCAAGGTTTATCTGGTCTATACCACTTTGTGACCCGGTTCTTGATAAGCTTCTTATATGAGGTAAGTCAGCTTGGGTATTTTGCAAGTTTGTAAGGTTGTCAGGGAAATAACTTGCTCTTTGGATGGGTCTAACAATATTTGGGTTTTTATATGTAGGATACTTCCTAAAGATGCTTTCAGGATTGTCAACTATTGCAGGAGGATTTGGGTCAGGATGGGATCTAGTATGGATTCTTCTAGAAGCCAGGATTTGGACCCAAACAAGTCAGAAAGGTTTTTTAGCAGTATAATAGTCTTAGGACACAAACCAAACTGTGAAAGGGATACTTAACTTACCAAGTATTCTTGACTGGGTATTGTTTAATGTTTTGATGATAGGGTGAGTTTCCCAGTGGAGTCAATGGAAATCAGTGGAGTCACCAAGTGGAGGATTTTTACTTGTCTTATAGGACTGGTTTTTGTCCACCATCAACAATCAGGAACCATTCTTGGCTGACACTTGGTTCATTTTAAAGTAATGAGGTTTTCTGAGTTTTGAGTGAATTTGAAATGTTTAGTACTCAATATTCCCCAGTATGGTCGCCACTATGTTGACTCCCTGTGATTTGCTAGAATGGCAAGAACAAACACTGCAAGGGTCACATCAGAACCACTTTGGAATCCTAGGACCTAGCTTTCCTGGATTCAGAGAGGGATCTCTATATAAGAGTATTTTAATTGATATATCTTTATGTTCTTTGTTTTAAGATATTAGGCTAGTTATGAAGTTCTAAGGACTTGTTTTGTTTTTGGTTGGATTAGATGATAGATTGAAGGATCAATGGTGTGACTGATTGAGGGAATGTTTTAACCGAAACAAATAGACTATAAGAAATATCAATCCATTGGGAAATGGAGTCATAAAAGGATTTAATTTCTCATCAACTCTGCAAGGGATTTCATAGGGCAAGCTAACTATATCAAATTGATTCTTTAGATTAGGTTGCGATATGAAACATTAATAAGTTGTGAAGGAAACAAAGCCATAGTCAGTGAAGAATCTTCTAGCTCTACTTAGACAAGAAAATCCTTTTAAGGTAACTTTTTGAAGCAAGCCAAAGGACAGGGAAAACCATAAATCTCTTTGGACAAACCTTTAATAAGAAATATTTCAGACAACAATCCAACAATCAAAGACTACTTTCAGATAAAGAAAACATATAAGATAACAACAAGAGTGGTCTAAGATCAAACAGAAATAATCTAATCTGCTTTTGACAACTCTCAAAGACCCTTCAAAGAAAAATTTCAAGGCAGAGAAAAGGGTAGGGCATACCATATACCTCTTTGGTTTTAGACTCTAGTAAGCATACTTTAAAGAAAGATCCTAAAAACAACATCTCAAGTCTTACTCAAAGGAACATGAGCTCACCAAAATTTCCTTGGTTTCACTCTATTGAATCATTTCCAAGATAACAAGCTAGATGTAACTAGAAGGCAATTAAGAATCTTCTAATCAGACCTTGTAGAAGAAAACATGAACATAAATAAATAAAGACAAAAATAGGGTGCTGAAACAACAAATCCTAATCTAAAACTTCTGTTTATTTATCAGAGAAAGATGAACATAATGGAAAACATAAGGAGAAACAATAACAATCTAGGAAAACTTCACCATTGATATAGCTCAAGGATCCTGTGAAAATGCTTGTATTATTGATGATCAAACTAGTTACATCACTCCATGTACAATAGCTCTCTGCAACTCAGAGCTTTATTTGGTTTAGTCTAGCATTCATCAACTAGCTTAACAACAGAAATCAGTCAAATAACCATCAAGTAACCAAAATTTGAAGTGAAGCTCATATGCCATATTTATATGCAAAATGAGGAGGTGCTGCTAATCTAGGGTGTTTACATGTTATTTATTACAAAGTTAATGTTTTCTGACCTTTGAGACCATGCAAGGCCCAAGGCAAAAATATCTGAAAGAGTTACTCTGAAATAATAACTTCTGAGCTATTTTTAGTTGAAATTTTTGACTTTTAAGGCTTAGTAATAACTTTGTAATAACTGTTGAGCTGCTTCAAAAATATCTCTGACTGTGTAATAACTGTCTGATGCCTTTATTGAAAGAAATAATGCTGTAGGTGGCCAATTTGTCTTTGAAGGAGTAATTGCCTCTTTGTTTGAGTAATCCAAAGTTGTCTTTGGGTAATCTACCTCTATTTCATCTTTACAGACTGCATTTAGGCCTTTAACCTTGATTTAGCTTTAATATTATGTCTTACTGCCTTTATCTCTGTTTCTGCTTTATAACTGCTTTACTCTTCATCCTTTATCTTAAACCTTTGACCTTTTATCTTTAATCAATGTTTAATGGCTAATTCTCTGTTTATTCTTTGATGTGTATTTTTAACCTTTTAACCTTCCTGTTCTTCATTTCTTCTCTGACTGTATCTGCCTTTAGTGTGCAGGCAGGGTTTCTTCAAGGCAGAAGGGTTTATAACCAATCGATGATCATGACACATTGATGGGTTAATTCTTTTATGTAAATCCTTGGCCCATTTATCTTCATTAGCCTCTTGAATTGTCATCCAGAGGTTGTTCATCATTAAAATGCCTCTCTGGGCATCTGTCACCATTAACCCTGCAACATATAAACAAATATTAACTTAAAAACCTGCGGGATGGGGATTAAACTGCATTTTGTGGGGTTTTGAGGGTTTAGGGGCGATTTGTAGAGGAATAGAGGTGCAGGGGAATGATTTCGGAGGTGAAATCATGAAGAAATTTGAATGAGGGCGCGAAACTTTGAATTGTGGCGTGCAGAGGAGGAACACAGTTTTGGAAAACCGCGACGGTTTATCGCGCAGGGTATGGGTGGTAAGCGGTATTAGGCGGGGGCAGCGCGATACCATTCAGTGTTGGACACGTGTCCAACGTGAAACCACCCTTTTCACGTGGATAGGGGCCGTTAAACCCCTTTGTCAAAATCTGCGTGAAATGCAATCTGGATCGTCAGATCTCGAGGATGGAGATCAACGGTGCGGGTGGAGCTCGAAGACGAGTGTAGGTTTGATGGAGGGGAAAGTGGGGTACAGGTGGCAGACGATGATTGGGGTGAGGGGTTTTGAGTGGAAGGTGGGGCTGGGGTGGTGACATAAATACTTTTGTCGGGTAGCGGGGGCTGGGTTATATGCGAGATTTTGTTATATACGGGGGAGGATAGAAGACAGCCGTTGGATCGGGGGAGTGGGTCTCCGATCAACGGCGGAGGTGACCTGGGGAAGGATGGAGCGAGGTGAAGTAATGAAGGGGTGGAAGCATTGTTTGCATGGGAAAATGGCTTAAGAACGGGCGAAGGGAATGGTCCTGTGGGGGTAGAGGGGACCGGGGTCGGGAAGGAAAAGGGGCTTCGGAGAATAGCTAAGGGTTGGGGTTAGGGTCACATGAATAGAAGGGGCTAGGGTTTAAGCGAAAAGGGGCTTAAGGCCCATTATATGAAAAAGTGGTTTTTTTGCATAAAAACCAGAGTTTTTGTAGGTTTTTAGAGTTCCGATAGGCTAGAAAGGCCATATTTAAACAATGTAAGAGGGGGTTTTGCATTGTTTAAGGGTTTCATGAGGGAATGATGTATGAGGGGGGATTTTTGAGGGTTTTTAGAGGAAAAAGGGGAATAAAATGAGGGTGTCAGTAGAGGGGTGAATGAGGGAATTAGGCCCAAAAAATGGAGTTTCTTTTTAGAGCAACAGGGTGAACTTTTGAGGAAGCATAAAGATAGGAAAGCTTAGTGAAAAATAGTCAATTATAGGATGATGAAGGCAGTGACACTTCTAAAGATAGATGATAGGCAGATTATGCTATCTTTAGGTTCTTGTAGAACATCTACAATCACAAGCAGGATCCAGATGATAACATGTAAACAGTGACTATGTATTGAGAGTAAAGGAGCAAAAAAAGAAAAAGTGTGATGCAGATTCCTCATGAATAAGATAGAAATGACACCTCCCCGAACCTTGGAATCCACGTGTTTTGAGACAGTCCCATGTCAATATTTTGAATTTCCAAAGCAGCCAAACAAATAATAATATCTTGGAAGGGATATTCCAGCGCCATGCTTGATAGAAGGGTGAAGGAGAGCATTTCGGATGCTGTTGAGTAATGATGTTAAGATATATCTCCTTTACCTATAATATATCGCCCAACTTATGGCCATTCCAAATCAGTTGATCCCCTCCCTCATGCAAGGTGATGCCTGCAGTAATCACTAATTCATAATGGCTAGAAATTTCATATCTTATTTTATTAATTTAAAAATTCATTGTTTTCTAATTTTTTTTGGATCCCCTAGTGATAGCTGGAATGTCCACTTAAAATGTGATCCAAGACATTTTTAAACTCCAATAAAATGTAATTCCAAAAAATTTCAACACAATTACATCAGTATGAATGGTTGAAAACGTATTTAGCAATTTTCAATTTTGGGAGAAAACTCACTCAAGTAATCTACCCTTCCAAAACTTGTAAGCTTTGTTTTATGCACTATTTTATCTGTTTGTATTCCTTCTCTTCACATCATTGCCTTATCTTGTTTTTGGTGATTTTCATTTTTATCTTGTTTCATTTGTAAACATAAACATATAGTCATGTCTTTGATTGCTCTTATGAAAGTAAGATTTTAAGAATGTCGTTACAATGTATTTTAGCAAATATTTTGTCTCAAAGTCAAAATTGGTAAGCTATATCTTCATGTAATAGGATAGGCTAATATAGCACATTATCAACAACATAGGGGTATCTAGTATCACAATTAGGACCATTTGTTACCCCATTTTTTCAATATGGTACTCTATATAGGTAAAGAAAATATCTCATATAAATAAATGAGTGTCTTATCATTTTCACCCATTTTTTGCAAGTGTTTATGGATATTGTAGTATTAATTAATGCTTATCACATTGTCATTCACTTTCAAGTTGAGTTTCGTTATGTAATCTTGGGAATTAGTGGATTAAATATTTTTAGGGATATTTCAAGTATTCAACAATGGTCCTTGATTAGCTCCCAAGAGCAGGGATGGATATTTAGTTGATTATATTTCTCTTTGTATAAGTAAATTTAGGGTAATATGTGTTATGCTATAATATGAAGCCTATGCAGATATTGTATTTACGAAATATCTTTATTTATATAATAGCCAAATCAAGAATTCTCATGAAATTTGCTTGTTTTGGTCTAATTATTAGGTCAATTAATTGGGTCAACCAAAGTCATATCATATTTAGAATATTCAATATTCATCCCTTGATATCGTTATCCTTAGAGACCTAAATTATAATGAGATTGATATGATCAACTTGTCACCTAGACAAATTTGATCATGCTATGTGTACCCATTTTCTAGAGGCATATCAATCATAAATTAAAAACACCTTATTTTTGTTTTCCAATTATGTGAATAAGGACATAAGTGACATAATTATTATATATCTTAAGGTATGATGGGATCAATAGATGAATCCACACCTACCCTCTTAGCCAAAAACAACCTCCAAAATGGGTCAATGTCTTTGTATAAGAAGAATACACTTGCGTCCAGAATCCAACTCCAATGTTGGGGACTTCTCTAAAGTAGGTGTTTTAATCTTGTAAAAGTAGGTTTAGGGTCACATGGAACCTCGTAATCTCCTCCAAAGGGTCCACATTAACCCTCTAATGGTGAAACATGCCTCCAAAAGTGTAGATACTCTTCCAAATATGTGAAGTGCCTCCAAACACATGGAAATACCCTAATTTTTCATATGAATGAGGCCTTAGGTGAATTATCACCCCTATCCATGCAAGAAATCTACTACCTTTATCAACCAAGAGCGATACCTAGCTTAAAATAAAACCCAAATGTGCGCTCCTATATTCTAATCATGACCCACAATTATCACTAATCTCCAAAGGGATCACACCCCTTCCACTATGCTTGTTGAGAAAAAATATGCCTTTGAAAATGAAAAATAACCATGAATTATTAATGATAATAATGATTATGCACATCATTGTTAGTTCATGGTGTTGAAAAATAAAACAAGAAATTCTCAATTTGATTTTGCCTTTATTAAATTGAGAAAATTCAAATTTCCACATCAACGGACAACTTGGATGCAATTAACTAAGGTGACATGGATCTTGTCACTTAGTTAGCTTAGTAAATTCGAGTTGGAGGAGTTAGATTTTAGTTAAGCACATGTGATTGCTAATTTGTAGCAAAAGAGGTCAGATATCTCAAGTTGTTTTCAGTTAATCTAGTTCTAAGTATTGGAGGAACTAGTGGAAGGTCAGTTAAGCAGTGAGAGTTCATTCAAACTTAGTGATCATCTAATTAACTGATTAATCAAACTAAAATAGCTAGTGCATATAGAGAATTCAAGTTCCCCAGTTGTGGTGGAGATTCCAAGGTAGTGTAACATCAGTTGTAGACTAGTCTTAAGTGTACAAGTGTTGCATGCAGTCATACGATAAACCTAGGGAATTGCATAATCCATTTTGAAGAAATTCCTAGAGAATAGGGGTCTAATTTCTCAAGGAATTGCACAAGGAAATAAGGGCTCAAGCATAGGGAAAATTTGACTAAGTCTGGGTTAGAGCTTCTCAGTGAGAAGAGAGATTTGTTATTCACTTGTAGGTTGTGCTCAATTGAGAAAAGAAATTATAATATATCTATATTCATTAGATTAATGCAAGCAAGCATTGTAGTTTTTGCAAGATTGCTTTCTGCGGGAAAAATATTGTGTGCATGTGCGTTATTTATTATTGCATGTCTGAGATTATTGTTTTAAATTATGAATTTATTTCTGTAGAGAAGTAGAGTAGGTTTGTGTCTTATGATTTTCATTAAAACTTCATAAGAAATTGAAAATATACATCATAATTTCTACACATCGTATTTATACTTCATAATTTTTTCACGTATCAACATATTATACATTTATGTGCCAAAAAATATAATGAATTTATGTTTCTTAAGTAATTAAGAACGATATGGACGTTAATAACTCATTCTTTAATGTAATATTGTCTTACTAATTTTATTAAGATTTATGGATATGAGATGAATAGATTATATCTCTACTAAGATTTATTATCTTATGTTATATGTATTCATTCAATCATATAGTAAAATGATAAACAATGGTGATATAAGTGATTGAAATGAACTTGATATTGATATTTAATTTTTGTTGGAGATAAAAATAAAAGACAAAAACAACAAAAAGTTCTCACAAGTACCCATGGTAATTATATTTATTTAATTTTGTATGCATTTTGTTTTGCAATCCTCATCTCATAGTTCTATGTTTTCCTGTTCAAATTTACCCATCAATAATCATATTGATGGTTTAGATAGTACTGCCTATGGTCTCAACTTCAACCCTGGTAATGATAACAATTCATGGTCATAATAACTTGACAAAAATGAAAATTCATCATCACCATCATCATGCTACAAAGACCATGAATTACAATTGTTATTAGGGCTGAATTTGGTATTGTAGGAAACATTAATTTGCATCGTTGGTAGTGTTAAGGGAAAATTGAAGAACTATGGGATGAGAGTCACATAATAAAATCCCTCCTTTATTTCAATTAATGTATGTCCATATGCTTTTTATATTCCATTCACATCGGTATACTAACATCTTAATGTCATTTCAATCACCTTAACATTGAAACTATCATGCCTACTAATGTCAATAAATCAACTTTAATCCCAAGAATTGATAGAATCTTGATCACTGATTTAATGGCCTTATTAATATTGTTTAGCAATATTGTTAAACCAATGTTTATGGGAGAAATAAATAACACACATCTGTCAACCTATCATCATGAAAAAATGTAGATATAATAAAATACTTTACCAAGGATGTTGACATAGTGACATTTACAAAATGAAGTAAAAAATTAAATTAGGACATTTTTCTTGAACGCCCTAATTTTGATGCGTAAACATCGCGTGTGTGTACATGCATATGTACCTAAATTATTTTTAGACCCAAAATATACTAGACTTGTGAAGATATTTATTATTAGTCTATGGTTATGCATGCACAATCATTGCTACAAACAAAGGCTTTGGAATCCCAATTGACATCCCCAATCATCTATTTTTGGTTCTTTCATACTTAATGGGTCCATAATTGCATCCTTGCATTCACATTAGAAAAAAGGAGAAAAGTCAGCCCGCACCTTAAGCAAAAAGGAGAAAAGTCAAAATAAACAAAGCAAGGGTCCATAAAAGATAAGCGGGCTAAATGAGTATAAAGGTAATATGTCATGCAAAACCCCTCACGGTAAGAGTGCGGACAAAAGAATAAAAGACGCTACACAGTTAGACAAAAGCGGGGCCGCATACTTATGTCGGACAACCAAAAGGGAGTGCCACGTGCAGGGATTTCGGGGGTAATAAGGATGGGAGGAAGAAGGCAAAGAGCTACCCACCGAAACATGTGACATCACTCGATGGTGCGCCAAGGTTTAAGCTTCCCGTGGGGTGGTGAAGTGTTATGGGAGGATCTCATGGGCTCTCGACAGAATTTTAAGTGGACCCCTCAAGGAAGACACGTGGCGATATGAAAACAAAAGGTAAGGTAAGTTAGGAAAGCCAGTACAAGACTAGTACTGGTGTTAACCCGACACGTGGCTTGCACCTACCCGGTTCCTGATAGCCAATAACCTATCGCCACACGCCCCACTGTCGACGTCCTTACGACATCAGCCCTACAGTTGGCACCCTAACCTCGTTTTCTGCAAATCTAGGTTTGTTTAATCCCGTTTTACGCCCACTCTTAGCAATATGCTCATTTTTATGAACCTGTCGTGCAGCGAAGCTCGAGTTACAGTACCAAGTCGCTATCAGCCCCCGTGTTGCTTGCCCCCCCGGGTTTCCTCACTATTTGCAGGTATTTAGTCATTCTTCCACCTCGTTTTTTCCCTTCTGTTTTATTTTTAGAAATGGTCATGGGGAAAGCAAAGCCCAGAAAGTTTGAACCTGAAACCCCCCAAGCTCGTGAGTCTAGGGCTGTCCCTGGACTTGAACCCCTCATTGATGCGCATGTGCGGATTCACGACCCACTCTACCCCTTCAGTGTATCCTGTCTTAGACCCGATTGGTTTGCATCCTATGTGAAAGGCCAAGACCAGTTCAGGGTCGTCTAGTCCTACCTGTATTATCAGATTTCCCCGACCACATATCCAGTCCCAGAGTTTATAGGTTGGCTCAGTGAAGCCTATGACAAACGCATGGATTTATTCTTATCAGCATAATGCAATAAAAGTTTCCATATATCTCTCGAGCTCATAAGGGAGGCCCTTCGTTTCCCCCACAGTCAGAGTTATGTTGAGTTCACTGAGTTATCCCTCTCCCAACAGTTTTCAAAGCTACCCTGGAAGAAACAGAGTGAATTCCTCAGTTTTATTTCAGATTCTCGTCTTACCTCTATCCCATCTTCAGATATGGTTCCCTTGGCCACTTTTAGAGATAATGTCCAACCTATCCTTGCTTTCATTTCAGGGTTACTAGGTCTCAGTGAGGTCGAGTAGGTGTCAAAGGAATGTATAGATCTCCTCTGGTTGATGTCTCAAAAGGGTGTTCTTTTGGATATCCCTACTTTCCTGGCCTCGACCATTCATGTTGGGTATGTGTTATATTATTTCGATGACTAGTCACACGCGGGGGGGTCACAGGGGGGGCGATAGCCCCTCCTATATGTTGCGCCAGGCGTAGTAGGGGGGTCACAGGGGTGGCGACATCCCCCCCTGTCTTAGGGAAATTTTTTTGGTCCCCCTGCCTCAAGGAAATTTTTTTGGTCCTTATTTTCCGGTGGGCAGACCCGCCCATGGTTTTGTGCATGGGTTTGCACATGGTTTTGGGGCATGATGGTTTTCAGCCCCTAGTATTTTCTAATACAGGTTAATGGATTGGGGTTTATGTATGCTTCAGCATGTATATATATGTGTTGTAACACTAAAATGAATATAATGAAAAATCAAGCTGGTCGTCCCGATTTGGGATCCAGGGGAAAATCTTTGTGTTTATCTGTTTTATGTTTTATGCTCTCGCTATTGTTTATTTTCTGTTTTTAAGATTCGTTTGCAGATAATTCTGTACAGGGTTAAAACCTACAATTCAAACCTAGTTCCAAGAGCTACCCTCTTCCGGGTCTTTCCGATTTTGTTCATTAGTGTTTTATCTCTTCCTGTATGAGCATGATAATAGGTTTGAGACTTTAGGCCTCGAAAATCTTTCGAGGGTGAACTCCCAACCTAGAAATTTTTTTGAATGGAACATCTCTGTGCGTCAACAACCCAACGGGAGGGGTTACACGAAGTTCTTGAATGAGTTAATGTCCATAGCCTACACCATCATACATGAAAACCCTTCACCAAGAATATTTCCCGAGCAGAAGGACTGGCTGCAGTTCGATGATGAAGATAGCACAGGGGAATGGTACCTGTTTGATGAATACACTGAGATCAGATTCTATGGCGCAGATGTACCCCCCTACCGCTTCCTGGTGTTGCTTGCTATGCGGATTTTTTCCCTTGAGTACATCCGTCAAACCATGAAGGTCGACTAGTTCCACTTTGTCCCCGCGAAGAAAGGATACATTCTCAAGCTCCGTACCTCTGTCGGCCCCTTCACTATAAATTCAAGGCATGCCCTCTCCACAGTGGAAACACTGCTTCAAGGGATGGATGTGATACAAGGAAAAGCTTGGCCCTATTACCCGAAAGGGATCCTTTCCAATAGGAAAAGGAAAATAAAGTCGACTGCTTATGTACATGAGACTAGGCCCTTCATTGAGTGGAGAGCTAACCTTGATACATGGCCTTTGGCTTCAAAGATGGAGGCCGAATCCTCAGCTGTAGAAGGAAGGGGCAACACTACTTCGGCTGGGATATAAAGAAAAGGGCAAGCTGATGAGGCATATGCTTCAGGAGGACAAGAAGACATGGACATGGGCGAGGGATCTCATCCCTCCAAGAAACAGAAAACTAATGAAGTGGAGATTGTATGGGAAGAACCCCCATTGGAGGAGTTGGTCCGATATGGGGAGCTGGACAGAAGTAAGGCCAGTTTCACAGTTACTTATGACGATGCTTCCTCGTCAGAGCTCTCTGGACTGTCGCAGGCCGTTTCGGTTAACAGAGCTGAAGTGAGGGAAGAAATAGACAATAGAAATAGAACTACGCGAGAGAAATTGCGAGCAGAATTGGCTGAATTCGTGAACAAGTACCATACTTGGCTCACCACTGAGCTAGATATGGACAAAGAGCAGCTGATAATTGCCATCACCGAGGCAGTTCTGGAGCCTACAACTGAAGGTACTATTTATCGAGCCTTGGAATTCGCTTTGAATCTAGCTAACATCCCTATAACAACCAAGCTCAATCTGCACCAATGTATCAGGGATATGTTGAGAGATGAAGTAGTAAATTTTGCACTCTCTCTGAGGAAACTTGAATATAAGTACAACGTAGTGTTGGAAAATCAGAGGAAAGAAAGAGCTAGCGCCAGAGCTATAAACAACAATCTGCAAAATCTCAAGAGGTTAGTAAGGGAAAAGGGGGGTGACAAGGGTGTGGATCAGAAGAAGCTCCTCTTTGATCTGGAGGCAGAGAACTCTGAGTTGAAGAAAAGGGTAAACATCCCCCGTGGAGAACATGTGAAAACAGACGAGCTGGTCTAGATGGAAAGAGAGAAATCAGCTCTCGCTGATTCATTGGTTAAAGAGCGAGAACGGAACGCCAAGATGACCGCGGAGATGTCTAGTTTAAGGTAGAGGTTGGCTGATTTACAGGGGAAATGGGATAAGAATGTATGCACGACCCCAACCTCCAAGGAGCCTGGAACTACTTTGGAGCAACTAACTAAAGCCTTGTTAGACTTGCAGGTTTCAGAAAATGAAGCCAGAACAACTCGCCTCAAGATACAAGAACTGGAAGCTAAGCTAGGGACAAATGATAAGGTGGTAATGGCCTTGCAGGACGAGGTCAAAAAAATAAGAAGAGAGAAGATGATACGAGAGAAAACCATCAAAGAATTGAACACTCGGATGAAGGGAAATGCGACCCTCCTGGAAGCTAGGCGCCTCATCTAGATAGACATCATATTAGAGATGAGAAAACACTGGAAATATCTCACTCTGATTGATGATAAGAAGATAGCGGTCCGTTTATTCAAAGTAAAGTTGCAGGAGGGAGAGGAGGAAGTAGCAGCTAAGGTGGCAATGGCTAAAAGGCATATTAACTACCTGAACGGATTGGACACTAAAGAGCTTCTCACTCAGGGAATCAAATACCGTTTCATAGGAGTGATGGAAGTCAGGAGAGTGATCGAAAGGGAGACTGCGCATGCAAATACATTGAGTGGTTTAGAACAGGTGGCCACGGGGGTTGAAGAGTTTGATCGTGAGTGGGATGAGCTGGTAAAGGCAGGTGTTGGGTCGTGAATACGACCACTTTTTAACACTTATTTCATCCATTTTTACTCTTATTTATCATATCATTTATTATAATTTATCATATAAATCCATTTTATAATGATTTATGCTCTTATGGATGAATATTATTTATTTTCCTTTATTTTTAATAAATTGATGATTATTATGCATAATTTTATCAATGATGGTTTATTAATATATTTTGTAATATCACTTACCATTTTAGCCTCCAAGATATTTGCCAGATTGAAGATTTGATCTCCAAATCATCATCAAACATTCCAACTCAGAAATTCGCTGGAATAAGAAGTGACAGTTTTGCGGTTGAGATTCTGGGCAAATGAAGAAGAATCTGGAAAATCCGGAGCATGGGTTTTGTCCAGAACGTTAACTTTAATAAAGAACGGTTTGTCCAAATTCAGCCTGTATTGAGAGATACGCAGGGTTCTTTGAGCACGATTTTCTCATATTTGTTGTTGCGGCCGTCCTCCAAATCTTAGCTGCAAAGCCAAATTCGCCTTGCTCTTGTTGAAAGATTGTTGGAAATGTATTTTCTGGTTGATCAAGTTGTTGGGAGCAATCAAATATTGTTATGGGAGATTATATTTTCTATTTAATTTCTCCTCCTTCTGATTATAAAAGGAGAGCATGTATTGTGTATTGAAGGAGAATGGAGAACAATGGATGATTATTGAATTTCCTTTGTAACATTATAATTCCTTGACTCTTGTGAGCAAAGAGCAACTGATGTAAAAGCTATTTCTGTTTTATTAATACAAAGAGGCGTTCTCGTTCCATTTCTCAAGCTCTGCAGTAGCCCAGCGGCGCTTTCACCGGCGGTTGAGGGCCCGGCCCTGGTGGAGCGAACCATTGTTTGTATTTCTATTCTTTTATTTCTATTGTGTGAAGTGTGTTTAATGTTTGTTTCAATTACAGAACTCGTTTACTATTGTTAGATCAAATACAGAGTCTTTTCTCTTTCATATTTTATAAGAAGCACATCTGTCGTTTGATTATCTTGTTATTATCATAAAGCTTTGCTGTTCTGTATCTGATTTAAGTTGTTCCATTAGTTTATAATTTGCTATAATTGGTCGTTGCGTGGTGAGTGGCTGTTGACAGAATTAAAGCATGGAAATCTAGTTGCTTGAGTATGTTAGAATTGTAATTGCTGTTCATTTCATGTTGCTGTTCTATTTCTGTTCATTGTTTATTCATAGTCTTCGATTAGCAAACATATGAGTTATAGTTACATGCTGCTGTTCCTTTCCAGATTTCGTTTCTTTTCAGTTATGTTCATTGAATTTGCTTTCATTTCGATTGCTTCAAGATCTCCAACTGTAGAGGATAGAGGTTATTGCTTCCAAGTCCCCAGATTGGTTATCTTGCATCGATTTCTAAGGGAAAGAGTTACTGCTACTGCATCCCTGATCGATGTTTTGCAAGATTGATGTAGTTTAATATTTTCATTCATGTCACTGTAATTAGGTTTATTTACAAGAATTTGTTACTTTTGTATTTGTTACTTTGTACTACATCTTCACAACATTGCTCTTGGATGAATTGCTGCCTCAGACTGAGTACACTCTTGAAATAAAAAGTCGCTCCCGGATTGATAATTAATGTGAGATAAATAGGTGTTCAAAAGATACCATTTTATGCCTCGAAATTTTGGCGCCGTTGCCGGGGAGAGTGTATGCTATTTAGAAGGAGTGATGCACATTTGACCTTTTTTCTGCTTGGGAAGAATTGGGTTTTAAAGACGGAAGGTAAGAACCTGCGCACCGAGCAAGGAACATACTTGCTCACTGCCCGCTTCATAGCAGAATTGGGTAAATTTTTTTTTTCTTTAGGTAGGAATGAAGGCTTGTTGTTTTAAATGACTAGAAAATCTAAACAAGACAAAATTCCTCCCAAACCTAAAAAACCTAAGGGACTGGTGACCCTTGGGAGAAGGACCTTTATTGACGAAATTCTTAAGAAAATTGAATCTCAGCCATCAGTAGGACCTAGGAAAGTTATTTCTAGACAACCTACTACTTCCCTTCAGGCCACAGAGTCACCATCTGTAGCCTTTGCTGAGGTACATATCCAAACAGAAGAGACTGAGCAAGATTCCCAAGAAATTGAGAATTCTTGCCCAACTTTTTTTTTTTTTACAAGAAGGGAAGTTGGCCTCTTATATCCTACTATTTATCAACATGCATTTTTCAAATTTGGGTATGTATATATTAGAGGCCTTATTTTGGAAATGGCTCCACTAGAAATACTCTTATATATAAGCATATTCGATTTTTAAAGAAGAGTAGATTAGTGGAGAAAATAAAATAAATAAGGAAATAAACACATTTTTTTATTTTTGTAAAAATAGTTGTTTTTGTTGCAACACGCTGTGGAAATCAACATTGATGATAAATATTCTAAATTAATTGTGTATGTAGATGAATTATATTGCAAATAACCATTCTACAAACACTTATATTCATTTTTATCATCAATATGGAAAAATTTCTTGAATATCATATTTTTTTTTGGCTTGCGGGCTTGATGAAATTCCTGAAAACAAAGTTGGGACAGTCATGTTTTGGGGGATCAAAATTGAATATTTTTAAAACTTGTTTCTATCCTAATTAGCCCTTGATTTCTACTTTCCAACCCAATTTGAATCACTCCATTTGGATTTGAAACGGAAAAGTTAGAACCAAAACATTGACAAGGTGTCTAGTAGGCAGCTCAAGAACAGAGTTGGGATAGTCAGTTTTTGGAGGCCTAAATGACTATATTTTTAAAACCTGTTTCTATGGTAGATTCCTCTATGAATCTAGTTTACAAATCAATTTGAATCACTCAACTTTGATATCGTATGAGGAATTTATGACCAAAATATTGACTGCCTATCATAAATCAGCACTCTTGAAACTCTGTTTTCTCCGCTGTTCCTTAACATATTTGACCCATCAATTCTTCTTGTCTTCAAAACCTGTTTCTATTGGAGATCAATAAATTAATCTAATTTAATCTCCAATTTGAATCGGTTCAATCCGCCACTAAACGAATACTTTATGCTTGAAATACCAACTGTTGGTCTGAGCTGGAGCATCGAAAATGACTCTATTATGCAGGTTTTTCTAGGCAAGTTTAACATACCATTACATGGAATTTTTAAAACCTGTTTCTATTGGAGATAAAAATTTGAATTGGCTCTCATTTGGCTTTGTAATCACTCAAATCAGACGAAAAACAAAGAAGTTATGATTGAAACACTGTTGGTTAGCATGATTGGCCACTGCTCTTCCGCAGGTAATAAATTAATTTTACTTTGTCCGTGGATTTGTTCTACAGAGTAACTACTTGTTAGTTTTTTTTTTGCATAATTCGTGGATCAGGAGAGCCCGCGCACCTCTCTTTCTCCATGATTTAATGTTGTACTGCAGGTAGACACTCGTTTTTTGCAGGTCTTAGGAGAACAAAGAAGGTCAATTTATGAACGAGCGATTCTTGAGAGAAATTTTAGTGAAACAAGGGCATTTCATCCAGTTCATTACCTAACAGATTCATAACAAGAAGAAATGAAGAATTGGTTCCCATTTCAAGATTCATGTTACTGCTGCCAAAACATTTTTCAAAAGATCATTTTTTTCCATTAATAGATTTGATATTCTCTTAGAAATAACATCATAGCTTTTGTAACTTAATAAAGTGTTGTTTCTTTGCTGATTTCTTTAATGTTTTTATGTTTCAGGTGTTGATCCCTCTAAATTATAGTTTCCGCTCCATTTTCAATTGAAAAATATTGACCCCACCATGCAAGTTTCAGTTACAGAAAGCAATTCTTCGGCAACACCAATTCTGTGAATTTTTTTTTTTTTTTTTTCTTGAAACCTGTGCATAAACTTTCATTTTTATTTGATTGGATTTGCTTGGCAATGGATTGCATATTAGCTTTGTTTTTTTCTCTTTTTTCCTTTTTACGTGTTTATATTTGTTTGTTGTTCATCTTAAGGAACAGTTATTATTCCTCTCAAGGAATAGCAGCCGTTCCTCTTAAGAAACAATGTGTTTGTGTGTTTATTTTTGTTGTTCCTTCCAAAAGGAATAACATTTTTGCTCATTAGTTTTGTTGTTCTTTTCAAAAAGAACAACATTTTTGCCGCATGATTTCGCTGTTCCCTTCAAAAGGAACAACATCGCATGTTTTTTCTGTTCCTTTGAAAATGAACATCACCGCTTGTTTTTGCTGTTCCTTTCAAAAGGAACATCAATTTCGCTGTTCCCTTCAAAAGGAACAACACCGCATGTTTTTGCTGTTCCTTTCAAAATGAACAACACCGCTTGTTTTTGCTGTTCCTTTCAAAAGGAACAGCACCGAATGTTCTTGCTGTTCCTTTCCAAAGGAACAACATTTTCGCAGATTGTTTTTGCTGTTCCTTTCCGAAGGAACAACACTTTTTGAGTGCATTTTTCTTGTTTGTGAACAATGTTTTGAGGATTTTTTTGAATTTTTCATAACTTTTTGAAAGACAAACATGCAATTTATGAAAGGATACACAATCATACAAATTAAAGCTTACTATAATCAGCAAATCAAAAGAAATCATCATTTTTAAGAAAGTTGTTTAGTAATGATAAGAAAAAGGAAAAAATGACATAATCAATAATATGATTTTGTTGTCTTACTACCATTAAATTCATATGATTGATTATATTTATCATGTTGGTTCTTTCTCATATTTTATAACTTTCTTTGATTTTTACTTATGGAGTAGGACCAAGGGCATATTATTTTCTATTGAGCTGTTCAGACTTCTTCCACCATCCCTACTCTTAAGGAGTGTTGAGCCATCCTTTATGAATAAATAAGAAAGTGCTATACGAAAAGAAAAATATTTACATATTTCATTAATAATTTTATAATTTGGCAGATGGAGGATAGGGGGTCTCATCAAGAGCCGGCCTACCATGTTCATAAGGAAGAAAGTGAAGTGGCATTCCCATCATGGCCACCAAACCAGGGATATGGTCCAATGGACAATTGAAAAAATTAAAAAGTCCTTGGAACAGGAGGTCTCATCACGAGCCGGCCTGCCCACTTTTCACTTCTTCCTAGTGAATGGCATTGTGATTTATCTAGTCACCAAGCCAGCACAATGGCCTCCGTTATGACAATTAACAAGCACTTCCTCAGCATAAATAAAGGACAATGGTTCCAAGGGTGAGAGAGCAACTCTGTCAAGGTTATGGACACCTGTGGGCAACAGAGCTCTGCTGATGGTATTGAAGTCACATTTATACACATCAATAGTGATATTAAACCCTTTTTTCCTATATCTCTATTTAAATATCAGATGAAAGTATGAATCCTTAACCTTTGATTTCGAACCTATTATACATGAAAATCATCATAAATCGATCACATTAGTTTAAGTGGGTAATAAGCGCATTTGTACTTATGTTTATCTTAAGCTGTCCCTTCTCCTTATCCTTGAATCATTACAAGACGCTTCTATATCTGTTTACGATTTATCACATGCATGGATTTCAGTAAATGCTATAATTTTATTGATTGTATCATAAGTATGTATGTCTTTCCATGCTGTATAATTGTTGTGCAGTACGCTGTCATTTTTCCACAATATTCATACTGTATTTCTACAAAAAAAATTTTGATTGAACTTTTTTGCATGCATCTTATCTGTTGCCATTCCAAATTGAAACTGTGGATTCAAGAAAATTGCATACAGAATTGTGATTTGTTTACAGGAGCACAAGTATGGGGGAAAATTCTATCCGCAGCATGATCACTATTGCAACTAAACAGCAAAGGCTCGCGAATGCACACAATTCTTCAGACATGATGTGCTTGCATGGATTCTACCTTTTGCATCACTTTCAGTATTCGCTCAGCGTACATCAGCTTCAACAAAGGCCAGTCCCTACATGTCATTCCATTTTTTCGGAGGTAACACTTGAGGTAAAATAGCATAATTTTCTGATTTATTATGAATTTAGGAGAATTTCATGAAAATCCATTGAACATTATTTATCATCATTCATTCCATATCTTTACCACTTCCCATTTTTCTAGACACGTCTCATCTTTCAGTTTGGGGGAGTGTTGATTTCTTTCATTTCTTTCTTATGACCATGTTAGTAATCTTCTTTAATATTCTTATTCATTCTCAACACCTCCCTTATTCCATGTTGTTTTATAACAAGCATAGATTTCAACAGATTGTAGCAACCACCTCTCTTTGTTTTCTAGCATCGCATGAGGACATGCTAATTCTTCAGTTTGGGGAGGGGGGGGAATTGCTACACATGATGGATGTTTTACATTTTCTTTTTCATACAATTTCATTTGTATATGATGCAGAAATTGTTTTGCATATATCTTTAAAATTATGAACTGAATTCTTGTGATTTCTAGATAATAAAGAGGAATCATTAAAATACACAAACCCAGATAATTTCACACTAAATTAGTTCATAAAATTTCAAAAATTATGCACTATCACCTACAACCATTTTGTTTATATCTCATGATCTGTGCATCAAAACGATCTGATTTTTGAGAAAATGGTTAATGAAGTTTGCTGTTACTTATGTTACATTTTTTTCTGCAACTTCATATACATATAGTTGTTATGCTTTCATCAAGATTGCTAAAATTGAATATTCATTATTTGAGGAAAAATTCATTTGTTCTATCTATTTCATGAGTTGGGATGAACAATTTTCTTTGCTTGGTTAACGCATGGGTTTTGTCTTTGGATTGCATGAGGGCATGCAATATATTCAGTTTGGGAGTATGTTGGGTCGTGAATACGACCACTTTCTAACACTTATTTCATCCATTTTTACTCTTATTTATCATATCATTTATTATAATTTATCATATAAATCCATTTTATAATGATTTATGCTCTTATGGATGAATACTATTTCTTCTCCTTTATTTTTAATAAATTAATGATTATTATGCATAATTTTATCAATGATGGTTTATTAATATATTTTGTAATATCACTCACCATTTTAGACTCCAATATATTTTCCAGATTGAAGATTTGATCTCCAAATCATCATCAAATATTCCAACTCAGAAATTCACTGGAATAAGAAATCACAGTTTTACGGTTGAGATTCTGGGCAAATGAAGAAGAATATAGAAAATCCGGAACATGGGTTTTGTCCAGAACGGGCCCAATTATCTTTAGTAAATAATGGTTTGCCCAAATTCGGCCTGTATTGAGAGATACGCAGGGTTCTTTGAGCACGATTTTCTCAGATTTGTTGTTGCGGCCGTCCTCCAAATCTTAGCTGCAAAGCCAAATTCGCCTTGCTCTTATTGAAAAATTGTTGGAAATGTATTTTCTAGTTGATCAAGTTGTTGGGAGCAATCCAATATTGTTATGGGAGATTATATTTGCTATTTAATTTCTCCTCCTTCTGATTATAAAAGGAGAGCATGTATTGTGTATTGAAGGAGAATGGAGAACAATGGATGATTATTGAATTTATTTTGTAACATTATAATTCCTTGACTCTTGTGAGCAAAGAGCAATTGATGTAAAAGCTATTCCTGTTTTATTAATACAAAGAGGCGTTCTCGTTCCATTTATCAAGCTCTGCAGTAGACCAGCGACGCTTTCACCGGCGGTTGAGGGCCCGACCCTGGTGGAGCGAACCGTTGTTTGTATTTCTATTCTTTTATTTATGTTGTGTGAAGTGTGTTTAATGTTTGTTTTAATTACAGAACTGGTTTACTGTTGTTAGATCAAATACATAGTCATTTCTCTTTAATCTTTTATAAGAAGCACATCTGCCGTTCGATTATCTTGTTATTATCATAAAGCTTTGCTGTTCTGTATTTGATTTAAGTTGTTCCATTAGTTTATAATTTGCTATAATTGGTCATTGCGTGGTGAGTGGCTGTCGACAGAATTAAAGCATGGAAATCTAGTTGCTTGAGTATGTTAGAATTGTAATTGCTGTTCATTTCATGTTGCTGTTCTATTTCTGTTCATTGTTTATTCATAGTCTTCGATTAGCAAACAAATGAGTTATAGTTACATGCTGCTGTTCCTTTCCAGATTTCGTTTCTTTTCAGTTACGTTCATTGAATTTGCTTTCGTTTCGATTGCTTCAAGATCTCCAACTGTAGTAGATAGAGGTTATTGCTTCCAGGTCCCCAGATTGGTTATCTTGCATCGATTTCTACGGGAAAGAGTTACTGCTACTACATCCCTGATCGATGTTTTGCAAGATTGATGTAGTTTAATATTTCCATTCATGTCACTGTAATTAGGTTTCTTTACAAGCATTTGTTATTTTTGTATTTGTTACTCTGTACTACATCTTCACAGCATTGTTCTTGGATGAATTGCTGCCTCAGACTGAGTACACTCTTTAAATAAAAAGTCGCTCCCGGATTGATAATTAATGTGAGATAAATAGGTGTTCAAAAGATACCTTTTATGCCTCGACAGCAGGTCTTCCATCATGCTAGGAACTTGAAACGTCTGCGTTTGTAGGGCTAACAGACTATGAATAGAAGCTGACAGTGATCATGAACTAGACTGATTTACCTTTGGAGAAAACTGTCCGCCTAAAGGCGGAAACAATAATTGCCGCCCTAAGCAAGGAATTCTCTCTTCTCTGCCAAATTAAACAGTGCCTGGCCGTCCAAGTAGATTACACCGAGTTAACAGATATTCAGGTTCTAGTAGAGACTTTTGTCACTATGCCGTCACCATGAGAGAGTATATGGCAGAAATGCAGTGAATATATCAACACTTCGGCGTCCACATCATCTCGCCAGTCACTACCTCCTCCTAGTCGCAAAACTGGTTCGTCCTCATCGTCAACACTTCCCAGTAAGCTGGCAACAAGCACTCCTCTTCGTCCTAAAAAATGACACTCATATTCTGGCCCAGGTGGCCACTTTACTTTTATTTCTTTAGTATTGTAAAAATAGGTGAAATATTTATTTCACCCTCTGTATTTTTATTTTCTTTTTTATGGTTATGTTTTCGGTTAGTGCCTTCGTTAAGGCCAATACACAGATGATGAGAGGCCTTATTCCTCATCATCATTTTGTTTTTGATGGAGACTCCAAACAGAAATATGCTTTGAAGGGGAATATTTTTTCTAAGAAATATCTTTTCGCAAGGCTCAACAGAAAGCTATAAGAAATGAAATATGAAGCTGAGAGAGGATTCCATATTTTTCAGAGCAGAATTGCCAGTTGTGAATTTTCCTTTTTGTAAAGTTTTTGAGATACTTTTACTGTGTATGTTGGAAGATCCCATTGGGTAATAGAAGTGAAGTTATTCTCTTACGCAATGGATTCCAAAATGAGATGAGTTATAGTCTGTATTTTCTCAGTTGTGTTTTAATATAAATGTTCATTTGTATTTCCATCACTTTTCCTATATCGAAAGCTTTCCGAATGTGAGTGTTGATTATTTAGATATGAATTTATCTTGAAGGGTACTCATATATAATTGTCTTCTACACTTTAAATATGGATCGAGGCACAATATTCAGTTCATGTTTTATTTACATTACCATCTTTCTTCTAATGTTAGTTGGGTGAATTCTTATGCTAGTGTAAGCCTACCTTAAGCTAACATTTCCTTTCATGTTCTGCCATTGTTTCCACAATCATTTATCTCGGTAGCTGTTACCAGTCTCATGCTTGGCCCTTTTCACAGCAGTTAGTTTTATGTTTGCTTCTAACACTCACTTATAGACCCTTAGGTTATATCGTTGGAACTCATTATTATTCATTTTCTGTCTCTGATGTCTTGGTCCCACACCAGAAAACTTTAATTTCTTTTCATCTCAAGAGGCCATATATTATCAGCTATAATAAAGCCCTTCTGAAACCTCTTGTCTTAAGATGTCCTAGGCACTGGTCTTTGACAACTCAAGGCTGTCTCTAGGAGTTACAACATATTTTTGGCGCCGTTGCCAAGGATCGAATTTGAAGATCTTGTCCCTGGGATACGACGAAACCACATTCACCCTTCAGAATCAGGTGAGCACAAAGGGTTGAGAGTTTTAGATTTCTCACCTTGGCGACTCCACTATCTTTTAAAGTTCAAATCCATTTGCAGTCCTAGCTTATCATAAGCCCCACCTAAGGTCAGATACCTCTCGGTTAAGAACTCCTTATGTGTCTGACCCAGTGAAAATTTTGTTCAAAAGAATCTGGAAGGAAAAGAAGCCAGCACACACTGATATACCCAAGTTCTCATTAGAAGACTCTCCATCATCCTCTCAGCAAGATCAAGTTCAGGGCCTTGGTTCCACTGCTAGAGTACTTGAATACCCACAAGATAACCCTTTCCTTGAACATTCGGAAATAAAAGACGAAGCAGAGTCAATAGACACTTCTAGATCCTTCTTGCACCTTGCTCTGGAAGCCGAAGAAATAAAGCAAGTGACTATCCCTCAAATTCCACTTACTCGAGCCAATTCACAAACCACCTTTCAGCACATTCCCATCGTCATTCATTAAAATCCCCCTCTAGCTCCACTACCTCCTATGGCCGTCCCTGGCTTCCTGTTAAATAAATATGCCCCTCTGGCATTGCCACAGATTCTAAGTGACATGCCCCAAGACTACATGAAGCTCTTACCCCGGTTTACCGGGGAAGATAGTAGCGCTGCTAAAAAGCATCTAGAATATTTTTGCGCCTTCACAGAGAATTTCAATGTGGAACATCTGGACATAGTGCTAATACTGTTTGTTCAATCTATGGATGGGAAAGCTCGGAAGTGGTTCAAGACTCTTGGAGACCGCTCCATCACTAATTGGGAGGAGATGGAAAATGCTTTCACTCGAAAGTGGGGAGAGAAAAGGGACCATGGTTATTGTCTCATAAAATTCAATGCACTAAAGAAAAGACATAATGAAGACGTGTCTGAATTTATAAAGAGATTTAACAAGCTATACACCAACCTACCAGCTGATATGAAGCGTCCTCAGACAGCTGCCAAGGTAGTGTTTGTAGGAGCTTTTTAATATTAGTTCGGTTTCACCCTAAGAGAGAGGAAGTCTACTTCTCTAGACCAAGCTCAAACTGATGCATTAGAGGTAGAAGCCAACTTCGCTTCTACGGGGAAATCGAAGGGAAGGCTAGACCATGATTTCAGAAAAAGGGGTAAAGAAGAGGCTTCTTCTTCAAACCAAGAAAGAGAGGAGGCATATTATAAGATTGAGGAAATGAACAAGATGATTAAGAATCTTTCAAATAAACTAGTGAAATTAGAGCTTGAAGCAAAAAATGCATAATCCCGGACCTCCCAAACTGCTCCTAACAGGGGTTATAACCCACAAGTATCGGAAGCCACCTCTGCAGATATTGCAAAGGGACAGAAAGGGGCAGCAAGACCACATACAACCCCCTCTATATTTGGAAGGGCAGATGGAGGGCCCTACCGAAGATGCTCCCGATGGACAAGATGATCAATACCTTGCTTATTCGGAAGGGGAAGAGGTAGAGATTTCTCTACAGTAGGAAGAAGAGGAAGAGAAAGTGAACTCCACTGAAGATCCTAACATTGATGATTACTATTGACAGTTTGTGGATTTCATGCAAGCTAAATTCCACAAGAAATATGATCTTCGATCTTATAGGAAAAGGACTCGTACTCAAGATCAAGACGAAGAGTCACCTCCTAAGGAGCCAGTCTCTCAGAAGGTGGATAATAGAGGTAAGAAACCTGTTGAAGAGCCCTTGCTGTAGAAAGTTCCCTTTCCCTCTTCATCTAAGTCAGTACCTGATCCCCTTGCAAGTCCTAAATATATTCTTGCCGATGCTAAGCCTCAAGTCCTAAACATGTAGTGTCCATTCTTGGTGAGATAGCTTTGATGTCACTTAGAGATGGTGATTTTGATATAATGATATAGTATTATGCATGCCAGACTTATGTACATGCTTATATACTATAGAACTGGTTTGGTTCGCTTGGTTGTTGTGTGTGCTTATGATAATATCTATGGTTGTGTGTATAAGAATTGATTTTGGTTAAGAGCATATTAGCGATGTTTTCTCTTTTGGTATCCTATTTTGGACATAGGTATATGACATGAATGGTGATTCAAGATTGAGACACAGATCCATGGATGATCATGGTTATGTGGAACATATGATTAATTATGATTTACAGATGATCTGTATGATTATATGTGCGTAATCTCGTACTAAGCATTATGTGGTAGGGGACTTGGTCATTGCCAACAAGGATGCTCAAGTTATAAATTACTGCGGAAGTCATTTCTCCAAAACCCAAATGACTGTGGAAGTCATGCATATTATTTGGTAAAATGTGAATAAGTTAATTATGAAATTCATTTGATTTATTTGATCTATGAGATTGTGATGTGTGCAGGTCTTTGAATAAGACCTTACCAACGAACCATCAGATGGGTATGAGCTCACAATCAGTACCTTAAGGTGAAGTGCGGAGTTTCAAAGCAGAGTAGATGAGAAGCCATGGAAATTAGGGTGCGGAGTCCTAAATCCATGAAATAAAAAGACATCGAGTCTTGGATATATAATAAAAGGATTAGGGAACAGAGTCCTAAATCCATGAAATATAAAGACATGGAGTCTTGGATCTATAATGAAATGTTTGGGGCGCAGAGTCCTGAATATTTAAAAAGATCAAGGTGTGGAATCTTGGATCTTTAGCATAGATCAGGGCACCGAGTCCTCAATATACTAAGGCATAGAGATGCATACAATATGGGTGTGGAATCCCTATTCTCTGGAAGAAAAATACCACTCATGGGCAGCTCACAGATAAATTTCCTTAATAAAATCTCGTTCCTAACAATTTTGGAGTGACTTTCTAAAAATAGAAAGTCATGTCTACCATTTCAAGTATGAGTTTCAAAAAATAGCAAATCACCTCAATCAATAGGTAATCAAGTATAAAAGAAGGAAAATCACTTAACTTATGATTAATCAATCGTAATAGTTCAATCTCAACTTAATCCTCAATATTATTATTATCTTTTATAAGACTATGGTATTATTAAAAAAAGGGAATTATATCTCTTCAATCTCTTCAATCACTTCACACCTCTCTCCTTGATGATTCTCACGGCTCTATGTAAATCTCTCTCCCTCTCCCTTTGAATTATACATTACACTCTCTTTTATTCACTCATCAAATAATAGAATATTCCTCTTACACATTAAATACATGTCATAAAAGATTCCTCTTACACTCTCTTTAATGCATATGTTACACTCTCCTTAATTAAGGCATGCATACCTCTCCTTAATGGCATGAGTTACACTCTTCTAAAAAGAATACAAGGCATGCATATTACTCTTCTTTTATGACAATAATTTGTTGCTCCTCCTATATATGTGCCTCATGTATTGTCACTTAGGGGGGTGCATGGTGATACCAAGAGTTGGAGAGATTTGAAAAAAAACTATGAGAGGGAGGGACTTGGAGAGTAGGCAATTTCTTTTGAATGAATTTGTAATCCCTAAAATAAATTACTAAGTAGTTATACATGGTGCAGCTGACCATGAGTGGTATTTGGAGGAATTGAAACTTATCTTCCTCAACTTGCCTTGGCTTTTTCTCTACTGCTATATTTTTGTATTGTTTGTGAGATTTTACAGCTCGGGGGGTTCCAGGGGGAGGAGTTCTCCCTGGATATGGTTGGGTGGAAAACCGGATGGTTCAAATGAGTTGGTTAAGGGATCAAAGGTGGATCATATTCTCAACGATTGGAGCTGAATATCTCTTCAGGTATAATTTCCATTGTCCTAAAATTATAGTATAGATTTAGCATAAAATAAAAGGTAGACATTTAAATTGTTGTAAGCATATAATTTTGGTTTAGGCTTATGTTATCTAAAATATTATTGATTAGTTAAAAATGAAGAGTAGATTAATCTATATGTATGGATGTTTAGATCTCAATATTGGAGTTATTATTGGTGTAGTTTATGGTACTAATCTTGGTATTGTAGCATTTGAGAAAGGAAAGCCAAATATTGTTGAAGGTAATTGAAATAAATAAATTCCAAAGGACTTGGGTAAGTATTTCACAATTTATGGTTTTGTTTCAAGTAATTAGATGCATGTTTTTTTTTAGAAATGGTTTTAGGATAGTTGCAAAGTGTTTGATAAAATCTGTGAATGAGTAATGTTATCAATTTATATATGCATGAATAAGTGCTAACTTGCAGCTTACATTAGAAGTAAGAAAATTGACATGTACCCAAAATATACCTGGAGGAATTACAGAATCAACCCTTAAAAGAAAATGAAAAAACAATGGCAACTAAAATATGGTTTGGAAGATCAAATGCTTGATGTAAGTTGGAGATAAATTTCTGTTATGGCTTATGTTTCATATTCTTATCAATAATTCAATGTTTTGTTATTCAAGTTGTTGTAATAGTACTATCAGAATTTTGAGAGAAAGCCTTAATGGCTGTAGCATTCAGGGCTGCCCTGTGTTTGTCAAATTGTAGCAATTGGTGCAAAAAGCTTATCAAATCATGTCAAATGAATTAGCTTGTGGGTGGTAAAATGCTCTGTTGCAAGGGAATCACTCCCGAGATGTGGGAAACCTGTTTCAGAGGTTCCTGAGCTCCGTGGAGCTTTGGAACGGTACGAGAACTTACCATTTTCCGCAAGAGCTACGACTGGAGCTGCGACACGTTCTGGGGTCTTTGACACTGTGATGATTAACGTTCCGACATTTCCAACACAAATTTCTTGCCAAAAAAACATTCCTGTTGCGTTTTCAGTAAGTTTTATCTTAAAAAAAACTTCTCTTCCGCCTTAAACGAAAGTTTTCTAAAAGAAAATTCCTCGTAAATTTGCCGCAAAAAAACTTACCTTCTCAAATTAACTAGTAAAAAATATATATTTCCCTCCAAACTCACTCACAATATTGCATAAAGGTTGTTAGTATGCCTCCATTTACTCCATCACTATAATTATTAACTTGTTGAGAGGGAATAGTTGTTGTTTGTAGCTTGGTATTCATTTGCAAACAGGAAGGAGCAGTTCTCTGCTGCCAGTAACCTCAGTAAGTTTCCAAATAATTTGCGTTTTTTCAGGCATTTAAACTCTAGTAGTGAGGGCTTTCTGCATGTTCTTTTATTATATTTTACTATGTTGGAATTTTAGAGTTGCATCCAAAATAATATTTTCGAAAAAAGTCTATTGGCCATATCAGGTTAGAAACAAATGTAATGTATTGATGTGTTTCTCATTTATTTTCTTCATATAGATGTCGAATTGGTGTGTCTATCTGTCAAATGCTATCTCAGTGGGAGCATCGACAACTTTGAAATTGATTTTAATATTTGAATATTTTGATTCAATATTAATTTTGATTATTGTATAAATTATGTAATTAAAAAAAAAACATTTTTAATTTTTTTTATTATATAATATTACCGCTCCCAATTAGTCGTTTCCTGTAAATTTTAAGGAAACCTATAGCCATTCTGGACACCCATACCCAAGTTCCCAATGTTCCCACGTTTGAGAAACTCATGCAACATAGGTAAAATGTTTCAAGAACTCATATGGTGGATTTAGAAATGTGTGAATTCAATGAGCATATCTTAGTAGCATAAATCTGGGTTGTTTTTCCTCATGTAGAGCTGTAGTTGTAAGTTTTCATTCCATATGTTTGACAAAAGCCATAAATGAAACATTAAGGCTATAATTTTTTGTTGTTTTCAAGAATCACATTCCTAGGCGTTTTTAATTCGATTCAACCCAACATCAAGGGGTATCCGTGCCTAATGGTCATGTAACCCCTGATTTCATTCCAAAAACATACTTTTCAGAACCCATATCGGAAATATGGGAGATTTTGCAGATTGCTGCTATGAGTTATGTGCGCTTGTTGTTGAGTCTTTGATGAAAGACTAAGATTATTTAGTCCCTGTTTTAAGAAGCCAACATTTAAAGTTTCAATTTCTGAATTTTATGAGATAAATATGTTGAAGAATAATCTTAAATTCATTGTTGCGAAGTGTTTGACAAAATGCCTCAATGACTTCTAATTGCATGCTTGCAGAGTGTTTGTTAGAAGGGCTCAATGAGTGTAGAGTGCATGTCTACAAAGTGTTTGTCAAAAGTCTTGAATGGCTGTAGCTTTTGTGCATATAAATTGTTAGTGAAAAAGTCTTAGTTGCTGTTGTTTTTATGTACTATAAATTATAAATAAACTATTTAATGGGTGTAGCTTCCTATGTCTGCAAGTTTTTGGTATGAATGTGAAAATGAATTTAATAATTTTCTGAAGTGTGAATAAGATAGTTGTTTCTTGTATTATCTAAAGCTTTCATAAAAAAAGGGCTTGTTGTTGGAAACAATTTTACAGTGACTAATTCTTTAGGATTTTGTGCAAATGAGTATTAGTGTTTATGTGACATCTACTTCTCTATCTTATTGATGGTGGGTAAGGTGGGACCTTACATATGGTATCAGAGCCAAGTTAAAACACTAGGCCTAATGGGCCAACATGCTTACTTGTAGTTCGATGATGTATGAATGTTGATTTTGCATGCAAGTTGAGTTATTGTATATCATGACTTGGAAGCATATTAGTTATTATTATTATTATGTCATTTAGAAAATCATTAAAGAAAAAGAAAAAAATTCTTGCTTATATTCCTTTATATTTTTGTTAAGACATATTATTAGCAATATGTTAAAATGCTTAAAGACATGCTGGGAAAGGATGTGCTTGAGAAAGTTGGGGTTAAACCCAAGTATGTGAATGACTTGATTTCCAATCGATGAGTGAGATAGGTGGAGTGCATGCATGGTTTCAAATATTTTTAATGCATCATTTTCAATTTGATATGGGCTTAGTAGCCATCTTTGTAGCTGAAATCGTATCTACCAAGAAGAATATTGGCTTAATATGGACTATAGTATGATGACCTTGGTGTGTATGCTTTGGGAATGAGCAATAACTTTAAGGTTGAGATTCCATTAACACGATGATTGAGTTCATCATGTTAATTTCGAGTCTTTTCATACCTACACTAATGGAAACTTAACAAAAATCTACCTTGAAGGATGTCAATTTTAATTGTGAATGTAGATTCAAGAGTAATGTATGTGCAATAATTAGATGTGTTAAAATATGATTTGGGAATACATTTTTTATGAGTAAGCATGAAATTCCTCTGATTTCTTTGACATTATTTTGTGTATTTTGGGTTGACATTATGCATCAAATAACTTTAAATTACTCAAATAATAGGTTGAGGTATGATATTCCTAATAAACAAGAGGCTTAGATGACTAGTGAATGGAGGTTTGTGGAAGCCATTATAAGGAACTCTTGAATGTTATGTTTTCCTTAAGCTAATGTATGGGTGTGAAATCCATACTAGCATATATCTATGAGCTAATGTATGGGTGTGGAATCCATACTAGCATATATCTGTGAGAAAATGTATGGGTGTGGAATCCATACTAGTATATATCTATGAGATAAGTAATGAGGTAAGGTATGGGTGTGGAATCCATACTAAAATATATCTATGAGCTAAGTAATTCTTCTGGTTAGAATATTTAATGGAATCTCATATTCATGATTAAGGAGTGATTATGTGTAATTAAAGTTAAATGGATAGAGATTTGTAACACAAATTTTCTTGAGCTTTAAATCCATTATTTTATTTTTATTTAAATGAAGATACCAAGATTGGTATAATGAACACCATTAGGTGGTTTAGGATGTTTGGAATAATTGATTTTCATATATGGAGTTAAGTGTGAACTAGATATCTATCCTCTAGTATTGTAATCCTTTTGTATGTGTTGAATTTAGGTAGAATTAAAATGACTTTCAAATTCTTGAAATGTAGAAAAATATTATTATGATAAGTTTATGAAATAACTTTTCTATTAGCTTAAGACAAATTAGGTCTAGGAAATCGATAATAGTCTCTTTAATGATTTTATCAGTTGAATATTAGTTGCATTCTATTTAACCAAATTATTTAGGGAAAGTATGAGGATTGAACTCATGTATTTCTCTAAACTATTGTTAGTTAGGCGATCGCGTCACAATTCAAATTTTTTATAAATTGGGAAGAGAATAACATGTTTATAAGGTAAATGATTTATGTGGTGAGAACCTATTTTATTTGAAATTAAAGAAAAAAAAAGCATGTGATTAATGAAAATCTTAGTTGAGTTCTTGTTTTACAAGAATATGTGCTTGTGATATTTTTTGAGGGAGAAATTGAAGGAGGGTGAGATCACATTTTGATGAATTGAAATTATTGCATGATTTAGAAGCCTAATATGAGTGCATTGTATGTGGAATAGAAGAGATTGTTTGAATTAGGAATTTTTTTGTTGGGATGTATAGTTGTATGATTATTTATTAATCCTAAAAAATGTTGTAATAATTTGAGAGGGTGGTAATTCTCCTTAAAAAAGAAGGTGGGGGGGTGGGTGGTTTAACTTTAGGCTAGAAATTCCCTTGCGATAGTCTAAATCTTATTTAAATTTAACAAGATTCATCACATTTTGAGAAATGTATGGTTTTCATAGCTTGTTGTTGCGTATGTATTAATAGTAAGGAATAAGACACGAAATCAAACGAATTGATTAATTACTGAATATGAATCATGACTGATTTCATAGTTGGAAAAAAATTGACTTAAAGTTATCAAGGTTACCATATTTTCATAATTGTGAGACTTGTTCTTGATTACAAGATGCTTTCAAAAATATATCATTAATCTACTTTCATAATGAAGATCTTCTAACAGTCATTCATACTTGATTCTCAAGTTAGAGAAGTGAATAATAATGAAAATTATGCAAACTAAAGGAATGATCTATAGTACATAAGTGGGTCAATTAGGATTGTATTTAACCTTAGGTTGTTAGTTAAAAAAAAAAAAAAATGGTGCCTTGAACCTCAAATTGTATTTTTTCCTAAAGAGTAAATGTTTAGTAAAAACTAAAGATATATCCTAAATATTTTGATTGCAAGGATGTCTTATGGAATGAAAAGAGGAAATTTTGGATTGCGAAGACATAAATCAAGTGGGATGCAAGAGTGTGTTTTATATATAACGTCATGTTTTGTTGCGTAAGAGTGGGTTTTATATATAACATCATGTTTTGTTGCATAATTTCACTGACAATTGTATGTGGATTATTATGTGCTTATTGTATGCCAATTTTATTATGATATGGGATGGACCATCATTGTTGTGTATACAACCAATGTGTGTTCTATTTATAGCTTGGCAATCTCAACATACTACAGAACTAAGAAGATGACACATGTAGGGTTCATATAGGCTATGAGAAAGAAAAACATGTAGAATATCAAATTGTTATAGATAAATTAAGTAGATATAATATCAATTACATACAATAGTATTTTTATATGCTACTATAAATTGTATGGCTGGTTTTGATATAGAAATATTTGGTATTTTATATCAAAACATGTCTAATATGGCATGGATATATTTTCTACTTGATTAAGAATGGTATGTTTAGTTTTCACGGATTTTCTTCCAATTTAGAAAACATTAAACTATGGATTGACATGAAGAAAAAAATATATCAAATACATAATTCATAAGGTTAACAACTAATTGATAGGAAAATCTAAAAGAACTAAGTATCTAATGACCATAGGAAAAACATTAGGTCAAGTTTACCCCAAGAGAGGGAGTATGTAGTGTCCCTTCTTGGTGAGATAGCTTTGATGACACTTAGAGACGGTGATTTTGATATAATGATATATTATTATGGATGACAAACTTATGTACATGCTTATATGCTATAGACCTGGTTTGGGTCGCTTGGTTGTTGTGTGCTTATGATAATATCTATGGTTATATGTATAAGAATTGATTTAGGTTAAGAGCATATTAGCAATGTTTTCTCTTTGGGTATCCTATTTTGGACATAGGTGTATGACATGAATGGTGATTCAAGATTGAGACATAGATCCATGGATGATCATGGTTATGTGGAACATATGGTTAATTATGATTTACAGATGATACCTTATCTGTATTATTATATGTGTGTAATATCGTACTAAGAATTATGTGGCAGGGAACTTGGTCATTGCCAACAAGGATGATCAAGTTATAAATGACTGCGGAATTCATTTCTCCAAAACAAAAATTATTGTGGAAGTCATGCATAATCTTTCATAAAATGTGAATAAGTTAATTATGAAATTCATTTGATTTATTTTATCTATGATATTGTGATGTGTGCAGGTTTTGGAAGAAGACCTTACCAACGAACCATCAGATGGGTATCAGCTCATAATCAGTACCTTAAAGTGAAGCATGGATTTTCAAAGCAGACTAGATGAGAAGCCATGGAAATTAGGGCACCGAGTCCTAAATCCATGAAATAAAAAGGCGTGGAGTCTTGGATATATAATAAAAGGATTAGGGCGCGGATTCATAAATCCATGAAATATAAAGACATGGAGTCTTGGATCTATAATGAAATGTTTGGGGCATGGATTCCAAAATATTTAAAAATATCAAGGTGTGGAATCTTGGATCTTTAGAGTAGATCAGGGCGCGGTGTCCTCAATCTACTAAAGCACGGAGATGCATACAATAGGGTGTGGAATCCCTATTCTCTGGAAGAAAAATACCACTCATAGGCTGCTCACGGATGAATTTCCTTAATAAAATATCATTCCTAACAATTTTGGAGTGACTTTCTAAAAATAGAATTTCATGTCTACCATTTCAAGTATGAGTTTCCAAAAATAGAAAATCATCTCCAATCAATGGGTAATCAAGTATACATGAAGGAAAATCACTTAACTTATGATTAATCAATCGTAATAGTTCAACCTCGACTTAATCCTCAATATTATTAATATTTTTAATATTATTATTATCTTTTATGAGATTATGATATTATTATTAAAAGGGAATTATATCTCCTCAATCACTTCACACCTCTCTCCTTGATGATTCTCATGGCTCTATGTAAATATCTCTCCCTCTCTATTTTAATTATACATTACACTCTCTTTTGTGCACTCATCAAAGAATGGCATATTCCTCTTACACTCATTAAATACATGTCATAAAAGATTCCTCTTACACTCTCTTTAATGCATATGTTACACTCTTCTTAATTGAGGCATGCATACCTCTCCTTAATGGTATGAGTTACACTTTTCTAAAATGAATACAAGGCATGCATATTACTCCTCTTTTATGACAAGAGTTTTTTGCTCCTCCTATATATTCGCCTCATGTATTCTCACTTAGGGGCGTGCATGGTGATAGCAAGAGTTGGAGAGATTTGAAAAGAAAAATTATGAGAGGGAGGGACTTGGAGAGTAGCCAATTTCTTTTGAAATGAATCTAAAATCCCCAAACTAAATTACTAAGTATTTATACATGGTGCAGATGACCATGAGTGGTATTTGGAGGAATTGAAACTTATCTTCCTCAACTTGCCTTCGCTTTCTCTCTACTGCTATATTTTGGTACTGTTTGTGAGCTTTTACAGCTCGGGGGTTCCAGGGGGAGTAGTTCTACCTAGATATGGTTGGGTGGAAAACCGGATGGTTCAAATGAGTTGGTTAAGGGATCAAAGGTGGATCATATTCTCAACGAGTGGAGTTGAATATCTCTTTAGGTATAATTTCCATTGTCCTAAAATTATAGTATAGCTTTAGCATAAAATAAAAAGTAGACATTTAAATTGTTGTAAGAATCTAATTTTGGTTTAGGCTTATGTTATCTAGAATATTCTCGATTAGTTAAAAATGAAGACTAGATTAATCTATATGTATGGATGTTTAGATCTCAATATTGGAGTTATTATTGGTGTAGTTTATGGTACTAATATTGGTATTGTAGCATTTGAGGAAGGAAAGCCAAATATTGTTGAAGGTAATTATAATAAATAATTCCAAAGGACTTGGGTAAGTATTTCACGATTTATGGTTTTGTTTCAAGTAATTAGACGCATGTTTTAGAAATGGTTTTAGGATAGTTTGCAAAGTGTTTGACAAAATCCGTGAATTAGTAAAATTTTTTATGAATGAATAAGTGCTAACTTGCAGCTTACATCAGAAGTAATAAAATGGACATGTACCCTAAATGTACTTGGAGGAATTATAGAATCAACCCTTAAAAGAAAATGCAAAAATAATGGCAACTAAAATATGGTTTGGAAGATCAAATGCTTGAGGTAATTTGGAGATAAATTTTTAGTTATGGCTTATGTTTCATATTCTTATCAATAATTCAATGTTTTGTTATTCAAGTTGTTGTAATAGTACTATCAGAATTTTGACAGAAAGCCTTAATGGCTATAGGATTTAGGGCTGCCATATGTTTGTTAAATTGTAGCAATTGGTGCAAAAAGCTTGTCAAATCATGTCAAATGAATTAGCTTGTGGGTGGTAAAATGTTTCAAGAACTCATATGGTGGATTTAGAAATGTGTGATTTCTATGAGAATATATTAGTAGCATAACTATGGGTTGTTTTTCCTCATGTGGAGGTGTAGTTGTAGGTTTTCATTCCATATGTTTGACAAAAATCATAAATGAAACATTTAGGCTATACATTTTTGTTGTTTTCAAGAATCACATTCCTGGGTGTTTTTAATTCGATTCAGCCCAACATTAGGGGGTATCCGTGCCTAATGGGCATGTAACCCATGATTTATTCCACAAAAATACTTTTGAGAACTCAGATAGGAAATCTGGGTGATTTGGTAGATTGTTGCTATGAGTTATGTGTCCCTGTTGTTGAGTCTTTGATGAAAGACTAAGATTATTTAGTCCCTGTTTTATGATGGCAAGATTTAAAGTTTCAATTTCTGAATTTTATGAGATAAATATGTTGAAGAATAATCTTAAATTCATTGTTGCTAAGTGTTTGACAAAATGCCTCAATGACTTTTGATTGCATGCTTGCAAAGTGTTTGTCATAAGGACTCAATGAGTGTAGAGTGCATGTTTGCAAAGTGTTTGTCAAAAGACTTGAATGGCTGTAGCTTTTGTGCATATAAATTGTTAGCGTAAAATTCTTAGTTATTGTTCTTTTTATGTTACTATAAATTATCAATAAACTATTTAATGGGTGTAGCACCATAAATTATAAATAAACTATTTAATGGGTGTATCTTACTATGTATACAATTTTTTGGTATGAATGTGAAAATGAATTTAATAATTTGCTGAAGTGTGAATAAGACGGTTGTTTCTTGTATTATCTAAAGCTTTCATAAAAAAAGGGCTTGTTGTTGGAAACAATTTTAAAGTGACTAATTCTTTAGGATTTTGTGCAAATGAGTATTAGTGTTTATGTGACATCTACTTCTCTATCTTATTGATGGTGGGTAAGGTGGGACCTTACATATGGTATCAGAGCCAACTTACAACACTAGGCCTAATTGGCCAACATGCTTACTTATAGTTTGATGATGTATGAATGTTGATTTTGCATGCAAGTGGAGTTATTGTATATCATGACTTGGAAGCATATTAGTTATTATTATTATGTCATTTAGAAACTCATGAAAGGAAAAGAAAAAAATTCTTGCTTATATTCCTTTATATTTTTGTTAAGACATATTATTATAAATATGTTAAAATGCTCAAAGACATGCTGGGAAAGGATTTCCATGAGAATGTTGGGGTTAAACCCAAGTATGTGAATGACTTGATTTACAATTGATGAGTGAGATAGGTGGAGTGCATGCATGGTTTCAAATATTTTTAATCCATCATTTTCAATTTGATATGGGCTTAGTAGAAATATTTGTAGCTGAAATCGTATATACCAATAAGAATATTGGCTTAATATGGACTATAGTATGATGACCTTGGTGTGTATGCTTTGGGAATGAGAAACAATTTTAAGGTTGAGATTCCATTAACGCGATGATTGAGTTCATCATGTTAATTTCGAGTTTTTTCATACCTACACTAATGGAAACTTAACAAAAATATACCTTGAAGGATGTCAATTTTAACTGTGAATGTAGATTCAAGAGTAATGTATGTGCAATAATTAGATGTGTTAAAATATGATTTGGGAATACATTCTTTATGAGTAAGTATGAAATTCCTCTAATTTCTTTGACATTATTTTTTGTATTTTGGGTTGACATTATGCATCAAATAACTTTAAATTACTCAAATAATAGGTTGAGGTATGATCTTCCTAATAAACAATAGGATTAAATGACTAGTGAATGAAGATTTGTGGAAGCCATTTTAAGGAACACTTGAATGTTATGTTTTCCTTAAGATAATGTATGGGTGTGAAATCCATACTAGCATATATCTATGAGCTAATGTATGGGTGTGGAATCCATACTAGCATATATCTGTGAGAAAATGTATGGGTGTAGAATCCATACTAGTATATATCTCTGAGATAAGTAATGAGGTAAGGTATGGGTGTGGAATCCATACTAAAATATATCTATGAGCTAAGTAATTCTTCTGGTTAGAATATTTTGATGGAATCTCATATTCATGATTAAGGAGTGATTATGTGTAATTAAAGTTAAATGGATAGAGATTTGTAACACAAATTTTCTTGAGCTTTAAATCCATTATTTTATTTTTATTTAAATGAAGATACCAAGAATGGAATAATGAACACCATTAGGTGGCTTAGGATGTTTGGATTAATTGATTTTGATATATGGAGTCAAGTGTGAACTAGATATCTATCCTCTAGTATTGTAATCCTTTTTTATGTGTTGAATTTAGGTAGAATTAAAATTACTTTCAAATTCTTGAAATGTAGAAAAAGATTATTATGATAAGTTGATGAAATAACTTTTCTATTAGCTTAATACAATTTAGGTCTAGGAAAGTCATAATAGTCTCTTTAATGATTTTATCAGTTGAATATTAGTTCCATTCTATTTAACCAAATTATTTAGAGAAATTATGAGGATTGAACTCATGTATTGGTCTAAACTATTGTTAGTAAGGCGATCGCATCAAAATTCAAATTGTTTATAAATTGGGAAGACAATAACATGTTTAGAAGGTAAATGATTTATGTGGTGAGAACCTATTTTATTTGAAATTAAAGAAAAAAAAGCATGTGATGAATGAAAAGCTTAGTTGAGTTCTTGTTTTACAAGAATATATGCTTGTGATATTTTTTGAGGGAGAAATTGGAAGGTGAGATCACATTTTTATGAATTGAAATTCTTGCATGATTTAGAAGCCTAAGATGAGTGTATTGTATGTGGAATGGAAAAGATTGTTTGAATTAGGAATTTTTTTGTTGGGATGTATAGTTGTATGAGTATTTATTAGTCCTACAAAATGTTGTAATAATTTAAGCGGGTGGTAATTCTCCTTAAAAAAAGGGGGGGGTTTAACTTTAGGCTAGAAATTCCCTTGTGATAGTCTAAATCTTATTTAAATTTAACAAGATTCATCACATTTTGAGAAATGTATGGTTTTCATAGCTTGTTGTTGCGTATGTATTAATAGTAAGGAATAAGACATGAAATCAAATGAATTGATTAATTACTGAATATAAATCATGATTGATTTCATAGTTGGAAAAAAAAATTGACTTAAATTTATCAAGGTTACCATATTTTCATAATTGTGAGATTTGTTCTTGATTACAAGTTGCTTTCAAAAATATATCATTATTCTACTTTCATAATGAAGATCTTCTAACAGAGTCATTCATAATTGATTCTCAAGTTAGAGAAGTGAATAATAATGAAGATTATGAAAACTAAAGGAATGATCTATAGTACATAAGTGGGTCAATGAGGATTGTATTTAACCTTAGGTTGTTAGTTTAAAAAAAAAAAAATGGTGCCTTGAACCTCAAATTGTATTTTTTCCTAAAGAGTAAATGATTAGTAAAAACTAAAGATATATCCTAAATATTTTGATTGCAAGGATGTCTTATGGAATGAAAAGAGGAAATTTTGGATTGAGAAGACATAAATCAAGTGGGATGCAAGAGTGTGTTTTATATATAACATCATGTTTTGTTGCGTAAGAGTGGGTTTTATATATAACATCATGTTTTGTTGCGTAATTTCACTGACAATTGTATGTGGATTATTTTAGGCTTATTGTATGCCAATTTGATTGTGATATGGGATGGACCATAATTGTTGTGTATACAACCAATGTGTGTTATATTTATATCTTGGCAAGCTCAACATACTACAAAACCAAGAAGATGACACATGTAGCATTCATATAGACTATGAGAAAGAAAAACATGTAGAATATCAAAATATTATAGATAAATTAAGTAGATATAATATCAATTACATACAATAGTATTTTTATATGGTACTATGAATTGTATGGTTAGTTTTGATATAGAAATATTTGGTATTTTATATCAAAACATGTCTAATATGGCATGGATATATTTTCTACTTGATTAAGAATGGTATGTTTAGTTTTCACGGAGTTTCTTCCAATTTAGAAAACATTAAACTATGGAATGACATGAAGAAAAAAATATATCAAATACATAATTCATAAGGTTAAAAACTTATTGATAGGAGAATCTAAAAGAACTAAGTATCTTATGATCGTAGGAAAAACTTTGGGCCAAGTTAACCCCAAGAGGGGGAGTATGTAGTTTCCCTTCTTGGTAAGATAGCTTTGATGACACTTAGAGATGGTGATTTTGATATAATGATATAATATTATGCATGAAAGACTTATGTACATGATTATATGCTATAGACCTGGTTTGGGTCGCTTGGTTGTTGTGTGCTTATGATAATATCTATGGTTCTGTGTATAAGAATTGATTTAGGTTAAGAGCATATTAGCAATATTTTCTCTTTGGGTATCCTATTTTGGACATAGGTGTATGACATGAATGGTGATTCAAGATTGAGACATAGATCCATGGATGATCATGGTTATGTGGAACATATGGTTAATTATGATTTACGGATGATACATGATCTGTATGATTATATGTGTGTAATATCATACTAAGAATTATGTGTCAAGGGACTTGGTCATTGCCAACAAGGATGATCAAGTTATAAATGACTGCGTAAGTCATTTCTCCAAAACAAAAATTACTGTGGAAGTCATGCATAATCTTTGGTAAAATGTCAATAATTTAATTATGAAATTCATTTGATTTATTTTATCTAAGAGATTGTGATGTGTGCAGTTCTTGGAAGAAGACCTTACCAATGAACCATCAGATGGGTATGAGCTCACAATCAGTACCTTAAAGTGAAGCGCGAAGTTTCAAAACAAATTAGATGAGAAGCCATGGAAATTAGGGTGCCGAGTCCTAAATCCATGAAATAAAAAGACGTGGAGTCTTGGATATATAATAAAAGGATTGGGGTGCGGAGTCATAAATCCATGAAATATAAAGACATAGAGTCTTGGATCTATAATGAAATGTTTGGGGCATGGAGTCCTGAATATTTAAAAATATCAAGGTGTGGAATCTTGGATCTTTAGAGTAGATCAGGGCGCGGAGTCCTCAATCTACTAAGGCATGGAGATGCATACAATAGGGTGTGGAATCCCTATTCTTCGAAAGAAAAATACCACTCATGGACAACTCAGGGATGAATTTACTTAATAAAATATCATTCCTAACAATTTTTGAGTGACTTTCTAAAGATATAAATTCATGTCTACCATTTCAAGTATGAGTTTCCAAAAATACAAAATCACCTCCAATCAATGGGTAATCAAGTATACATGAAGGAAAATCACTTAACTTATGATTAATCAATCGTAATAGTTCAACCTCGAATTTATCCTCAATATTATTAATATTATTATTATCTTTTATGAGATTATGATATTATTATTAAAAGGGAATTATATCTCCTCAATCACTTCACACCTCTCTCCTTGATGATTCTCATGGCTCTATGTAAATCTCTCTCCCTCTCTCTTTTAATTATACATTAGAGTCTCTTTTTTTCACTCATCAAAGAATGGCATATTCCTCTTACACTCATTAAATACATGTCATAAAATATTCCTCTTACACTCTCTTCAATGCATATGTTACACTCTCCTTAATTGAGGCATGCATACCTCTCCTTAATGGCATGAGTTACACTCTTCTAAAAGGAATACAAGGCATGCATATTACTCCTCTTTTACGACATGAATTTTTTGCTCCTCCTATATATGTGCCTCATGTATTCTCACTTAGGGGGGTGAATGGTGATAGCAAGAGTTGGAGAGATTTTAAAAGAAAAATTATGAGAGGGAGGGATTTGGAGAGTAGCCAATTTCTTTTGAAAGGAATTTGAAATACCCAAAATAAATTACTAAGTATTTATACATGCTGCAGCTGACCATGAGTGGTATTTGGAGGAATTGAAACTTATCTTCCTCAGCTTGCCTTCTCTTTCTCTCTACTGCTATATTTTGGTATTGTTTGTGAGCTTTTACAGCTCGGGGGTTCCAAGGGGAGCAGTTCTACCTAGATATGGTTGGGTGGAAAACTGGATGGTTCAAATGAGTTGGTCAAGGGATCGAAGGTGGATCATATTCTCAATGATTGGAGCTGAATATCTCTTTAGGTATAATTTCCATTGTCCTAAAATTATAGTATAGCTTTAGCATAAAATAAAAAGTAGACATTTAAATTGTTGTAAACATCTAATTTTGGTTTAGGCTTATGTTATCTACAATATTATTGATTAGTTAAAAATGAAGACTAGACTAATCTATATGTATGGATGTTTAGATCTCAATATTGGAGTTATTATTGGTGTAGTTTATAGTACTAACCTTGGTATTGTAGCATTTGAGAAAGGAAAGCCAAATATTGTTGAAGGTAATTGCAATAAATAAATTTTGAAGGACTTGGGTAAGTATTTCACGATTTATGGTTTTGTTTCAAGTAATTAGATGCATGTTTTAGAAATGGTTTTAGGATAGTTTGCAAAGTGTTTGACAAAATCCGTGAATGAGTAAAGTTTTTTATGAATGAATAAGTGCTAACTTGCAGCTTACATCAGAAGTAATAAAATGGACATGTACCCTAAATATACTTGGAGGAATTATAGAATCAACCCTTAAAAGAAAATGCAAAAATAATGGCAACTAAAATATGGTTTGGAAGATCAAATGCTTGAGGTAAGTTGGAGATAAATTTTTATTTATGGCTTATGTTTCATATTCTTATCAATAATTCAGTGTTTTGTTATTCAAGTTGTTGTAATAGTACTATCAGAATTTTGACAGAAAGCCTTAATGGTTGTAGCATTTAGGGCTGCCATATGTTTGTTAAATTGTAGCAATTGGTGCAAAAAGCTTGTCAAATCATGTCAAATGAATTAGCTTGTGGGTGGTAAAATGTTTCAAGAACTCATATGGTGGATTTAGAAATGTGTGATTTCAATGAGCATATCTTAGTAGCATAACTCTGGGTTGTTTTTCATCATGTGGAGGTGTAGTTGTAAGTTTTCATTCCACATGTTTGACAAAAATCATAAATGAAACTTTTAGGCTATAAATTTTTGTTGTTTTCAATAATCGTATTCCTGGGTGTTTTTAATTCGATTTAGTCCAACATCAAGGGGTATCTGTGCCTAATGGGCATGTAACCCCTGATTTATTCCACAAAAATACTTTTCAGAACTCAGATCAGAAATCTGGGCGATTTGGTAGATTTCTGCTATGAGTTATGTGCACCTGTTGTTGAGTATTTGATGAAAGACTAAGATTATTTAGTCCCTGTTTTATGATGGAAAAATTTAAAGTTTCAATTTCTGAATTTTATGAGATAAATATGTTGAAGAATAATCTTAAATTCGTTGCTGCTAAGTGTTTGACAAAATGCCTCAATGACTTTTACTTGCATGCTTGCAAAGTGTTTGTCATAAGGGCTCAATGAGTGTAGAGTGCATGTTTGCAAAGTATTTGTCAAAATTCTTGAATGGTTTTAGCTTTTGTCGATATAAATTGTTAGAGTAAATTTCTTAGTTACTATTGTTTTTATGTTACTATAAATTATAAATAAACTATTTAATGGGTGTAGCACTATAAATTATAAATAAACTATTTAATGGGTGTAGCTTCCTATGTCTGCAAGTTATTGGTATGAATATGAAAATGAATTTAATAATTTTCTGAACTGTGAAT